>MU226667.1:1408745-1447719 GCA_018584345.1 Thuja plicata
CACACATTCCATCTATCCAAGGCTCATGAATCATCCCATCCCATTTCCTACTACAGGCTAGATAGTACATCAGATAAGAAGACATGAAAAAGCTACATCCAGTGAGTTTGGAATTGTTCAGTTGTTCCCTCATAGAGTCTGCAATTAATTTGGCCCAATCCAAATTTTTTTTTCCTTCTAAAACAATCAGAACATAACAGAACAACCAATCTGAGAAGAAAAATGCCTTAGGTGACCCTCTGACTCTTTGCAACATCACTATAACATCACTAATATACGGGTGCACATGACTTATGTTGAGATTTTTGGGCAAACGAGAACCTCCGCTCTGGGCATTTAATAACCAATGCTTGGCTAGTGAGGTGTGATTTTCATCTGCATTTTGTTTGAACTTAACTAGGGACTATGCAGGAGAGAAAGTGGAAAAAGTTCACTCTTGAATTTGGAAGGCCAAAGAAACAATTCCTCTATTTACAACCATCAATACCTCACCCTTTTTCTTGAGAATTGATTCAGTTCACTGGTCATAGTTGTGGATACACTCATGATCAAGTTCAGGACAAACTACTGCAAGAGGGAAACAAGTAGCTATGCACAACCCACTACTCAATTTCAAGAGAAGGGACATTATCTTCTACAGACCCAGTGAGCCTATCAAAAATTCCTTCTACATCATATCCTTCTAAATCCGTGTCTATCACAATGGGATTTTCACATACTAGACTAGACATGCTTCCAAACAAGTGAAATTTAGACTTCATACTTGCAAGAACAGACTAAAAATTGTCACAAAAACTTCCACAAATTTCACAAGCTCTTAAATTTAAAAACTATAGAGATTGTAGCCTGACTTACCTTAATCACTGTGGAAATCTCTGCAACTAGAGCTCCAAAAACCCTTACCTTCAATCTACCCACATACAAATAGTGACAACATTTCAAAAATAATGAATGCTAAGAAGGGTTTTAAATAAGAAATACCACGGATTTGAAAATTAATTTCCCATCATTAAGGCAATAAAAGCTCAGAGAATGAAGTGACCATTCACACATGCAATCATTTAATGCCACTTGCACAAAATTTTATGCCACATGAATTCCTCATAAATTTAACAGCTCAGACACACTTAACCATCGCCAATACCTTTCTTTATTAAAAGCCTTTTTAGGTAGGGCCCACAACTGATTGATGATGATAGTCCTTTTCTTTTGCCACGTGTCACTTTTCAAAATCATTGAACATTCTTGAACATGAATGAACTAAGTTCAAGGGTGTTCTTATGTGTTCACCACTATTCAAATCTGTTCCTATTTTAATCTCCCACCTTCATCCTTAAATTGAAAATCCCATGCTTAGTTGTTGATTCCCAACTTTGATCAATCAAAATTCTTCACACTGCAAACATGAGGCACCTTTTTAGTGATGAATTTATTCACCTGTTATTCCTTCATAAAAATTATGAACGGGCTTGAACACTCTTGAACACTCATGAACCAAGTTCAAGGTTGTTCAAGTATGTTAAAACCTATTCAAACCTGTTTAAGAAACATGTTAGAAAATAATTTTTCTAATTCCATAAACACGGATGGACCACAGGGTCGACACTTTTGCTGAGAATTTGGACATGAGGACTTAAGAAACTTTGAGATTCACAAAAATAACATGGCAACTCTAAAAATAAAAAACAAGGACAAGTACCAGACTTGGACTAACATAAAGATAGATGAATTTGTAGAGAAGAATGAAAAGGAAAGTACAAAAGAACCAGAAGACTACAACAGGTTTTTTTACAATGAAGAACCTAACACTCTACCTAATGAACAATGTATAGCTCCCAAGAAACAGAATATTGCACCCAAGCATCAGGCTACAAATACCAAAAATCAGGATATTGCTCAAGATGATGTACCAAGTGATGGAGATCAGAATGAAGGACACAATGATGATCAATATGATAGACAAAGAATTGAACCTGTACTTTCTAGGTATGTCAAAAGGAACCATCCATAGAACCAAATCATTGGAGACAAGAAGGCTAGTATGAGAAACAGAAGTAAGTCTCTAAACAAAAGATGTCTAATTTGTGATTTTGAGCCAAAATCTATCAATGCTGCACTTGATAATGAAGAATGGATTAGTTCTATGAATGAGGAAATTGAGTAGATAGAGAAAAACAAGACATGGACACTTGTACCAAGACCAGATGACAAGAATGTCATTGGTACAAAATGGATATTTAGGAATAAACTGAATGAGAATGGAGAAGCCACCAGAAACAAAGCAAGACTAGTATGCAAGGGGTATGCACAAGAAGAAGGGATTGACTATGGAGAAACCTTTACACCCATTGCTAGGCTAGAAGGAGTAAGAATATTACTTTCTTATGTTGCATTT
Organism: Thuja plicata; assembly: GCA_018584345.1. NCBI lineage: Eukaryota > Viridiplantae > Streptophyta > Pinopsida > Cupressales > Cupressaceae > Thuja > Thuja plicata. The sequence goes on from MU226667.1 coordinate 1,411,141, forward strand.
AAAGGTTTCAAGGTATACCAAATGGATGTCAAGTATGCATTCCTAAATGGAATACTTGAGGAAGAGGTATACATTAAGCAACCAGAAGGGTTTGTTGATCCAGACAAGAGGAACATGGTGTGTAGACTACACAAAGCCTTGTATGGATTGAAACAAGCACCAAGAGCCTAGTATGAAAGACTTCATTCCTATCTAATAAGTATTGGATTTGTGAGAACTAGTGAAAAAAGTAATCTTTATTTAAAGAAAGATATTGATACTAACATTTTGATTGCTGAAATATTTGTTGATGACATCATATTTGGAGGCAATGATATGCTATGCAAATCATTTGCAAATGAAATGGGAAAAGAGTTTGAGATGTCTATATTTGGAGAGATCAAGTTCTTTCTTACTCTACAGATCATGCAACAAGATGAAGGAATTTTTATTACACAATCCAAATACATCAAGGAAGTGCTGAAAATATTCAAGATGGAAGATTCCAAGCCATTTGGAACACCGATGGAAACTGGATGTAAGATGACAAAGGAAGACAAGTCATCTAAGGTAAATCAGACTTTGTACAGATCAATGATTGGCAAACTCATGTATGTTGTACATACTAGACCAGATATTGCAAATACAGTAGGAATAGTTGCAATATTTTTTGCTAATACTAGGGAATCACATATGAATACTATGAAAAGACTCCAAAGATATCTGAAGAATACCAAGGACTATGGCTTATGGTATAGAAGAGAAGGAAAATTTGAACTTAAGGTATTTACCAATGCTGATTGGGCTGGAAACATTGATGACTGAAAGAGAACAACTGGAGGAGTGTTCTTTATGGGTGTTAGACTTGAAACATGGATCAACAAGAAGCAAGGATGCATCTCTCAGTCTACTTCATAAGAAGATTATGTTTCTGCTGCTGAAAACTACTCAAATATTGCATGGATCAAACAGTTACTAGAAGGTATGCATATGAAAATTCTTGAACCAGTAATTATCTATTGTGATAATACCAGTGCAATTAACATTTCCAAGAATCCAGTCATGCATGATAAAACAAAGCATATTGCTATCAAGTATCATTATTTGAGAGAACAAGTTCAAGAAAAGGAGGTGATACTTGAGTATGTGAAATCAAAGGTACAATTAGCTGATATCTTCATCAAGCCACTGCCCAAGGATACATTTGAGTACTTGAGAAAGAGACTAGGGGTCAAAACCTTGTCTACACCTTAGTAAGATGACTAGAAGGCTACATCAACCTACATATTATCAAAATATCATTCATTTTAATGCAAGAAAAGAGATGGACTTCAAAGATACATCAGTACACAACAAGGTATTTATCTACTCCAAGCACCAGAGATGTTGTATCTACTCCGCATTCCTCATATCCCATTCCTGGAAAAACAAACATAGGTCTGTCTGAGAAAACTGTCAAGTATATCTTTCCAACACTGATCTACCTCCACATGAAACAAATCAAATTGTGGTCTAACTAAGTCAACATGAGGCTCATTTTCAACATATATAACTTGACCCAAATCAGTTCTTCCTAAAACATTATTAGCAATCCCTATTTGTTCACTAAAAGATAGCATTTCCATATTTGTGTCAACCACATTAGAATATTAATCAATACTCAAATCAAATCTAAATGCATCCATTTCCATTTGTAGAAGGTGGTCACCACTTGTATCTATTACACAAGAAAAATCATGTTGGAATATTTCATAAATAGGTTCATACAAGTGTGACAATGAACCACCATTAGAAATTTCATACCCATCTTCATTGTCTAGAGGATCCCTAATTTTAGATTCATGACTAAGACCATTTTCTACATTTTCAAGATTATTTATAGAACCACCATAAATAGAATTACTATCCATCGGATGAGTTTGCATAAGGTTGTCTAAAAATGGAAACTCACATATTGAAATTTTTGCAAAAACATTTTGAGCTACCATACTTTCATACTCTGGTTCATATAAACTCTCATGCATCTTAGGATCAACAACCTTACATGGTAAATCATAGGATGTAAACATACAAATTGAACTATCAATGTTATCACCATTGTTGCACTGTTGTTCAAACTGAAAAGTATGTGTATCTTCACTAGCACACCTGAGCCTTTTACTTGTATTATAATCATCACAAGGTTGCCTTTGATTTTTATTTGGTATAAATTCCTTGTATGAGCATTCATTCTCAACAATGTTTATGGAATTCATCATTGTTGCAAATGAATCAACATTTTCACAATCATTTCCAATAGATGACAAATCTTCATCCTCTTCACAAGGCTTCATATTAATCACCATTTTATCTTCAAAATGATTAGGGCTATGTTGGCACCATGAATCATTTTCCTTGTATATATCCTCTTGGACATCCCCATGTGACAAAAACATGGTCTAAGTAACATCTTACTCATTTGGCCACAAAATGAAATCCCCGTCCTTACTATCAACATCAGCAAAGTTTGATAGAGCCTCATCATTCGGGGCTTCAACATCATCATCTAATGAAAAACCTTCCCCCTCTTCACATTCCACATGACTGCAAACAATTTGTTTCTGCAACCCCAAAACTAGAATAACTAGTTTCCATATTATTAGGTGTGTAACCCCTATATATATATCTATCTATGCATCAAGAACATTATACAATTCTTCACTAACCATGTTAACACCAATGTGAGGAGAAACTACTATTTGAAAAAGAAAATCTTCATTCACATTTTGTTTTGAACCATAATTTAAATCATGGTTAATATGATCAGCAGGGATAAAAATACCTTGACATTAATTTTCATCTCTTGATCCACACCTCTCTTCTACATTAAAAGCATTATGAAAGTGAACACCAGCAAATAGAAAACCCTTCACAATTTCATATTTGAAAGTATTTTCAATGTCTATTGTTGTCACAAAATCCTGATGCAAAGTTTTAGGTTCTTTATCTCTCAACGAGAATCTCGTCTTTCTATCAAAGGCACCCAAATAAATCACTAGACATATGTTATCATTGGGCCTATAGATTCTTGGAATATTATTTAATGCTTTTGTAAATATGATATTAAATGATGGAACTAATTCATCTTCTTCAATCTCAATCTCCATCAATTTATTCAACACCTCTCTTGCATTTATTCTTTCAGCAAACTGCTCCATGAAGGTTGAACATAACTCTTCCCATGAAGAAATAGAACCTATTGGTAAAAAAGAAAACCAATCCCTGGCATCTTCTTTCAAACTCTAAACCAAAAACTTCATGAGAACATCCTCATGGTAGATATCATAATCACCCATCAGATCAGTAAAATCTTGCAAATGCTTAGATGCTGAATCTAATCTTGCCCCCTTAAAAAATTGTAAATGTTACCTAATCTCAGTAGGAATTTCATTTGGTAAACCATAAATGCCATCAAAACATAATGGTGCATATCTTTCCATAGAAATTTTTCTGCAAGAATTCATTATGGGTGACACCCCTTGTTCCTTCTCTTAGTGCTTACATCACTTAATAAGGAAAAACTTTTATAACCTTTAAAAATAAAATAATTGAATGTATTGTAGGAGCTGCAAAAAAATACTAATCTAATGTCACCTTCACATCCGATGAACTATAACTAATTGAATGTTTGAAGATGTTAATTTGATGATCACAGAGACATAGAAAGTTAATGGAAGACATTAAATCAGTTAATGTATTGTATTGTCATTGATGTCAACTTGATATAATTTGTATGGTCATGTACTTACTACTAAAAGACTTCAAAGAACTAATGAATCAAAGGCTATGCTATCAGTAATGCATAAAATTTAAGTATTCACAAAGTGACTGTATACACCAAAAAAGTGCACACTGATGGACAGAGTAAACCAATGAGATCAAAGTCACAGTTTTACCCGACAAGAAAAAGTATAGCATTATCGACGAGCAAGGTCATAGTTTTACCCGACGAGAAAAATCACATTGTAACACAACGGACATAATTATAGTGTTTCCCGATGGACGGAGATCCCAAAGACAACTGAAGTCACACCAACAGAACAGTCAGTTGTCACCGATGACTAATTGAAGTATTGACCAAAAGAATAAAGAGTTTAGAAATGACAAAATGTTTAGCTGTCAAGAGCTAAATATAGACTAAACTGGTACTTATCATTGTTTTAATTGACAAGATAAAGCCGGAGATAAGTAAAGGATTTAAATCTACTTAGTCCAGTTGGCAAGAAGATCTCTACGAGATAAATCAGGAGTTTTTCTTTAAATCTAATTGGCGAGAATTGTGGATCATGCCAAGATCAAGAAAGGAAAGAAACGGTGATATCATGTCTATATAAGAGACAAGATTATTCAATGTGAATAAGGGGAGTGACAAGAGAATAGATGCTAAAGAGATTCTAAAGGAGAAAAAAGTATTCATTCAGACCTGATCAATCAAGCTGAGGAAAGAGCTAAATTCCACAGACACCGATGAATAGTGGTATAACATCATAGAGAAGAATAGTGTGGAGCAAAGGTATTGAATTGATAACATTGATCAGAAAGGTAATGCACTTACAATAGATCTGAAAATCTGCAATTCTAGTTGTATATGTGAACAGATCAATTTATTGTTTCAGTTTAACCACTGAAGCATCAAGTCTCTTAAACTGAGCAGGACTTAAAAGCATTTTCTAATTGAGATACATCCCAAGGAGTATCAAAAATTTTGATCATACAAAGTAGCATTGGATATGACCGATACCTATTGATAGGCCAAGTGAGTGTTTGATCAAGGATGGTAGCATTAGATGCCAGATACTAAGTGACAAACTATTCATTTAAATCCTCTAACAAGGTCACACCTAATAGTGTGTTTGTAACCTTTAACGGGGTTGTCTGTTCACCGATCTCACTTCAGAAGAGTGAAAATTTGGGTTACCGGTCCCTGTGGTTTTTCCCTTAACAGGGTTTCTACATTAAAAATCCATGTGTTAATGTGTCTATGAGTCATTACTTTACTATTTTGTATTTCACATAAGTAAATCTGGATTGATCAGTATACACTAGGTATTTACTATGTTTCGGTAAATAGAAAGACTGCTTATCGGTAAACATACAATAGAAGGTTTTACAAAGCATTCTGACAAATAGTAATTTGATATAAGTAATTTAAGGCATTCATCTTGTAGGAATGAAGATAACTAGAGGCTTATAAATGTGGTAATAATTTTTTGGGTTGATTTAAGGATTAATTTTTGAGGCCATTGATTCACCCCCCCCTCTTAGTTATTCTAACACACATCACCTTTCAAAAAATTTTGTAGATTCATCACCTCTTTGCAGAGGACAAATTTGAATCAGCTAAGATCTCTTAACCCCACTCTGACCTTCTTTAAAACCAGAAAAATCACAACACACCCCTATAATAGGGTCTCATATAGATTCCTCCTTTTACTAAGCCTTAGTCATAAGAGCCCAAACATCTACTTCATCATCACTGCAAGTCCACCTTTCTGATTTTTCTTTCTCCAAACATGAACACTGGTACAATTAGAGAACTCAGAGTCACCACTCACCACTTGTGAGATAGTATATGTATATCTTTTAGGAACTTGGACTTTTAGACACTCTTGCAATGACAAAAAAAACAAAACCTAACTCACTTTATAAGTAAGCGAGATACTTCTTTGTATCATATGACTCTATAATAATCATATCACTCTAGGATTAATTTTGACTAAACAAAGAACAAAGTTCTCTTATCCCCAACTAATTTTATATGTTGTTGTTGACTCTTGGATAGGTAAAACTCCATCTGAATATTAGATTTGATTTATTATACTAGAGTCTCCCTGATAAGGTCTACACAGCCTTTCTGTTCTATATCCCCAGTAGAGTCACCAATTTGTTGGAGATTTTTCTTGCAATCTTCTTCCCTAGATGAGATTCTGAGACCAGGTTGTGGGATTAAAAACCTAGGACACAAACTCAACAACCTCAGCAGAAAGGAGACAAGAAAAAAGTCTAATTGATAAGGTTCAAAAATATTCTACACTTTGAGCTCCATATCACTCAGGCAGGTAGACCTAATCTGCACACACATAAATCCTTGTGACAAACAATAGCTTGAAGATATATAACTATGCAATAGTTTTCAAACCTATAGGTAACATGTACCTCAATGTTTCTACAAAATCTTATGTAGTATCCCACTTGCATAAAGTATGTTTGAAAACCAGAACTACTCTAACTCTTCCTATCAACATGAAAGGGAAAGGATTTTCTTTGATGTTTTAGATTAATGGATCTCTGAAATACACCAAATATCTCATAGACCAGTGCCTTATCCAATGGGAAATAGAGTCAAACATAAAAATGCAAAAGGAGATTATGAATAAAGAAGATAACACATTCTAATATGTCTAATGACTTACATCAAACATACCCCATTGATCAAGTTCTACTTGTGAATCCACTTGTGTGTTCAAATAAGAAACTACCTATTCAAACTATTTAACCCTCCCCTTGGAAGAGACCCTACAATAGAAAATACATTAATTAGAATCCACTAAAAGAAAATTCTAACATATCCTTGATACCCCAACTCATACACATCTGAATAAAAATCCAAAATTATAGTTATTCTTTAAATAACTCTATTGTTGATCTACAACAGATAAGACCAAAACACCATGGATGTCTTAACCTATGTGATTTGGAAAGCATAATGGAGACAACTTGATAACATAACAACCATACTGGAATTTCATTCATAAAGCTAACTATTACAGTAATGTTCTTCTATGGAACTAGAAAGAGATCAAGAACACCCTATATGCAGAGAAAAGGGAGAAATATTAACAGGGGAACCACACTTGGAACCTTCTTTGAATTCTTACAGAGAAATTAGAACCCCTACAATAGAGAAAATAAATATATATATATAAGGAAACCCTAAAATTAATTCCATTTGACATCTATCCCTCATAAAATTTGATTCTGCACTGACGTTCTTTCCTCCAACCAACTGATCTTTCTTTAAAATATCTAAAAAATAAATTTGATTTGCACCACTTGACTCAGGAAAATAGCCAACATTAATGGCAGAAATGACAAGAAGCGGAATATGGTTACAGAAAGTATACAAATCTGAACAGAAAAACCTAAGTCACCAACACACGGAAAAAAGAAACCATAGTCAACAAAATTCCACCCTATAGCACCCTACAACTTCATAAATTCAATCCAAAAGATTAGCTCAATCCATTTAATAGCCCTACAACCTGGAAAACAACGCCACCTCTTAGAAACCCTGAAACCATTTAAATATTTGAAAATATGATTTCAATGGCTATAGGTGGCACAAAATATATCTTCGATGACTCAGATTAAATACTTTACTCATCTTTAAAACGTATTCATAGGTTAACTTTTTAAATACCCAGGAGTCACGATATAATCTGGACACACGTTGTGCTGTTGGGATGCCTCTATGGACATCCTTCGATCACTTTTTGATTAAGGCTTAACACCCACCATATGATAAAACTATATATTCTTTACCTTTAACCTGCCTTAGCTTTGGCCCCATGATCATAGGATGCCATGCGTCAAATGGTCGCAAAGCCTCAATGGTTAATCTTCATTCACTTTCCATCCCCAATAATGCACTTACCGTCTAATGAAAAATATCTTACGGTCTTTTAAATTTACTTTACCTCAAGCCACCTTCCACGTGTCCTTCAGGTGTGAAGCCTTAATGACTAAACATTATGCATCTTTTTTTAAGGCTTTGCGCCCATAGCACAATCAACTTTGATCTGCATGATGCTTATGCTAACTAAAGTTACGACTCAACCCCGCCAACTACCATGCATCGCAAAATCTTTAACATGTGAAGGATAATTTCCCTACATCTTTTGATTAACGAAACACTCTGACCATATGATCAACTTTTATATGACCATAGATTAAGTTTACCTTCATCTCCAGGTAGGAAAAATTTTAGATGGTCGCAATGCCTTAATCAGTAACCATTGGGCATCTTCTCTTTAAGGCTTTATGCCTACCATTAGATCAAACCTAATCTAACCATCCATTATCCTCTTTTTAAACCTAGGCACTTTCCACTTGTCAGCCTGTCGTGATACCGCAAAGGTTAAAAAAATTGCATCTTTGGATAGCAGAAACATGCCAACCACATGATGGGATCTGATCTAATGGTCCATGAACCTCCCTAGGCCCTCAATCTCAGAGGGACACTTGTCAACAAGGTGCAATCCCATGAAAAATAATCCTCGTGCATCTTTTGATCATGGGATAGAGACAACCATTGAATCAAATCTATACAGGCCTACAAAATTACCTCCTTGTTCACTAGCTGGATGCCACTAACCGCCATCTAATTACTTGGCCATGAACCACTAGCCAAAAAGTCATATGCCTTTCAACACTTAACCATTGTGGGTTCGGATATAAAAACAATAATTCCCTTCACCGCACAACCATCGAAGGCGCCATGGACTCTATAACTATTTCCAACCCTTTTTGACTGCATAGAGACCATCCAAGAGAAAAAAAACATGATGTCCTCATCCCTTCTCATGTGATAAAAAGGGAAAAACCCCCTGAAACTTGAAGATTTTTGCCATGGAAGAAGGTTGAAGCTCTACAAAAATCTTAAAATGGTACTTAGAGAAAAGAGTACCAATAGGTGTCATGGTAATGTGGCATAACATATTTTTGATGATTAATTGCTATTGCATTTCTTGAGGTGATCAAATTTAATCAAGTTTTGGAAGCATGTTGAGAAAGTAAAAAAGGTTTGATTGATCTTGATTTAATTTGATGTGCAATGGGCTTGAAAGCTGACCTAAATTTGTAATTGAATTTTATAGATTGGTAATATGTTTTAAGTTTTTAGGATTGAGAGAAAAATATTGCAATAAATTTTGTAAGGTGGTTAAATTCCCTAATGGTCATGTAATATATAAATATGTAAATCAATTATTTATGCAAGTGTAGATTGTAGATGCCAAGGTGCGGTCGAGTAAAGATAGAATATTTTCTATTAGAAGAAAAAAGTATTGTGCTTATCTGGATATGAACAAGAAGATGAGGCATGATAAACCAAGATCATTGTACTTATTGATTGCTAATAGTTTCTGCAAGAAAATCCCTTAACCGAGTGGACTTTAACAGGTCTAATTTGTAAATCCTTTAACCAAGTGACTCTTTAACTAGGGTTTAAATCCTTTAACAAGGTTACTCCTAATAGGGCCATAGGTAAATCCCTTAACCGGGTGGCTCCTAACAGGGTATGCTCCTAACCGGGCATCATTGTAGGTCTCAACCTTTATAAATAGGGTGCATTTTAGAAGAGTGAAAATATTTGTGGGTGCTAATCTCCACCGTGGTTTTCACCCTTTATCAAGGTTTCCACAATAAAATACCAGTGTTATGTTGTTTCATGTGTGGATGATTGTTTGGTTACTTTGTTTATTACATGCACAAGGTTTAAATTTGATGAATGTGGTTTATGGTGTTGAATGAATTGTGAAATTTTTTAGATCTAATTGATTGCTGATCTACCCCCCCCCCCTCTCAGTAATCTTGGACCTTATAGTATTAACATAATTTTATTTCAAAATTGATGGACTAGCATTCAAATAAAAGGAGTAAAGATTGATTCATGCAAATGCAATGAAATACATGGAGGAAAAATGACTGATAAAATTCAAAGATGAACCCTGTAGTATCAAGTTTGATCTTACAATTTATGGAGTGAGAAAATTCTCCTTATTGAGCTCAAATTATAGTGTTTGTCTAGTCAGATTGATAGTATATAAAATTCCCCCATGGATGAGTGTTAGAAAGAATCACCTTATACTGACTCTCATTATTCTAGAAAAACATAAAGTTAAAAAAATGGATGTTTATCTTGTGCCTCTTATAGATGAGATGTGATTTCTATGAAAAGGAATAAGAATGTATGACATATCACATCTTCCATAAAATAGGTGCTTCTTGTTGTATGGTGTGCTATGTTGGATTATTCATAATTTTCTAGGACTTGGTGTTTCATCTAGTAAGATAAAATATTTATGTATTTATACCCATAATTTATTTCCATCCCAACTTTCATACTTAGTTTTATATCATTTATTTTATTTTATTAACATTACTTATTGAATTGCAGGAATTCAAATAAATGGGATATTTGCATGTCCAAGATGTTAAAAATGATTTCAAGGGAGGTATTCTAAAGATCTACATAAATTTATTTATGCAAACAATAGGGTTTTTCTACCACTAGATCATAGGTTTAGAAATCACCCAAAGATTCAATGTGATGGAAAATTTGAAAATAGAGGCCCTCCCATTATTAGGGGTCCAGGTGATTATCTTAAGAAGTATGAAGATTTTGAATTGAAAGCTTGAGAGTATTTTTTTGATCGAGCTGATTCAGTTGAAGAACTAGAACAAGTTGTACTTAATGTGCTAGAAGGAATGAAAATGAAATCCATATTTTATAAGCTCCCTTACTGGAATGATGTACTAATATCTCACCTATTAGATCCTATGCACATCTTCAAAAATGTCCTAGATTCTATATTTTGACATATATCAGGCAAAGAGAAGGACACCTTCTCCTCGAGGAGAGATATTTCTCTTTCACATAGGAAATATGATAGAAAACATTTGTGACCAAACAAGGGAAATGAAATGCATTTAGAAGCTCCATGGATTTTGAAAATAAAAAGAGCTAGACCAACTTAAAAAAATCATTCCTTCCATAAGGACACCTACTGGCTATGGGTCATCATTGGCTAAAGCTTTTATAGTTGATGGACATATCATAAGATTTAAAACATATGATTTTCATAATTTAATGAAGGTATTATATGTCATCATTTAACATTTACTAGTAATGTTGATTAAGTAGTAAATATATTTTGATATTTTTTTGTGTGAGAAAATATTACTAATGAACTTTTCATAAATGTGTTTGATAACATATCATGTCATTGGCAATTAAGGGGGTATGGAAAGCACACTCGGGTGAGCACCATGAAGAATGAGACCAAAGAAGACAAGGAGATGGAAGAGATAGTGAATATTGTTGATCAGATGCAGACAATGGTGGTCCAGGCTGAGGACCTTATGAAATGTATTTAGCCATCTCTTTCTGCTATCCTATCTTTTTATTGTGTTGTCCTGTTCCATTTCTTTTGGTGCAGCCTTTTGTATAATCGGTAGTTGCTGTGTGTTTTTTCATGCTTTTGTTCTTGGGTGTTGTGGCACAAAATTTGTTATGATTTCAATGGTTTATCTTTGAGCACTTTGTAAAAGGTTTCAGTTCCTTTCAAAACCTGCTTTTACTTAATCAAAAAAATTACAAGGTATGTGGTTATTGTTATACACCAAATTTTCACCCTATTAAACTCGTAAGCCTAATGATCTGGTATATTGTGGGAATCAATTCTAGGTTGTGGGACCTTTTCTAACTGAAGTGAAACCTTCAGATTCTAGGTCAATTCCTCTTGGACAATCACCTATTTTGATCTTTAAACTTGAAAAGTAAACTTGGGAGGAAAAGGGATAGAAGGAGAACTGAAAGACTGAAAGAAAAACTTAACCTACAAGGTGATATACCAAAAGTGACATGAATCACAACATAATGACTAAACATTAGCATGAAATATCTGAGTAAAAAAAGTACAACTTCCTAAATAGGCCTACAAAAGTGTTTCATAGAGAGGTCTGAGATGAAAAGAGACTATTTAGGGAAATATAATATTTCACAAGGAATATCTTTTTCAAGGAATAGACACAAAATATGACCTGCAAAGAAACATCCACTCCAACAAATAGGCACAAAAATAGACAAAATGACACGGGATGAACAAAATCCACAAGATCATCTAAATCAATCATCCAAAATAGTGCATAGAGATGCAGAAAGAAAGAGGGCTTAAGAACTCCAAGATTTCTATAATATTAGCCATTATATCATGTTTCAATAAGAGAAATACAGACAAGAAAACCCAGGGATAGAGAAAATGTCACAAAAATTCTTTGCATAATCTGAATCTCAATGAGAAATTATAAACACATGAAAACCTGGGGGAAGAGAGAATTCCAAAGAAAGTCTTGCATAAGCTCAAAAAAAATTGCTAAAAAAGCCTTGAAAACTACTTATATACAACCTCCCCAAGAAAATAGGCTCAAGAGTCAATCCATTAGATTAGATCAGGGAAAATTAGGGTTACAATAGATATCCTTTAAACAATATAGAACCCCTAGAAAAATCAAGTCTATCCATTAATTCACTTGAGAAATATCTCCGACAATCATATTAGCCTCGAAGATATCTCATATTGCCATAAATTTGAGCAGACAGATCAACTTGATCCATCTACCTCCTCTGCAATTTGGAACATGTCACCACCACCATGAAACCTTGAAAAAATATATAAATATTTGAAAATATATTTTAAATAGTCACAGGTGGTGCGGAATGTCATATCAATGGCTCAGGTTTGAACCTTTATCCAATTTTAAATAGAACCATCGATCGCCTTCAAGTTACCCGTGGCCACAGGATCATATCTTCTGTGGCACGTAGGCATGATGCCTTAAACATTGACTATATTCATCTTTTATTTTGAGTCATAGAGCCCACCGTTAGATCTTTCTTAACTTGTGTTACCTCTATCTTACCTGTGGCACTAACTTCAGATCTGACTTGGACATGCATCAAGCTTTCACAATGGCTCAATGGTTAAAAAACTTCATCTTTGTCTTTAAGCCTTCATGCCTATCATCAGATCTTTAAAAAATCATGACATCTTTACTGCTTTTAAACCCAGGACCCATGATGTCAGAAATGCCATATGTCACCTTGGCGTAATGCCTCAAATGCTAGATCTTGATCATCTTTACCCTAAGGCAAAGCGTCATCCGCATGATCAAATAGAACTTTCTCAAAGATTACCTTTACCTTGTCTTTAAGCCAAACTCCGCTATGGACACATGGCACAATAGAATAATTCCTTGAACATTAGATTTCAAGCATCTTGGTTTTAAGTCATCACGCCCACTATTGGATGAAGATCAACTAAACCAGATGTTAAATAGCCACAGAGAGGCCTAGGTTTTGACAGCCTACCACGCATTGATAGGGTGCAATACCTCAATGACTAACTATCTATCATCTCTTCTTTGAGGAAATGTGCATACCGTTCCATAAAAATGAACATGACTGCAGTTTAACTAGCAAGAGACCTCACAGAAAGGTGACCCCACTGTCCATGTGGCACGAAGGTGAAATGCCTTAAAGAATATTTAGGTTGATTTGGGTGATAAAGGATTTATGATGACTTGTTAGAATAACTGAGAGGGGGGGGGGGTGAATCAATGGCCTCAAAAATATTCCAATAAATCAACCCAAAAACTTAGTGCCACAATATTAAACCAATACTTATCTTCAGTCCTACAAGATGAATTCCTTCAAACAATCTTAAAAAATAACTACTGCTCGGAGTTCACTATTAAACCTTATTCTTACTATTTACCGATTAACAGTCTTTTATTTACCAAAAAATAGTAAATTTCTTACTGCATACCAATAAATCTATATTAGTTATGTGTAATGAAAAACACTAAAGTAATGACTCATAAACACATTGACAGATGGATTTTTAACGTGGAAACCTTGTTAAGGGAAAAACCACTTGGGACCAGAAACCCAAAATTTTCACTCTTCTGAAGTGAGCTCGGTGAAGAGCCAACCTTGTTAAAGGTTACAAACAAACTGTTAGGTGTGACCTTGTTAGAGGATTTAAATAGAATAGTTTGTCACTTGACATCAGGCATCTCTATGCTACCTTCTATGACCAAACCCAGTGTAGTTTGTCAAATAGTATCTGGCATCTCATGCTATCTTCATGATCAAAATTTTTGATACTCCTTGGGATGTATCTCAATACTCCTTAGGATTGTTAAGTCCTCAGTTAAGATACTTTCTGAATCAATGGTTAAACTGAAATAGCAAATGATTTGTTCACACATACAACTTAGAATTGCAGATTTTTAGATCTATTATAAGCTCATTATACCTTTCTAATCAATGTATATTTTCAATACCTTTGCTCCACTTCTTTCTGCTCGGTGATGTTGTGCTTATCTTTTTCTCCGTCTCTGCAGAAATCTTTAGCTCTTTCCTCAGCTTGATTGATCAGGACTGCATGAAGTTGTTCTTCATCAATTTATCTTTAGCATCCTTATTTTCTATTCACTCCCCTAATTCATAATGAATTATATTGTCTCTTTATAGACATGATATCACCATTTCTCACTTCTTGATTTTCTTGTTCTTGGCCTGATCCTCAATTCTAGCCAATCTTTCTTTAAAGCTTTACTTCAATTTTATCCCATAGATTTCTCCTCAACAATTGGATAAAACAAATTTAAATCTTTTACATATCTTTTTCTTTAACTTGTCAATGAAAAAATGTTAACAACCAGTTAACTCTCTCTTTAGATCTTGCCAGCTAAGTATTTTTTCATTTTTGAACTTCAGTTAATTTCAGTTTTTAACTCTTTGATAGCTTTGGTCAAAACTTCGGTTCTCCTCGAGCATCTCTGTTAGGGTTTTCTATCCATCAGGGTTGTCTGTGCATCGGGAATCATTGTGAAATTCTACTTGTTGGTTATGCTTGTGATTCTTCTCATTGGTAATGCTTATCAGGTTTCTTTCTTAGGCAACACTGTGACTTTACTTTCTATTTTCTCTGTCCGTCGGACTCCACTAACCGTCGGTGTTTGTAGTCACTTAGTGAATGCTAGTCTTTTATGCATTACTGAAAGCATAATTTTTATCTCTCTGATTCTCTAAATTCTTTGACACTATGTATATACCTGATTAGATTATATTAAGTTGACATCAATGACAATACAATCCATTAATTGATTTAATGTCTTGTATTATCTTTCTACATTTTGGTGATCATATTAACATCTTCAAACATTCAATCAGTTATATGTCATCAAACCATCCAATTGATTCCCCTTGCAAGATGACATCACATTCCAATAATATCCTAGCCCGCTACAGACACACGTCAAAAAAGTATGATGCCTCAATGAATCTTGAAGTTTGATCTTGGCAATTAAGGCATTGCAATGACCATCAGATGAAAAGGAGAATCTATTGCCCAGGGTAAATAAATTATTTTGGGACTTAGGAAAAGAACCTTAGGAAAAGGTAAGCCCGCTAGAAAAAATGAAATGGCCACGCCGAAGGACAACTTAGAACATGTGAAGATTATAAACTTAAGTGGCATGGAAAAGTAACAAGGAATTAGAATAGGCCACCAAAGAACTAGGGTTTAAGAGAATTCCATAGGGTTTTTTGCATTTAGGGCTTAACAAGGCATGAATAAGGGTTAAAACCATACCTAAAAACATGCAGAGAGAAAGACGAAGACCAGGAAATTTGACAAAAACCTTACAAGATGGGCTCTACCCTTATAGGAGCCACATTTACTCCACTTGTAACCAAAATTGGACAGGATGGGAAATTTGGGTAACATTTTTGGCAATTTCTGCTAGATGCTAGCCTGCTAGACATATAAAATTAGTGGCCTTATGACATTCCATTGGGCAAGGAGTGTGCATTAAGTACAAAAAAGAGAATTCTCGGAAGTAATAGGACTAAACCAAGAGTAGGAAACAACAAACTAAAATAGGAAAAGGGATATATATAAGCAAAAACAACAACTGTGCGCAAGCACTTTAAGCAAAGTAGGAATACTAAAACTGAAAAACTAAATGGAAAGTAGCGAAACTTAATTAAAAGGTAGGACAAACCTCAAAAAAAGGCTTACGATGAAAGCCATTGACTGAAATTGGCAAGATTTTTCCTTCAAGAGTTGAGAGCTTGAAGGCATTATGCTCTTTGCATTCTATAGTAATAAATGGGCCTCCACAAAATTAATCAAACTTTGTATGCCTGCCAGGCCTAGATCTGAATTCATCCCACTTGAGGACTATATCCCCAATATTGAAGTTCCTTGATCTAGCTCTCTTGTCAAAGATTTTCTTGGTTTGCATCTATTGGAACTCCATATTCTGCATATATTTGCATCTATTCTCTTCCAACTCCATGAGGTGAACATAGCGTACCTTCAAAGAAGACAAGTTGAGTAGCAAGGTCTAGAGCTGGTAATTCTCTTGAGATGAAGAACTTAGCTTCTTTGCCATAGACTAGCATACAGGGAAAGTTCCCAATGATCTTTTTTGGAGTGATTATGTCTAACCATAGGGTAGACTTTAGTTTGGAATGCCAATCTCTCTAATTCTCTTGCAAAGTCTTTTTAATTATCCTGATCATATTCTTATTTTTGGACTCTACTAAACCATTACCTTGGGGGTAATAATTGGAATTAGTGTTGAGGTAAATACCATTTCTACTTGCCCATTCAATGACTCTCAAACCTGTGAAGGCAAGTGCATTGTTAGATATTATTGAATCAGGAATGTCAAACCTATGTATGATATCATCATAAAAGTTTAGAACAATAGTCTCATTATCTTCCTTTAATGCAATGGGCTTGGTCCACCGAGTGAAATAATCAATTTCAGTGATTATCCATTTGTGGCCTACACTAGATGGGGGGTTAAAAATGCATTGATTATCTATATCATACTACATAACTCTGGTTATCCAACCAGCTCTTTTTTCATTCAAGTCCTTACTAAGTAGGAACTCTTTGACACTTGGATGAGTGACCCTTAAATGTACCTTATTATGGGTTAATAAATGTCTAAATTTTTCAAGGCTCTTCACAACAACAAGTACATGCTTTTCTACAAAAGAGTACCTTTGTTCATACTCTTCCAAGCCTTTGCTAAAGAAAGCAATCAACTACTCCAATCCTTCAGATTTTTGTTGATTCAATATTGCAGAGATAGAATCAGAGCCTTCATAGGCATAAAGAATGAATTGTTTTCTAAAATTAGGATTCAATAAGGTAGGAGTCTCTATCAAAGCCTCTTTAATGGCTTGAAAACTACTTTTCCCCTCTTTACTCCAACAAAAAACTGCATTATTTTCAACATAGTTGTCAATGGCTTCAAAAGATCTACAATATTAGGCAAGAAACACCTAACAAAGTTAATCCTTCCTATGAAGGATTGTAGAATCTTCTTTTGATGTGGTAGGGGAAGCTCTAGAATGGCTACAATCCTTTCAGGTTCTACTGTGATACCTTTCTTGGACACAATATATCCCAATAGATTCCCTTCATTTACTGCAAATACACACTTCTTGGGATTGAGGGAGATCCCAAACTCCCTACATCTTTCAAAGATTTTCCTCAGATGTTTGATATGATCTGCTACATATTTAGAATAGACAGTGATGTCATCAAGGTAGACTAGAACACAATTTTACATGAGGCTCTTGAAAGCCATATCCATAGCTTTTTGAAAAGTGGCACTTGCATTTGAAAAACCAAAAGGAATCTTTTGATAGGCCATGGTTCCCCATTTGGTTGTAAATGTAGTCTTGAATTGATCATCCTTATTGACCAGGATCTAATTGTACCCTTAGTAGCCATCTAGCAATGAAAAACATTCAGATCCAGAGACACACTGCAAAATCTGCTCCATGGATGGTAATGGGTGGCAATCTTTCAGGGATTCCTTATTCAGGTCCCTAAAGTCAAAACATAACCTTATTTCCCCATTCTTTTTTCTAAAAGGAACTAGATTGGATACTCAACTAGTATGTTTACTAGGATATATGATACCACTCTCTATTAGCTTAAGAACTTCCTTATGCATAAGTGGCTCTAGTTTAGGATTGACATGCCTTTTCTTTTTCCTGACTCATTTAGCATTAGGTTCTAGCTCTATGGTATGTTGAGAAAGTACTGGATCAAACCCTTTGAGATCTTCATACTACCAAGAAAAGATGTCACTAAATTCTTGAAACAATTGGATGTAAGCCTACTTTTTTGAATTGGTTCTTACCTTTCCAAACTTTAAGCTCTTGTCTGGCTCAAGCTCTAAATTAGTATAATGCTCTTGTTGAACTACCAAGCTAGTCTTATTCCTTTTGTATTGGTCATCTTTATTGAAGATTGACTCTAAGATTACGAGGCCCCTACACAGCTTATTAGATTTGAGTTGAACCACTTGGTTGTCACAATTCTGCATCAACCTATCTTGATTGTGCTCTAAGAAAACATCCTCTTCAAATAAGAATTGTAGAATTTGTCCATCATTTTAAAATACCTGCCAATTAACATCATGTTCAAGGATGGAAGGCCTAAAAATAATTTTGAAATGTTGTTGATCCTTTCCTACTGCAATGTTTCTAGGAATACCAAATTGGGATCTGACAATAGCTAACCTATCTACATTTTGATATAACTTCCTAGGGATGTCAATGATATTGAAAGCATGGAAATATTATATTGCATCCTAAACCCTATGCTTATAGGCCTTCATAGTATCATTTTTGGTAGCACTCATCCCTTTCACCTGGCTGACAACTAATTCACTATCATCATTTACCTTTAAGGCCTTAATACCTCTCTTTCTATCTCAATCCAGTCCATTCACCAAAATCTCATATTCAACAATATTGCTTATGCAAGAGAAATTGAATCTAAAAGCTATATAATATTTCTCACCTTTTGGAGAGACTAGCATTGCACCACCACCAGAGCAATGTCTTCTTATAGCACCATCAAAGAATAATTCCCAAACTTCATTTCTTTTTTCTTCTGATGCTTCACTAGTTGCCTTAAAGAGACTTGGCATTATGAGACTATCTTCTTGGAGTATGTAATTCCCCAAACCAGTATCCAAAATAAAATTAGCCTAAGCTTCTAAAGTATTTTCTAATCCCCACTCATCTAGATAGATATCTGGAATGTTCTCTATCTGAGTGTTTGTCTCTTTAATGATTGGAAAATCATTACTATCAAGTGCAAGATAACTTTCATTGAATAAATTAGACACATAAGGTTCTACATGATGTGCTGCTAATAATTCAGATTTGATAGTGACCTTGGTTCCATATCTAGTATGGAAAATCATATGAGACCATTCAGAAGAAAGGTATCATCCTATCTTAGCTGTGAACTCTCTTGACAGACATAAGGCAAAAAGAGAAGGGAGATCTATGATGTAAATGTCAAGGAGAATAGAGAAATTAGGGCTTGTGTGAAGGATCAAACTTGTATCCTTGGCCAGACCTAGTGTGTTTATTGATGACCATCAAGTTGTGTTACCTTCTTCTAAAATGGCTCATACTTGAGTCCTAATTGGTCAGCTACATTCTTGGGCATGACTGAAATAGTAGCTCCACTATCTACCATACAATTATGTACTAGAAAATCTCCAATGATTAATGATACATAAAAGGGAGGTGGTTTTAAGTTCCTACCTTGAATGGCACCTGCTTTGGTGTTGGTACTTGGAATTTTCTTCTCTTGATCAATTTTGACCAACATTGACCTAGATGCATCATTTATGGGTTGTTGAGGAATTTCCTCTTCACCCATAGCCTTCTTCAAGATTTTAGGTTATCCTGGAATGGCTAAATAATCCCACATGGTCATAGTCACATTCATCTTCTTCATATTATCCACAACATTGAATGGTACTGCTGCATGGACCTTTCGGTGTGCTTTCATCATTGTGGGCTCAACCTCCTTGGGAGCTTGACTCTCCTTAACTGGCATGATAGGAGGTCTTTTCAATATGGTAGGAATAGATGGATGTGATGACCCCATAGATGTGGTAGCCTTTCCCTTCTCCTCTTCTTTCTCCATGTCTTGGGCTCCTCTCTTGGACCAAGTATTGGCTGCAATTGAAGACTCACCATTCATACCGTTAAAGTCTTCATCTTGCCAATTAGAGAATGCAATCTTATTAGATTGTGTATCTTTCTAGGGTACTGACCCACTAGAAGATGCCTCTGATTGTGTGTTTGAGGCATTTTTTTCCATGAGTGCTTGATTCCTCAACCCATTCAAACATGTAGTCTGATTATGTAGTTGATTGCAAGGAAAACACTATTCAATCTCTAACACAATATTTCTTTAACTTGGAACCATATCTCTGACTGGATTTGCAGAGTTGAGAGGAGATGTGTTGTAAGGTTGAAATGACTTTTGATTGAAATTCTTCCTTTGACCTTGATAATTTCCCTGATATGGTAGTCTACTCTGCTGATAGGATTATCCTTGAGCTTGATACTGTTGGTTAGGACCTTGATTTTGTCTTTTTATATTAGTCAACTCATTACCCATGGTCTGTAATAAACTCTTCATTTCTTGTTGACTACATCTCAATTCTTGTAGCTCTTGGGAAGGGCCTTCTTTTAATTCCTCATTTCTTGAGCTAGCATGAGGTGCTATCAAAGTAGGTATAGGAGTGAATGAAGGGATATGCAGAGGAACGTTGGGTTGAATTTCAAGGAAGATAGGCATGGGTGGACTTGGGGCGATCATACCGACTTGAATCAGACAATTTTCTGCCTTAACAACTATATCAAAAGCCTGAGGTAGTGAGGTACCTCCCATGGATTGGATCATGATAGATATGTTTCTATTCAAACTCTTCAAGAAGTATAGGAAAACATGATCTATTGAAGGCCTCACAGAAGTAGGAATCCTATTCCATGTTTTGAGAAATCTATTATTAAAATATGTCATCTTCTCATGGGGAGCTCTCTTGATAGTAGTGAGTTTCTCAACTAGGGATAAATGGTTTAACTTATCTTCAAAATATTTGTTGAGCGAGTCTCCAAGCCTATCGCATGAATCAATGAAGCCAACTGGTAAAGTTATAAACCACTCTAGGGCTTTGCCTTTGAAGGAGGATTCCAACAACTTGGTAGCCACATCTTCTTCAGTTATATGATGGACATTACAAATTGTAGCCACATCTCTTATGTGTTAACAAGCTGTTGTCTAGCTTTCACCTGTGAAATCAAGAAAACATTTTAGTGCTGCTAGAGGTACATCATGATGTTGAGCAAAATTAAATGGACTCCCTTGATAGAAGGGTACAAATGCAAACTATCTTGCCATTATAGGGACTGATTTTCTGAATAGCAACTATGTGGGTTGTATTTTAACTAGGGAGTGAAGTTGAATCCTCTAGTAACTCTTTTCTTAAATACCTTCTTCTCCTTCTTGAATGGATAAGCAAGGGTCTCTCCTCTAAAACATGTGATGTAAACTATACTCTTCTTGTAGGGGGGTGTCCTTTGAGATGACCTCCCTTTTCTTCTTATTGGAGGCAACTCTGAAAAATCAGAAGGCTTTGAACTCCTTGTTTTTATCCTTCTCATAAACTTTAATATGAATGGATCTTCTTATTCTTAACACCAATGGAGTCGCTAGATATGCCTTAAAGAGAACCACTCTAGGTCAATACTATGTAATCAACATATCAGGGATAACATAGTTTTTGAAAGATGAACTTCTTTTATGGTCCCACCGGGTGTGCCTAAACTGTTATACACCAAATTTGCACCCTATTAAACTCGTGAGCTGAATGATCTGGTATAGCATGGGAATCACTTCTAGGTTGTGGGACCTTTGCTAACTGAAGTGAAACCTCTGGATTCTAGGTTGGTTCCCCTTGTATAATCACTTATTTTCCTCTGTAAACTTGAAAAATAAACTTGGGAGGAAAAGGGATAGAATGGGAACTAAAAGACTAAAAGAAAAACATAACCTACAAGGTGATACACTGAAAGTGACATGAATCAAAACATAATGAATAAACATTATCATGAAATCTATGAATCAAAACAAGCACAACTTCCTGAATAGCCTTGTAAAAGTGTTTCATAGAGAAGTCTAAGATGAAAAGAGACTATTTAGGGAAAGAAAAGATTTCACAAGGAATAGACATGGACTATGACCTAAAAACAAACATCCACTCTAGCAAATAGCCACAGGAATGAGACAAAATGAAAGGGGATTAACAAAATCCACAAGATCATCTAAAGCAATCATCCATAATAGTGCATATAGATGAAGGAAGAAAGAAAGAAGGTTTAAGAACTCCAAGATTTCTCTAATATTAGCCACTTTATCATGTTTAAATAAGAGAAATACAGACAAGAAAACCCAGGGACAGAGAAAATGTAACAAAAATTATTTGCATAATCTGAATCTCAATGAGAAATTACAAACACATGAAAACCTGGGGGTAGAGAGAATGCCACAGAAATCCTTTCATAATCTTGGAAAAACTCGCTTAAAATCCTTGAAAACTACTTATATACAACCTCCCCTAGCACATAGGCTAGGGAGTCAATCTATCTGATCAGATCAGGGAAGAATTAGGCTTACAATAGATATCCTTTAAACAATATAGAAACCCTAAAAATAATCAAGTTTGTCCATTAATGCACTCAGGGAATATCTCAGACAATTAGATTAGCATTGAATATATCTCATATTGCCATAAATTTGAGCAGACAGCGCAACTCGATCTATCTACCTTCTCTACACTTTGGAACACGTCACCACTACCATGAAACCCTAAGAAAATATTTGAATATTTGAAAATCTATTTTTAAAGGTCACAAGTGGTACAAAATGTCATTTCGATGGCTCACGTTTGAAACTTTATCAAATTTAAAATAGAACCGTTGATCTCCTTCAAGTTACCCATGAGCATAGGATCAAATATGCAACGTGGCATGTAGTCGTGATGCCTTTAACATTACTGATCTTCATATTTTCTTTGATTCATAGCACCCACCGTAAGATCTTTCTTAACTTGCATTACCTTATCTTACCTTTAGTGCTGACTTTAGATCTGACTTGGACATGCGTCAAGCTATCGCAATAGCTCAATGGTTAAAAACCTTCATCTTTGTCTTTAAGGTTTCACGCCTATCATTAGATCTTTACAAACTTATGGCATCTTTACTTCTTTTAAACCCAAGACCCATGATGTCAGAAATGCCAGATGTCACCTTGGCACAATGCCTCAAATACTAGATCTTGATCATCTTTAGCCTAAGGCAAAGCATCGTCTGCACAATAAATAGAATTTGCTCAGAGATTACCTTTACCTTGTATTTAAGCCGGCCCCGCCATGGACACGTGGCACAACAACGTAATACCTTGAACATAAGATTTTGAGCACCATGACTTTAATTCATCATTCCCACCATTGGATGAAGATCAACTAAACTAGATGTTAAATAGCCACAAATGGGTCTAGGTTCTGACAACCTACCACTTGTTGACACGACGCAATGCCTCAATGACTAACTGCCTATCATCTCTTCTTTGATGAAATGTGCAGACCATTTGATCAAAAATAGAATGATCATAGTTTAACTAGCCAGAGACCTCACAAAAAGGTGACCCCACTATCCACATGGAATGAAGACACAATTCCTTGAAGAATCTTCAGGTTGACCTAAGCGATAAAGGCTTTGCAACGACCATCTGATTGATTCCCCCTACAAGTTGACATCATATTCCACTAAGAGCCTGGCCCACCGTGGACATGCATCAACAGAGTGTGATGCCTAAATGAATCTTCAATTTTTATCTTGGCGATTAAGGTATCACGACGACCATCAGATGAAAAGGAGAATATGTTGCTCGAGGTAAATAAATTATTTTGGGACTTAGGAAAAGGTAAACCCACTTAGGAAAAAGGACATGGCCCTATCGATGGTAAACTTAGAACACATGAAGAATAGGAACTTAAGTGGAATGGAAAAGTAACAAGGAATTAGAATGGGCCTCTAAAGAACTAGGGTTTAAGAGACTTCCATAGGGTGTTTTGTATTTAGGGCTTAACAAGGCATGAACAAGAGTTAAAACCATACCTAAAAACATGCATATAGCAAGACAAAGACTAAGAACTTTGAAAAAAACCTTACAAGTTGGGCTCTACCCTTGTGGGAGCCACATTTACTCTACTTGTAACCAAAATTGGACAAGATGGGAAATTTTGGTAGCAGTTATATGAAATTTTCACGTGTGAGAGACATACATATATATTGCATTTTAATTTTGACTAAAGCTTCATACTAATGTACTATTCTTATATTAGGTGGCTGACCTCGAAGGAGATCCACAAAAGTGAAGTCCCAAAATGGACGAATGAAATTGCAAAAATTACATATGTATTTGAGAAGGATCTCTCTACAAGTATCATGGACCTACAAGTCCATTTACTTATGCAAGTAGTTGATTATGTTGAACTGGCGGTTGTTGTATGAACAAGACAGATTTTTTTCTTTTATAGGTATATGAAAACTCTAAAAAGATATTTCCAACAAAAGGTATGTTAGGTATATTCAAAAAAAATTCAAACAATTGGTCCCTAGTTTGTTTTTGCAGAATGTCTTGTGAATAACACTTGAAAAAACCCTTGTTTCATATTTCATAGCATAATTTTGGTCCTAAAACCCTAAGCATTGAAGAGGTTTCTAATTTCATGTTACTTTTTATCACTTAAGGTCATGTCTCAAATGGGTTCCTTTTAAAATGTTCATGTTTATTAAGTTGTCAGTGTCCTAACCCCACGGTCATGTTTTATCCCCTAAGTCCAAAGTCCATGAATGTTTTAATAAAATTCATTATGTGTTGTGCAAGTCTTGTTTAATCTAACTGTTGTTGCTTTCCCTCATGATGAATATGAATGAATTTTAACTATCAAGGGAATGTGACATTCAGCCACATGTCCCTAGAAGATTCATTCGCAGATTGAAAAGAAAATTGTTACTCACCATAGATCAAAGTTGATCTAAGGGCTTGCGCTTTGTCTGTAGGTGAAAGATGAACAAAGGATAACATTGAGGAAAAGCACCATTGTGACACATGACCTAGGTGGGCTAGAGTGTCATCATAAAGGTAAGGCTAAATGGAGGACAAGTTAGATCTAATCTAACGGCTGGCATTAAGACTTATGAAAAATATGTTATTGAGTTACTCTTCAAGGGATAGCGTCATGATGATACGTGTCTTCAGTGGGCCTAGATGTGAGCGAGCAGATGAAGTTAAATTGAAAGCATGTCAAATTTGATCCAACAATTGGCACAAAGGTTTATGGTAAAGATGCACACACAATAGTCATTAAGGGATTGCACCATGCTACCAAGTGGAGTCTAGTGGGTCCGGCGGATGATTAAAGTTTTGAGTAAATGCATAGCATCTTCAAGAAGATCTAATGCTTGGCGCAAAGCCTCCAATGAAAAAAGTGATGATTTTAATCATCAAGGCATTGTGACATCTCACCATGTATCCCAAGAGATCACAAATGCGGACCATAGGAAGGCTAAGTAAAGACCAGTTAAGTTGATAAAGATCTAACAGTTGTCGCAAAGGCTTAGATTAAAGGTGATTTTTTTTAATTAATAAGGCATTGCGCCATGCCGCCACATGTCCCTACAGGATCAAAGCCGTAAGTTGTAAAGGCGATTAAAGTCACTACAGATTGAGAAGATCCAACGGTTGGCGCTAAGCCTTAAGTATAAAGTGTCTGATCTTTACTCATCAAGGGAAAGTGTTGTGATGATGCATGTCCAAGTTTATGGGGCCTGCATAGTAACGCAGAGTTAAGTAAAGATCAGATGGGTCAAGAAGGATCGGATGGCTCTCGCAAAGCCTTAGGTCAAAAGTGATCAAAATTTAACTATAAAGGGAATGTGACATGCTGCCATGTGTCTAGGGAGATTAATGTTGATGAGGATTCATTGTAGACCGTCTGATATGGGGAAAAGCTAGTAGGATCGATAGTTCTGTTTTAAAATACAGAAGTAGCAAGTTTTGACAGTTAGACACCAAGCGTTGAACTCAGAGGAGTAATAGTGAACATGTTCTTTCTTCCCAGTTAAATTTTAATTTTTAAGATGATGGGATTTCTATCTTTTCAATCACTAAAGACATTTTGCATAATTGACATCAGTTACACAGCGGAGTGAAGTTGCGGTGATTGTGGCCAAATTTTCAAGCTTCTTGTAGAACTGGTAATGTTTTGGTAATGATACTTCTGGCTTGTAAGAAATCTAAGGGGATTAGTAGGGTGTGTAGAAAGAGAAAGGTTTTATTATTCATTGTTAGATTGTCAAACTTGAAATTCACAATGTCGCCCAAAAGAGAATTCTCCAGGAAGATCAATTATAAGGATAGAAATGTCTGTGATGATTTGTTGCAACAATTAACCATGTTGACTAATATTTCCTCAAAGACAAAAAAATTAGTCCCCAAGGATCCACGCCTAAAAATTACTGAAGGGTTATATGATTTGCGTCAGTCTGTTAGGGATTCCAAAATAGGTATGACTAATTTGGCCTTGTTTAAGTGCTCTTTGGTCAGAGAAATGCTAATCCCCCACACAATAATGTATTGCATTTTGACATAGGAAAGTTGGTAGTGCCTAGTATTTTTATGGATATGGACATGCTTACATGTATAGCTAGGAATTATGACAGCATATCCAGAGCACTAAGGGACAAAAATGGGCAAGTCCTAATAAAAGTGACTGCACAAGAGATTAGGGAGGTATTCAGTTTGAATGATCCAAACACTTCTATGGATAAGATTGATTTTATTCAATTAAAATAATTTTACCAAGCCCAGAGGAAATAATTCATAGAAGGTCCCCTCAAGCAATATTTTGGCAGAGTTGGGGACTTGATTCAGGTAGGGCCTAACACAAAAGAACCATTCAAACTTGATTTTTTCACTTTGAAGACCAAATCAGTTTATAGGGATCTTTGTCAAATATGTGGAGATGATGAGAAAGTTGAGATGCCTATCCATTATATGATAATGATAGCCGAGATTTTGCACCCCCATCTAGCAATAATTTTTTATTTTGCCCCATATATTGCAAACCTGATTCATGAAGGGTTGATAGGTGTCCAAAACACAAAGGTGTCCAGACCTTTTGCATGGTACTCCTTATTGATGCATATGTTTTTTTATAAGGGGGATGATTATTTTGAGAAGGAGATGGAGCTGACAAGATTTAAGGATAATGAAATCATGCATGTACAATTGTGGAATGCAGACATGAATTGGGACAATAAAGAGGCCAGTTACATCAATTTTGACAGGTATTTTGCTGCCAGAGTCAGGGCATTGTTAATGAAAGAGGACCCTAGGATTCCTGTAGCATTATCAAAATTCTTGAGGCCAAAGGAATATAACCAAGAGCTCAATATAGTACATAACTGGGGTGATATTATCCCTTATCCAATGTCAACTGTATTTAGGGTCTATGGTTTCAGGGGAGTGCTAAACATATTACCCTACACAGTGCCCCTTAAGATAAGATTGGCAGAGGTCCTAAGATAGATTAGAGGTTTGCAAGAAGATACCCTGAATGGAAGAGGAAAAGGAACAATCTTTCTTGTAATCACTATTTCTCATTAGTTTATCATCACCAAGGGAGGATGGAAACACTTGCAAGAATTTTTGAAACCCTACAATCTGACCATGTTAGTATCCAGGTGTGCTGACCCCAAGGCATTCATTAAAGACATGTTCAGGGAAAAGACAAAGTGTGTGGTGTTGAATCATCAATTCAACTTTCCAGAAGACATAGTTAGAAATGAATTTGACTTAATTAACCAAGAAATAAAGAAATAAAAATGGTTGGCTTACAAGAAAAGCCTTGATTTTATTCACCATTTTGATAAAACATATGATCCTTTAAAGGAATTCCAGCCTTGGGCCCAGAAGATTGAGTCACTAATGGATATGTTTGAAGAAATTATGCAGGCTTTGAGCAAGAAAAGAGATAACATATTGCAAACAGAGCCAGAGAAGGCTAAAGAAATTTTGGGTAAAGCCTTCCCTGTTAGAAATATCCCACAAGGAGAGTATGTAGTGTAAAAACGGAGGGGATATAGTACAATTTTACCAACAAGTGGATAGACCAGTGATCCTAGAGGAAAGAGGCCACTAGAGCCTAGTGCTCAAAGTTTTCCATCTCCCAAGAGGCAAAAGGTAGAAGAGGGACAACAAAAACAACATGAACAAATCTATTCTCCCTCTCAATCCCCAATGTGCATGGTTGAACAAGCTATAGCTCAACAATTAGTGAAAATGGGAAACACTGGGCATATCTATGTTACAGCTGATTAATTGTAGGAAGGAAGGCCTAAAGAGCCAAAACATACTCAATTGGATCTGACAGTAGTAGAATTTGCTGGAAAAGAGCTAGATCCATTGACATAACAGGTAAGTGAGAAATTTCTTCCTGATGACAACTTTGTTAAAGAAAGAGCATTTTTGCAATTCCTATGGAGAATTCATATTGATGAATTCAAGAATAGATGCCAACAAAAGCAAGAGGAACAACCTGCCAAAGGCAAAGAGGAAATTGAAACTGAAACAAAATAGGAGATGTTATCTAGGTTTGAAAAGATAACTCCTGAAGAAGGAAGAGAGCTAGTCAAGAGGGAAGGAGTATTGATACTCCCTAAATGGGACATAACTGATGCTATTGTTTTTTATGCCATCAGGAAGGAAACAAAAACTGTTCATGTCACAAAAGTAGAAGTACATCAAGTTTCAAAAGGTGTAAAGTTCATTGAAGATCATGCAGCCCTGGTCATGTGGCAATTGAGAAAAAGAAACCCCAAGATAACTGATGGAGATACTCAGGCTAAGAATTTAGGTAGCCTTTTGGTAAGGAGAGTTGCAGAAACAGGGGCTATTGAAGTAGCATGTATAAGTTTGGAACCTGCTAAGTTTAGTGTAAGTGTAGCCCAGAAATTAGAAAATGAACTCAAGAGCCTAAGTGAAAATTTTGAGAGAGTTTTGGGTGCCTATAATGAGGAGAAGATGAAGATTATTGAACATGCTAAAAATATTGTTGAACTGGAAGGTAAGAAATTAGAAAGTTCTATCCATCAGATGATGATTACTCAAGAACCCTACCAACCTTCATCATCCAGCCCATATATCACTTATCCTCCTTCTCCTATGCCATAAAGCCCTATTACTCTAGCATATGTGGAGATGGAAAGAGATAGACTATTTGCTGAAAGGGAAATGCTAGAATAAACCTCTAAGAAAGATCTTGAAGAATCTTCAGCATTCAAAGAAGCAGAAGAATGGGTTAAATAGAGGCACTCTGACAAAATATACTCTAGCCTTTTGAGATGTGCTAAAGAGGTGAATCTTTCTAATCTTTATTTGTTGGGCAAAAGTATTTTTAACATTATCAATGAATATAATGCAGACAAAGATCAATGGGGTCTGGTCATGGACACATGGAAAGGAAAAGCGGCTAAGGTGAAATCA
This sequence comes from Thuja plicata, assembly GCA_018584345.1. NCBI lineage: Eukaryota > Viridiplantae > Streptophyta > Pinopsida > Cupressales > Cupressaceae > Thuja > Thuja plicata. The sequence goes on from MU226667.1 coordinate 1,440,462, forward strand.
TTTTATTCCATGTCCAAAGAAGAGAATAATATTCATATTGTTTTGGCTAGAACTCACAAATGTCTGAAGTTAATGGCGGACTTGGATATCAAAAGGAATATCCTCATCAGAAAAGTAGAAACCTTGAGGAGATAATTTTCAAAGGATAGGTATGAAATGTACCCTAACATGTTCAAAAAAGATGGTGATATAAAGAATGAGGCGTTATGGTTAAGACAAATAAAAGAAACAATAAATGCCCAAAAATGTAGCATCATTACCTTGGAGGGCACAATTTTTGTTTGTTCAAACTATAAACATCATTAACAAAGCCAGGGAATTTTTTGAGTTCTAGAAGGGAGAAGTTAAGAAGGCAAGCACCATCTGGGGTGAGATCATCAGCAAGAAAGATGAAGTCCTTGGCTTTAATTGGCCAAGTGATGAGGTGTACACTTCTTGGAAGGATAGGTACACAATTATTGATCCAGGTGAAGATGACAACATGTAGATGGACGAAGAAGCCCAACAAGTTGGTTGATACAGTTGATCGTAAGGATCCTACATCAATAGCATCAAGGACAACAGACTCCAGATGGTTCACACTGAACAAATTTCAAACAACTACAAGTACAAAGTGGTCAAGAGACAAAATGTGCCAAATATCTATTGTAACAAGAGTGGTTATCACTCGATTAGCTATTTTTTTTCTTTTTAGTGAGTTATTAATTTATCCTTATTCCAATTGATCTGAAGCTTTTTGCAATCCTAATCTATAAAAGGATTCCCAAAATCATTGGAAAGGGCTGGAAAATTTGTAATGTAAACCATTTTGTGAAGTTTTCAGTCAAGAGGGGAAAGATAGTATAATTTGTACTAGATATTGTAAGAAGTGAGAGATATTTTGCAGGTTATCTCTGAGTATTTTTGTATACTAAAATATTTTTTTTCCAAATCTAATACAAAGATCCAAATTCCAATCTCTCGTGTGTTATGTGTCATATGAGTTATGAATTTTCTGATTCAACAACATAGTTTTTTCTGTGTTTATGTACTTACTTGAGAGTTCTGATCTAGGATCAGATTAAATTAGGCTCTGATTTATGCATAGATTCATCTAACACACTGTAAGGATTCTATTAGTAGTATGGGTTTTGGGGTGGTAGTATTATGATTTGAATTCATTCACAAACATTAATTTCAGTATATTGTATATGAGTCAGAGTATTGCCCAAATGGATAAAGCATTGATGTAAAGCTTACAAGTTTTGTTTTATTGCATATCTAGTTGCACATTGGCTATATTTTCCTAAATGCAAACATCTTAAAATCCATTAAGTATTCATCTGCATAAGTTTGTAATATTTTTCTATCTCATACTCCATCTCATGGTTGATGTTCAATGGGTAGTTAACCAATTACCTAGTATCTCTCGTTCATGTTGAGTCATTGTGATATTACTGCTTATAGTACCTTTAAAGACATGTCAAAAGGTATTGCAGGGTATCCCCCCTTGGTGTAGCAGGGCCTAAAGTGTAGAAGTATTAGGAGAGTGCTTGTTTGTTGGTCCTTTTCTTGCATGAGCATACATTTGGAGGTGGCTCCTCTATAAAAACATTCATAAAGGGAAGAGGTTGTTGTTATTTCTATTACAACATAAAAAAGAACCAACAAGGTACATCCACATGGTTACATGGCTGAAGGGTATGCATTGAATGACACATTTTGTTCCTATGTGAACTCCTTGTTAAGGATTTTGAATATGGGCCATACTTCTAAGATGAAGAAAAAACATAATATATTATTGAAAGAGAGATACCACAATCTACTGGTGTTCAAGTAGAAATTAGTAAGTGAATTAATGATCAATCTGGGTTTTTTTTTCTTGCGATCATTAATTTACTCTGTAATTTATTTTTCAAACTAACATCATGACGTTTGGATTTTTAAATAAACATGTTGGCATGTAATAGGTGTAGACAAAAGTAGTATACTCAACAAGTTCATTCTATACCACGTGGAATTTATGAACAAATGGATTAATTTATATTATAAAAAGAGAGAAGTGTTAGAAGCAAGGAGGCAGTTTAAGAGATCAAACCCAATGAATACTCCACTTCCCACCAATCTTCTTAAGGAATGGGGAAGATATTGCACACTAGAATGGGTTACTGAACGAATTCAAATTCAAATAGATGATGTTGGTATATTTTCAAGCATAATAGAAGATGAAATCAACATGTCTAGAAGATGTGAAAGAAAGGCACAGTTGGAATTTTACAAATTATTGTTTCCTTATAGTTTTGACACTATTAACTATTTTAATATTAATCATTATATATCCTTTCACTGAAATAAATGGTCTTTCACAAGTGAGAAAATATCCAACAATGTGGGCATATGGTCGACATTATCATATAGGAAGTGTAGATATAAAGAGATGATCATTTGATTGTGGCATTATGGTTGACTTCAAGAAATCAAGTCGATCAAGCTCAAAAGATAAGAACATAATTGAATGGAATCTACAATACAGTGGAAAAATACAAGAAATTATTGAACTAGATTACCTCTCTTTTAAATGATGTATTTTTAGGTGTAGATAGTATGCAAAATTTGAGTGGACACAGAGACAAGATTCCCACAGTGGATTGTTTTCTATAGATTCCTCATGGTTCATATCAGAGGATAAGGAGCCTTATGTTCTACCAATTCATTACGAGTAGGTATTTCTTTAACTCAAACAAGAATTTGTAGTGATCATTAATCTATTAATTCATAGTTTATTATGAATATATACATGTGTTTATTAATCAATAAAATTATTATAAGACACGTCTAATATATGTATGTTTTTCATGTGCATGTATTTTCAAACATTATTATCTAAGATTAAGGCATGTATTTGATGATGCATTAGTGGATACTGAGAAAAACAATGATGACCAACAAAATGAGAGAGAGGGAATTGAGAACATCAAAGAAATTGACATTCATGATGATGTTGAAGATGTTTATGTTCAGGAACAAGAAGATAACACTCTAGAATTTGATGATGATATGGAAGACAACAATTTGGATGGTATAGAAAATGATGATCCAAATACACATGGAAATAATATAGATGGTCTATATTCAAATTTCAATGATGACGAAGATGATACACTTCAAGATGAGGATGATGATAGTATTAAATATTTGAAAAAACATTTGAACATTGACAATGATACACTGGATGAAATTGTAGCAAATGATAATATTAATGACCAACACTTAAGTTTTTAGAATTATTTGCAATCCAAGTTTAAAAAATTATTATTCTTATGGCCTAAAATTTAAAATGCTTCAGTAATATTATTTGTGTTGATACAAATTACCTATTGCAATCTCCTTAAATTATTCAGTCTTTGGTATGAATTGTTGGTAGAAAAAATTAGGATTAATTGGATGCTTCTTCCATTCATTTTGTATCAAAATATGTTCATTAAGGCACAAAAGCTAATCAAATATTAATGCACATAACACACAATTGTTTGAATAATTAACTTTGTTAACTTTGTAAAATAAGCATTACAATTACGTTGTGACATATGGGCTAGCTATCTTAAATCTCGATGGGATGAAATTGTCTATACCAAAATCAAATGACCTATGATAAGACTATTAATTTGAATATAATAATTTAATTGAAAAATATAATATAGCAGTACTCTCACTTTAAATTGAATTATTAAATTCAAACTAACAGTCTTCTCACAGGATTTTGATGCTTGTATAGTCAACTCCCGATGGGATGGTCTAGGTTTGGTTTATAGTTGAACTGGTATTGGTTGAACAAGTAGTGTGTAGACATATGTTGACATGGTGTAAGTAGAATAATTATTATACCTTTTTTCCATTCCTTTGTGTGATTTTATTATGTTATAACCAAGGAAGCTAGCCAGAAAAGATCTCATAGTTGTGATTTCCAGTACAAAAGTTACTCGAATTGGAAAGTAGCTATCATCATTTTAAAACTCGAGAAATGTGATTTATAGCTTTCAGTTGAGAAGAGATAAGTTCTTTATTTGGGGTTGTTTTCTTGTAGTGTGAAGGTTTTTGTGTGTTCAAGATGGTGATGATGAAGAGTTTCGTGAGAAGTGTTTTTTGTTGCTTAAAAGAGAGATTGAAGAGAGACCTGCTACAAGAAGTATACAAAGATCATGATAGGGTGCAAGATAATGCTTTTTATTTTAGTTAAAAAGATTTTGCAAAAACCCAAAGGTAGCTATAGATATTTTTTAATGAATGGGCCCAACTGTCTATGCTTAATGTGAAACTGCAGGAGCTTGTTGTTGCATATTAGGAGTTTCAACCCCTTTTGGCTACCGCTCAGAATCTCCCTAAGGGGTGGGATGTAGAATGGGAAATGGGTATAGGAACTAGAGGTGTGGGTTTTTATAAACCTAATTCTCTTTGGGAAGTAGTCTTGAAGTAATCTTATAAGAGGGAAGATAGTGAGAATCTTGGATTTTGGCCCTCTCTACATCAACTAAAACACAATGCAGTGATGACATGGCTCAGAATTGCAGTTGGATCCAAATGTGACACTCTATATTATTTGGAGTTCTCCAACCTTAGGCTATCTCATGCAATAAGGCAATCAACTTCACTACAAGACAAAACCAAAGGTAGCAATTTCTGTTAGGAAGATATTCTTTGCAACTAGCTAGTACCAACTGAAATTGAAATTGTACTATAATGGTCTGTAGCTTTTTGAATTCCTTGTGTCTATAAAAGGAATATCAAGGCCATTTCCAAGTTTTTTTTAAATTCTCTGGATGCTCTAGAAATTTTGTATCAGGGAGGCTTAGGACTAATATAATACAAAATGGTTTCAGTATGTCTTGTGTAAATGAAATTTAATTGTGCATATTGAATAGAATTAATGAAAATATCAACATCCTTTGAATCCTATAGTATTTTATTTGTGATGTATGATTAAATCTATCAAGAAATTTTTTTATATTATTTCTATGAATTTTTCATTGTTGTGCAATACATAGGTTTGGCTCTTGTCAATGAAAAGATTAAATTCATGCCTTTATGTTGCAATGGTTTGAAGAAATAGAAGTGATTTGATAAGAATGAAACTTTGGCTTCTTTGGAGTTCTCCAAACATAGGCCATCTCATGCAAGAAGGAAATTAACTTCACTACAATATGAAACTAGAGGTAGCAATTTCTGTTAGGAAGATATTCTCTGTGGCTGGCTAGTGGCAGCTAAAATTGAAATTGTACTATAATGGCATGTAGCTTGTCAAATTCCCTGTGTCTATAAAAGGAATATCAAGGATATTTCTAAGGGTTCTAAAAATTCTCTAGATTCTCCAGACATTTTGTATTGAGTATGCATAGGACTAATATAACACAAAATGGTTTCAATGTGTCTTGTGTAAATGAACTGTAATTGTACATATTGAATAGAATTAATGAAAATCTCAACATGTTTTGTCTCCTATAGTATTTTTTTCATGCTATTATGATTAAATTTGTCAAGGATAGATTTATATTGTTGCTATGAATTTTTCATTGCTCTATAAAACATAAGTTTGGATATTGTCAATGAAAATATTAAATTCATGCTTGTATACTGTAATGGTTTGAAGAAATATAAGTGATTCCATAAGAATGACATATGGTTGGATATAATTTGATTTTTTTGTAAGGCATTGACATATGTTTGTGAAGATACAAAATTTAATAAAATATCAATGCACGTAACTCACAATTATTTAAATAAGTTGCTTTGTTAACTTCATTATTTTTGAATATTTTCCATTTTTATGTTGAACATAATTTTGAATATGTAACTAAAAGCATCCAGAGTAAATACTTTATAATAGACTTCAACTTATTCTTTTCCTAACTGATAAAATTGGCATGTAGATTCGAATCAGATTAGTCTCTATCTCTATTCCTACTTATCTTTCTTACTTCTCCTATTTCTACTTATCCTACATATGATAAATAATTGAATATAAATTTTAATGTTATCATATGACCAATGCCTTTTCTTTTATTGGGAAATAGAGTCAAGTCCTAGTTAAATTCTAATTTAAATTTAGGTAGTTCTTTGAGTGTGGTGTCAAATTTTTTGATTTTATTGTTATCATGTACATTTCTATATGTTAACATGGTCCCCTTTAGTATTTATTCTTAAACATTGTGTACTCAGACTATCCTCTTTTCAGTCCTTTCATGTGGTTTCTGTCAATTGTCATTTTTGATCTAAAATCTTTCTTGTAGATTTATAGTGTCTTTGATATGTACTCCTAGACTAGGCATGCTATGATTTTGATATTTGACAGTTGGGTAGGTATTATCTTTTTCTCTTCAAGATGGAATTTCTTGTGATTTTCATTCATTCTTCTTAACATATTTCCTCTCCATCTCCCTCCATCTCTTCTATTTATACAATGTACGAATGTTGTATTTTCCTATATATCTCTTTGTTGTTAGTCTTCTGCTTATTTATCTTGGGTCTCTTTTGTGGAAATTGTGGTTCTTTATACTCTTTTGTTGGGAACTCTTGGCTATGTTTGAGGTTATGGATCAAACTTTTGGCATTAACTGTGTTAGAGCTTTTTCCTTGATTCAATCAAGGAAAAGGAAAATTAATGAGGATCAAACAATCCTCCTTCACTTAGAGCTCCACAAACTTAGGCAGGTACACCTATCTTCAAACTCACTTCTTCACAATGAATCCTACATTGGATTAAAGATTCTCATCCTTCTTCTCTTTGAGCTCAAAGGCTCAGGCAGGCTAACCTATTGGATTCAGTTCTTTAATGAATCACCAACAATGTGGTGGTACCCTAAATTTTGAGAATTTAGAAGTCCCAATCCATTATCACGAAGCAAGTTTCTCCATACTAAAAAAAAATAAAGGAAGGAAGCTTTATGACACAAATAAATAGAACTAACTAATCGAAGCCTTCAAAAAATGCTGGAATTTCAACCTGCTACAACGATGATGCCAACAAAGGCTCAAGATGGTCGAATTTTAAAAATCTAAAACCGACCCAGTTCGGGCAATAAAATTTCCTATCTCTAGAAAAAATATTAGCTTTTCACAATGTGTTTTGGATTTTAGACCAAAGCCAAATCCAAAAGTTAGGTAGTTATTTTTTAGTTAGTTTAGTGTTTTTTCAAAATATTTTATAATAAGGGTTGTGTCTTTTCACCTTAAGGAGGTGTGAAAACCACTCAAACACATATATATACATAATGTAAAATGTAAA
>MU226667.1:1450932-1537541 GCA_018584345.1 Thuja plicata
GTTATTTTTTAGTTAGTTTAGTGTTTTTTCAAAATATTTTATAATAAGGGTTGTGTCTTTTCACCTTAAGGAGGTGTGAAAACCACTCAAACACATATATATACATAATGTAAAATGTAAAGACAACTCAATACAATATAATACAATTTCACAATATTTGGATAGTTTTTAATCAACATGTATAACATGGACCTGGATGTACTATTTTTTCAAAATAAATAAAGATAAGTCCTTTTTCTTTCACATGTGTAATAGTTTCATTATTATTTTACAATGAGTCCCTCGGATAAACCAATAGAACTTCTTCAAAGTGATAGTTTGATGTGCATGCTTCCTGATTTGATTCATAGTCTATATTTTCAATTGGTTTTCTCATTTTGCATGGTTAAAATCTATTGATTGATGCCCCGGTCAATTGGGCTGTCATCTGAGAAGTATTACCTTTTTGAAATATCTCTGAATTTGTTTTAGGTTGCATGTACATTCCATAACACCTTTGAAGTGATAATTTTTCTTGTAAAACTGTCTCTGAGGTTGAACATAAGATTGGAATGATCTTGACTCTATTGCCTGTGATAGAATAAGGCACTAGTCTAATCATTATTTGGATTATAGTTATTCAATTCATTGTTATAGTTTTGTGATATCTTATCTATATTTTTATTTCAATTTACATACATATTTACTAAACATTCTTTCAATTACTCAAAGTATTTCAGTTTATAATTTATGATATATTGCTTACAATTTGATTTATTCAAGCCTACTTGCCATCTTGAGAGATCGGTTGAATTCTGTACACAATTTATCTACTATAAAATGCCTTAAACCAGTAGATAGTGGTTAAGGTAAAGGTTCACCTGCCTTGTTCTTGCAGAGCTAGAAGTGCAGGGGAAGAGGATCATAATCGATCATTCCCGTTAGTTGGCCAAAAACAATTGGTTTTCCAAACATTGGATTGGCAAGTCCATAGTAAATCCAATTCAACATTTTTGGGCACCAACACAATGTCTGTACTATTCAACACAGATTCTCAACATCCATGCTCTTAAATAGGAAAGTAAAAGGTTGTTCAATTTTATGAATTTGATGATGAGACTTGCATAACTAGTAAAGACCAGTGCATTATCTATTGGGAAAAAGAGTCAAATAAATGTACATCTCTAGATAACCCTCTAATTCCAAACATATAGAAACCAAATGAAATTCCTTACAATTCACTCTTTTCACTCCAATACCCAAACATCAGATTCATATGCAAACTTTGAACTCTTAGAACTTGTATTCAAGATTGACTCTCTCCTTGAAAGAAACTCAAACACAAATTCATAGCTACCTTATAACTAGTGTATTAAAATGCCTAAAAATTTAATACATAGGAATTCAAACAAGACATACAAAGACATCACCAATATGGATAGGGATTTCATTACTTTTCATTAAATTGTTCCTGATTCAGTACATTCTAAGACAAACAACTCAAAAAGACAAGACCCAGAAATTTAGAAACTGCCCAATAGTGTTCATTTCACCATCCATGTACAATTGAGAAGAAGAAAGGTATAGAGAATTGAAAATCCAGTTTTTGCAAACCGACACCCGTCTGTTCTAAGAAAATATCTTCTCCTCCCAAAATATGATCTCCTTCTTCTTCTACAACTGCCTCTATAAAATATAAGTTTAACAAACCTGATTCTACACTCAAAAGGATTGCAAAAATGGAATCCTCATCTTGAGACCTTTCCAATGGTATATTACACTTTCCATTTCTGAGAAAGTTTGGCAACTTAACCATTGAAACAAACTTCTTCTTGTGCATATTCAGTTGAGATTTTGAAATTGCATATCATAATATAGTTTAAACTATTGATTGATCTTAATTTGGTTGTAGAGATATTAATTTATCTTATTTCTCTCCTTTTCTACACATTTTTCCCAGAAGTCACTAGATTCGGCCACATGTCACTACCTGACTGGCCCTGCACAACCTTTGTGATTGCGCGACTAACCCCTAGTGGCTAGTCACACACTTGCGACATTTTTTGTCAACTCCTTCTAACTGGCGCGAGTGTGTGACACTACTTGTCACCCACTCGCATGAATTTTTTGTTATCTTTCCAAGCCTAAGTGATTGTGTGACTGCATCTTTTCTTCCTTGATCACTCACTCGCACACCACATGACCTTAACCGCCAATCCTGAGCGACGAGCCACCACCTGCTCCATGACTATGCGACGAGCCGCCATGTTTTATCCTCTCATGCACTCACAAGAATTTCCTCCAATATCCCTTCTCTGTCATGAGTATGCAATGTGCCACCATACCACCCTCCATCTAGCCTCTCACGTGACCGTGCAATCTAATTAGGCACACTACTGACATCAGCACACTATCGAACCCCTAACACCACCTGTCAACTCCATCCTCATCACCATCTGAGTGTCACTTGTCCGCCAGCTCACCACCAAAATTTTATATCAGCCAACTAGGCATGCTTCCAAAGACACCACCTCCATGCACATGGAGAGACTCCTCTTCATTCTTCAAATCAGTATGTGTAACCTTTACCTTTTAAACATCTCAAATTTCCATTCTAGGATCAATGTGGGATTATTGCTTTAGAGGTTTTTAAAGCTTTGTGCATTTTACCACTCAAAATAATGGGGCCCACCACCTCCAGAAATCCACTAGCCAAGAGGCCCCCAAGGAGCCTCTTGGCTTCTTATTCAAACTATATTACACGCGTTTCCATATGACAACTCTTCAGAAATAACAAACCCCACCAATGTGGGATAATGCATTTTACCTTTTTCAAAACAAACTATGCCTGTGCATGCTTTGAATGCATTTGTTTAAGGTTTCTAAATCATTTTCCACCTTTCCACACATTGGCTCTTCCTTCCTTAGTGCTGGTTTCTCCATTCAAACCTAGCCTAGACTTTGTCTAGTTCAATGCGTAGGCTGCCAATTGCAAATTTTCTTTTGAAATTTTTAATAGTTTTCTGAAACATTTCATGCGCTGGTCTCTTGCATAGGACTCCTCCATCTTTGGGCCTTTTAAATTTTTTTAAACTCTTTGATTTGTTTAACATGCTCAGTCATTGCCTCTCTTCAGAGTATCATGCAGGCTGCTACTTTATACCATGCATCGCGCAGGCTTTTCTCTTTGCATTTACTTGAAAGATTTTAAAAAATTCCTTCTATAGCTTGCACAAACACCTAAGGGATTCATTTGAAGTTTTAAAACCATGCACAACACTCCACCTTGCCAAAAAAACAATCTGCATAGTGTCTCCAATACCATGCACAACTAACTGAATACAAACACCTACCAATTGCCTAGAAGTTTGAAAATGTTTTAACTAGTCTATGTTTTAATTCTTTGTACAACCTTTCTCCTTCTACTCCAGCGTAGGGTATTTAGCATGCTATGCATCCTTCTTGGAGTGTTGGCTTGTGAAGGCTTTGCAAACACTTTGGCATTGACACCTGCCATTTTCATTGTTAGAAAGTTTTAAAAAAATTTGGTTTTTGTGCAAACCTCCTCCCTCAACATTCACTGCACATGCCATGGCCATTTTCAATATGCTACACAGACTTTAAAATGAAGAATCCAAAACATATTGCTCAATTTATTCTCCCTCTTGCATAGACTTCTGATCATTGTCTTGTTTCTTGTTTAGAATTTCTAAGCCTCTTCATTTGTGTAGTGTTCTTACTTTGGATACAAAGTGTAGGTCCTTTCTTAAACATTAGGCAATCTCCTTGGTCATTACACCTGCTAATATGCATATGTTTAAGGTCCTTTTAAATTTTTGACTTTAGAATCCACCTGGCATCTTTCCATTTATAAATTATTAGTTATTTAAAACAAACAATTTAAATAACTTCACTTTGATATAGAAAGCATTATCATTTAAATCGCAATGATTTAAAATAAAATGCCATTAAAAATCATGTCAAAACTCCTTCTCTATTAAATTGATGCCAAATGGAATTTGAAGTGATCATAAAATGCCTCTAATGTGTGATAAAGATTGAAAACATTGAACATGCAACCATCCAAAATCACTTCTAGTAACTCTGTACACTTACCCCAAAATGACAATTGGCCTTTGGAACTGGCCCAAAAACTGACTAAATTGCATCAAGGGATTCTAACACCTGGAAAAATGATTCAATCCAACACAATAAGTATACATTAAAAATGGTTTCAACTGATTCAACCTCATGTGTGAGATGTAACTGATCAAACATGGTCATTCTGACAATTCTCAAAAACTGTGAAGATGCAGATGTAAAAATAGCATAAACTTCATTTGGATTAGCCTTTGCAATAATAGAAACCCATGCCTTGAGGTCCAACCACTGAACATAGTAATACACTTACATACAAAGAGTATAGAATAGAAATCAGTATCCCAGAACAACTTTCAGATATGAAGTTATGATCCTCTAAAAATGACCACTTTGAAAATCAATTCTTCCCGCATTGTCAATCTGCATAAATTGCTTTTGATTCTGACTTCAAAAACTTAACAGAAGAAACCCCTAGCATCTGAACCTTTAAAAATGGATTCACTTTCACACAAGGAATATAAAACCTTCAATTAAATTTCTCTGATGATCAATTGGTCAATTGGAATCATCCTTCAAAGTCAGCTCTTCAAAACCTTTTAAACTCAAACACAATAATAATGCAGAAACTGGATTTGGAAAGGGTTGGGAAAAGTGGTCAAACGGATTGACCAAGGTCTATAAATTTCAAAGGAAGTAAAATTCTAGGTTTTCAATGCAAGGGAACAATAAAATTTTCAAGGCATTCAACTGGGGACATACTGCAAAACCTCAAAGTAGGACACTTAGAATTATGCACTTTCACATTCTGAGAAGCTGAATAAAATGCCAATGAAATGGCTTTGGAAAACTTATCAAATGAGCTCACATGGGTCTGAAAATGGTCATAGAGGTTTACTTTCATGCCTATAACATATTGAAACAACCCTTATGTCATGAAAATTAACTGGGCTCAAGATGTAATCCTCTGAAGTGGGCCACTTAGGAAAATCTAAAAACATGCAAAGTGCAGATTTGTGTAAACACCTCCAAATGGCTATCTCCAAAAAACATCATAACTGAAATTTGAGGGCTGATACCCCCTATACTTTCTTAATGAAGGGTTTTGAACCCACTCTCCAAGTGGTTTCTTTTAAAAAACATCAGGTATATTTTTGCATGCACTCAAAGTAAGCCTTCTCCGCAAGTTTTTAGGGGCATTATCTTTGTACCTTAGAGAAATTTTTACTTAGTCACTCCAAATTTCTCCAAAATTTGAGAGTACTAATAATGGATCTATCTGGGGATGCCTGCCCCATGTGGGCATGAAGAGGATCTAGAATCTATTGGTATAGCAGATCATTCACAAAAATAAATCAGACTTTCCTCTTCTATTGGCTTCAAAACCAAGGTCTTTATTGAAAACCACAAACCACACACAACTGAAAACAAAGCAACTATTCAACATGCACATTATTTATAAATGGCCCACAATCCTTTCACAACTGAAATCAGCGCTTACCTCTGTCAAAAATCTGATTCTCATCTCCATGAACTAAAGGTAAACTAAAATTATTACTTCCGCCAACATGATCAAACACACTGCCACAAAATTTCAGCACATTATATAAAAAATAATCAGCACCCTTACTGTCATTAAATGCTTGGAAATCACTAAAATACTGAAAGTGTTGATCATCATGTAACATAAAGTTACCACATTCTTTATAATTTCTAACTAGTCGAGGAGAAAAATATTCTGATTCCACCACACAGCTAAACATACTGATTTACTTCAGCACATGCTTGGATTTCAAAGGGAAATTTTTAGAATTTGACCCTATGTGTATCACACAAGAACTCAAGTGAATAATGATGAACCAAAACTTGTGTCTTTAGATTTAATTCATCCTGAGAAACATCAACATGCTGAACTGGAAAAAGAAAAAACTCATTTTTTGCCTGATAGCTGCTATGTCCTTGTTGATTTATTTCAGAATCTTTGAAAAACAATGCATCAACACTTTCTACATCCCATGCTTGCAAAAATTAACATACCTCTGGCTGAAGCAAATAATCTGGAGTAAAATCTGAAACCTTTCTCAGCTTCACATAAAAAATTTCAAAATTTGGTTCCAATAAATCAGCAAGTAGCTCATTATGCATGCCCTCATCTTGGCACACATCTCCTGGATACAAATCATTGTTATAGGAATTATTACTAGCATTAGAATTTTCCTCTTGAAAAAACATTGATTTCATAATATTAACAATATCACAATTATCTATGTCCACATCAAACAAGCTGAGATCCATTTCTAAATCGAATACAAAATCAGATTTAGTCTCCATATCATAGGAGATACTTTCCTGAAAATTCTCATAGGCTGGTTCATACAAATCTAACATTGACCCACCAGCAGCAACTTCATATTCATTTTCATGGTTCTTAGGATCAAAAAATTCGCATGACAAGTCATAGGATACAATCATACAAATTGAAAAAAATCAATACTATCATCATTGTTAACTGAAACAAAAGAATTCGTCTCTATTTTAGACAAATTAGCATCTTCACAATCATCTCCAACACATGACGAGTCTTCATCCTCTTCACAAGGGTGCATATAAACCATCATCTTATCTTGAAATAAATCAAGGCCATTCTGGCACCATGAATCCTCTTCCTCAACCAATTCCTCATACATATCCTCACTATCAGCAACAACAAAGTCTGATAGGACTTCATCATTTGAGGCTACAAAATCATCATCTGATAAAACACTTTCCCCCTGTTTTATTTTCTCATTTTTTTTGAAACACAATTTAACTCATGGTTAGTAAAATCAAAAAGGACAAAAACATCTTGGGATTAATCTTCATTTATTGATCCACACCTATCTAGTGTGTTTGATACATTATGATAATGATCCCTAGTAGATGGAAATCCCCTTGGGATGATTCCACATCTTAAATTGTTTTCAATACCTACTACTGTCATAAAATCATGCTACAAAGTTCTAGGCTGCTTATCTCTTAACAAGTAACTCATCTTTTTACGAAATGCCCCAAAATAAACAACCAAACAAAAATAATCATTTTGTCTGAACTCCATAGGGATCTGACCCAATACTTCATCAAATCTGAGATTGAAATGAGGAACCAACTCACCATTCTTTATTTGTATCTCCATGAAATTCTTTATCACTGCAACTGGATTAACCTTCTTACCAAAGTGCTCCAAAAAATACAATCTCAACTCTTCCATGAAGAGATAGAATATACCGGCAACAAGGATAACAAAGACCTTGCATCATCTACCAAAGATTAGATAAACAAACTCATAACACTGTCCTCATATTCAATATCAAAATCTTCAATTAAATCCATGAACTTTCTACAATTCTTTTCAACATTTTCCTCTCTCCCACCACTAAATCTTGGCAATTTTTCTTTGATTTTGGGTGGAAAGGTATTTGGGTAACCATGAATACCTTCAAAATTTATAGCCACATATAATTTATTATTGAAACCTCTGTTTAAATTATAGGGTTGAGGCTGACTGGAAATCATGGCTGCACTTGGAGTCATGTAAGGGAGCACATGTGACTCATACATCATGTTATTCATGTTATTACAAATACTGTCTTAATAGAAATAGATCCTTTGATTACCATTTTCATGCCCTCTTACAAATTACTAAATTCTCTCCCAAATGAGAATGGAATTAAAATACAAACATACTTCTCAAAAGTGTATATAATATATTCAACAACCGAGAAGCATTTAAACTTATCGCCATTATTTCCTTTTCTTAGTGCTACTTCACTTCATAAGGAAATTTTCTTTCACATGAAAATATGAGGATTACCTAAAAGGAAATTGCAGTTGCTACTCTTATTTCTTTGACTAGAAACTTGGAAGATCTAGAGACTTCTTTATAGGTGCATCGAGTTATTTTCACATAGAGTCGCCACCTTAGGTGCATCGAGTTATTTTCACATAGAGTCACCACCTCCTTGAAGAGGAAAAATTACAAAGAACAAAATCCATTTGACACATATATTTTATATCTGGGTTTTCTCCAACCAGAAAAGATGCACAATATTCTTATAATTCTTGCAAAATAAAACACTTCCAAGCTATCTTACACAGATCTAATATAAATTTTAGACTCCATTACTTTATTCATTCTCTCAATGAATTTAACATTCGGTTCCCCAGTAGATTCACCATTTTGTTAGCGCTTTTTCCCTGATTCAATCAAGGAAAAGGCTAATTAACGAGGATCAAACAATCCTCCTTCACTTCGAGCTCCATAGACTGAGGTGGGTGCACCTATCTTTAGACTCACTTCTTCATAGTGAATCCTACATTAGATTAAGGATTCTCATCCTTCTTCTCTTTGAGATCAGAGGCTCAGGCAGGTTAACCTATTGGATTTAGTTCTTTAATCAATCACCAACAATGTCTGTACTATTCAATATAGATTCTCAACATCCATGCTCTTAAACAAGAAAGTAAATATTGTTCAATTTTATGAATTTGATGATGAGACCTGCATAACTAGCAAAGATCGGTGCCTTATCTATTGGGCAACATAGTCAAATAAATGTACATCCCCAGAAAACCCTCTAATTCCAAACATATAGAAACTGAATGAAATGCCTTACAAGTCTCTCTTTTCACTCCAATACCCAGACATCATATTCATATGCAAAATTTGAACTCTCAGAACTTATATTCAAGATTGACTCTCTCCTTGAAAGAAACTCAAATGCAAATTCACAGCTACCTTATAACCAGTATATTAAAATGCTTTACAAGTTAATACACAATAATTTAAAAAAGACATCACCAATATGAACAGGGATTCCATTACTTTTCATTAAATTTTTCCTCATTTAGTACATTCTAAGACAAAAAGAACTCAAAAAGACAAGACCTAGAAATCAGGAAACTGCCCAGTAGTGTTCATTTCACCATCCATGTACAATTGAGAAGAAAAAAGATATAGAGAATTGAAAAGCCATTTTTTGCAAATCAACACCTGTTTGTTCTAAACAAATATCTTCTCCTCCCAAAATATGATCTCCTTCTACTTCTACAACTGCCTCTATAAAATATCTGTTTAAAAAACCTAATTTTGCACTCAAAAGGATTTCAAAAATAGAATCCTCATCTTGAGACCTTTCCAACGGTATATTACACTTTCCATTTCTGAGAAAATTTGGCTAGTTAACCATTAAAACAAACTTCTCCTTCATGTGCATGCTTCGAATGCATTTGTTTA
The DNA here is from genome assembly GCA_018584345.1 of Thuja plicata. Taxonomy (NCBI): domain Eukaryota; kingdom Viridiplantae; phylum Streptophyta; class Pinopsida; order Cupressales; family Cupressaceae; genus Thuja; species Thuja plicata. Next base: position 1,460,282 of record MU226667.1, read on the forward strand.
AGGTTTCTAAAGCCTTTTCCACCTTTCCACACATTGGATCTTCCTTCCTTAGCACAGGCTACTCCATTCAAACCTAGCGCAGACTTTGTCTGGCTCAATGCGTAGGCTGCCAATTGCAAATTTGCTTTTGAAACTTTTAACAATTTTCTGAAACATTTCATGTGTTGGTCTCTTGTGCAGGACTCCTCCATCTTTTGGCCTTTTAAATTTTTTTAAACTTTTTGATTTGTTTAACATGCTCATGAGCTACCTATCTTCAGAGTATCGTGCAGGATGCTACTTTATACCATGCATCACGTAGGATTTTCTCTTTGCATTTACTTGAAAGATTTTAAAAGCTTCCTTCTATAGCTTACGCAGATACCTAAGGGTCATTTGGAGTTTTAAAACCATACACAACACTCCACCTTGGCCAAAAAACTATCTACGCAGTGTCTCCAATACCATGCGCAGCAAAATGAATACAAACACCTGCCAATTTCTTGGAGTTCGAAAATGTTTTAACTAGTCTATGTTTTAATTCTTTGCACATACTTTCTCCTTCTACTCTAGCGCATGGTCTTTAGCATGCTATGCATCCTTCTTGGTGTGTTGGCTTGCGCAGGCTTTGAAAACACTTTGGCATTTTCAATATGCTATGCAGACTTTAAAATGAAGCATCCAAAACATATTTCATAATTTCCTCTCCCTCTTGCATAGGCTTCTGATCATTTTCTTGTCTCTTGTTTAGAATTTCTAAGCCTCTTCATTTGCGTAGCGTTCTTACTTTGGATACAAAGCGTAGGTCCTTTATCGAACATTAGGCAATCTCATTGGTCATTAAACCTACTAATATGCATATGTTTAAGGTCCTTTTAATTTTTTGACTATAGAATCCACCTGGTGTCTTTCCATTCATATATTATTAGTTATTTAAATCAAAAGATTTAAATAACTTCACTTTGATTCAAAAAGCATTATCATTTAAATCACAATGATTTAAAATAAATTATCATTTAAAATCATGTCAAAACTCCTTCTCTTTTAAACTGATGCCAACTGGAATTCAAAGTGATCAGAAAATGCCTCTAATATTTGATCGAGATTGAAAACATTAAACATGCAACCAGCCAAAATATCTTCTGGTAACTCTAAACACTTACCCTAAAATGACAACTGGCCTCTCTAACTGGCCCAAAAAATTGACTAAATTGCATCAAGGGATTCCGACACCTAGAAAAATGATTCAATCCAACATAATAAGTATACATACAAAAGGGTTTCAAATGATTCAACCCCATGTACGAGATGTAACTGATCAAACATGGCCATTCTGACAATTCTAAAAAATACTGAAGATGTAGATGTAAAAACAACATAAACTTCATTTGGATTAGCCTTTGCAAGAATAGAAACCCATGCCTTGAGGTCCAACCATTGAACATAGTAATACACTTACATTCAAATAGTATAGACCCACAATTGGTATCCCAAAACAAATTTCATATATAAAGTTATGATCCTCTGAAAATGACCACTCTAAAAATCAATTATGCCCACACTGACAATTTGCATAAATTGCTTTTGATTCTGAATTCAATAACTTAACAAAAACAACCCCTAGCATCTGAACCTTTAAACATGGATTCCCTTTCACACAAGGAATAAATAACCTTTAATTAACTTTCTCTAATGATCAATTGGTCAATTGGCATCATCCTTCAAAGTCAGCTCTTCAAAACCTTTTAAACTCAAACACAATAATAATGCAAAAACTAGATTTGGAAAGGGTTGCGCAAAGTGGTCAAACAGATTGACCAAGGTCTAGAAATTTCAAAAGAAGTGCACTTCCAATTTTTCAATGTAGGGGAACAATAAATTTTTTAGGTCATTCAACTAGGGACACACTGCAAGACCTTAAAGTAGGACACTTAGAATTATGCACTTTCACATTCTGAGAAACTGAATAAAATGCCAACAAAATGGCTTTGGAAAACTTATCAACTGAGCTCACAGGGGTCTTAAAATGGGCATAGAAATTTAGTTTCATGTCTAAAACATACTTCAACAACCCTTATATCATGACAAATAACTAGGCTCAAGATGTAATCCTCTGAAGTGGGCCACTTAGGAAAATCTTAAAACATGCAAAGTGCAGATTTGTGTAAACACCTCCAGATGGCTATCTCCAAAACACATGATAATTGAAATATAAGGGCTAAGACCCACTATACTTTCTTAATGAAGGGTTTTTAACCCACTCTCCAAGTGGTTTATAATAAAAAAAACATCAGGTCTCTTTTTGCACGCACTTGTTACAATTTTAGTTTGCATACTAAATTGGTAAGTTATTATTACTTTTGCATTGAATTGTGGATTTGATAGTTGTTGTCCTAAGTTGCAGAATTGCTTAAATTCAGAAGATAAAGTACACATGTAGCATAAAAACTATAAACTTCAAAAGGTTTCATAAAGGTACACCTATTTAACACTACTATTTAACTAATGAAGATAAAATACATTGCTTTTGCATTCATGTTAACACTCATATTGTACTCTAAGTATTGACCAAATTCAAACTTTCAAAATTCATAATTTATCATTACATTGTGCATTCAAATTGAATGTAATAAACAAGTATTCCTTCATAGGTTACATCTTTCAAATTGTAAACATAGAGAAGATATACAATTTTGAATGTAAGAAAGGAGCATAAGAAGGTTTAGAAGTCCATGCATTGCCTTTAAGAGGTCTTCTACATGTTGGAGCTGAGTAACTGCATCATCTAAATCTGCATGGCTTTAAACTTGTCTTTGGCCTTGTCTTTGTTCTAAGTCTTCTTCTGGTTTTGTCCTTCATTATGGAGAGAGAAAATAGTTAGATCCAAATTGGATCTAAGAAATGCATAGATACCTAAAAGTAGCATACTACAATCAAACTTTCAAAACTGTACATTTATGTAAACATTAATGCAATAGAAAAGTATGCATCTACAATAACTAAATAAAGTATCAAAGGAACAAAATTCTATGAAACCTTTTACTGCATATAGTTCTCATTGTGCATTATTCAAGAGTTGTTATTTGGAAACTAGAAAATCTAAATCAAAGGGACTTAGTTCTTGTAGCCAAGAAACCTTTTTTAGAACATCAACATATCAGGTTAGTAAACCCAACCACCAAACCAACATTCATACATAAATGTCATTTCACATGAAATTTACATCCAAAAATTGATTGACTGATTATATCTACTAACCTAACATGTGGACTTGGTGGTGTGTGCAAGCACATGATAATGGAGTATAGAATGCAGAAAGAAACACAGTACTAAGAGTTCACAAGTTACATATGATAAAAGGAAAATACAATGGGTGTCACAAGCCCATCCTCGAACCTCACTAGATTAAATATGCAAGAGTACTAAGAGTTAATGAGTTCATAAAGAGAAGAAGATACAGTCCATATAGTGATGTTGCTAAAAGGTGCATATGAAATGAAATGATGCAGTAAAGATGAGTGTTCCTGATTGAAATAGTGTCATAGCCAACAAGAAATAAAATTGCAGATCAAAAATGAGGTAACACTATACTTTAGCAATGTACAAAGAAAGGATTGAATACTATGTAATGTTATCAAGAACTATGCATATGAAATCAACAATGAGAAAATGAGAGTAATGTTGCTATTGTAACATGGATATATAAGAGATCCAATTGCATTGTCATAAAAATGGAAAGCATGTTTGAAACTTTAAATATTGTTGAGAAAATCAAGTAAACATTGCAAATATTCATCCTAAGTGTTGTTCTAAATACTGTTATATGAAATATGATAGATGACAACAAAGAAGTAGCATGTGTGTTTTCTATTTAATTGGAAGAGGATAGGAATATTGAACAAAGAATAAAGTTGCAAATAGAAAGGAAATAACTTGAATATGAGTGCTTCTATGATTACTGTCAGAATATTGTTTAGGAGAGAGTATCAAAGTCTTATTAGTATCCATGTGAAATCATCAAATGAAACAGTGCATAAAGATAGATAAGAAACAGAGAACACTAAAGTTGTTACAAAGTAGAGTGCATATGCAAAAGAGCTAACTGTATTGTTATCAAAATGGAAATTGTATATACATGGTCCATACATTATTGAAATCAAACAAGTACTTTATCTCAGTACTGTTCTGAACATTATTATCTTTGAATAAAAGGAAAAAGAACACAGTGATATCCATGTTTGCAGAAGGAGAGGAAAGTGCACATTCAAATAGTAGTATCCTTTTTATAACATATGCATATACAGAATGAAATGGATAATCAGTATTGTTGTATAAGTTATGTGTGTGCAGAAGAGGGTGAGCATATGCAAAAGGAGGAATACAATGATATATTCAGCTATAATATGCATGCCCATAATGATTAATTGATAAAATATGTTCAAGAAGAGAGTGGTAATAGACAATGTTGTTGTAAAAGATACTAGGTCACAACATGTGGCATCTAAGTGATGAATGCATAGGCATGAATTGAGAAATGCAATGTTTCTCAAAAGGAAAATAATTTGGCACTGTTAAGAACCAAGATTGAAATCAAAAAGTGTTGTTACGCATGTTCAAATACAACACTTATTCATAGAGAGATGCAACAAAAATAATGTATTATCTAATACTATTAAGAGAAAAGGAAAACACAGTGACTGGGTTAAAGATGTAAAAGGTATACAGATTTAAATGATGCACATTGCTTTAGTATCAAATGCATATTTAGAGATAAAAACTAGTATTACTATTATTAATCAAAGATGGAATTATTTGATGTTGTTATTATGCATGTTCATCAGTAAACTGTGCCTATTCAATGAAGAAAAATGGCAGAGTTGTCTTACATATTGCAAGTTGGTAAGGTTGTTACTATTAATCTTGTTAGGCGATTTTGACTAAAGATGAAATTCAAAATCAGTAAATATGGTAGAGCTATGCAACTGGAAAAGTAAACCATGTATAAGAAAAAACCAAATTCATGTTTCATAATATTGCCTATGGGAGTCATGAGCCTATGATTGAACCCCATAGTTAATATTTTGCAGACAGAACATGATCTTATCAACCATTCAAACATCCAGTGATTTGGTCTTCAAATACAAATGGTCACTATTGGAATAGTAGGAGACACCATATTAGTAGAAGTCATCATAATGGAAAACATGGTGCAAACAACAAAATGTTTTCTAGTTCAACAATAACAAAACAGTTTCTACATTTTTTTGGTGATTGTTAAACATGGTGGCATAATCATTTCAAAGCCATGGTTCTAACATACAAGAAGGCCGAGTTCTTTTTATACATAATAGTTCACTGTTATTCAAAGATGACAACATACATTACAAACAATAATATCAACTCGATGTAAGCTAAAGATAGCAAGGAAGCTTCCAGTTCAAAGACACAAACAACATGGTCTCCACACAAGACAAAGACTACAGACAACCAATGAAGGAGTGGTAAGAAGCTCAAGTGGAGATTTTATTTCTAAACTACAGAGTATTCTTGAAATGGTTTCACCATTAACTACAGATTCACCAACACTCAAGGGTACAACTATGTGGGTGTTCAGAAAAAAGCGTTCAAATCATGAAAGATAGCACAATGTTAACATTTTTATAGCAATCCTCAAACATAAAAATGACAACATGCAGAGGGAAGTAAGGAAACTTAATTGCATCTCCAAGTTCTACCTTTGAAATCACAGCTTGAGTTCATGCATAGTTTCACTACTAAATAAAAATTTATAAAATACTCATGCAGACAACATCTCTCTAACAAACAAAAGCTATCTGGGTGTTATCTGAACAAAGAAGTGCTCATGCAAAGATGAAGTTCAAATAGAGAAATAAATCAAAGGAGACAAATTATCTTCTAGTTGATGCCATGCAAAGTGCAAATGGAGGCCAAGTTCAAAGTGTTAGAAGCCCAACCTCAACCAAAGATACATGCACAATGCCATCTTCATGGCATTTTAAAACTAAAGTTGTAGCCTGAGTTTTAACTCAAAGAAGATAGAAAGAAACACCATATTTTATGGCATAGAAGTCAAAGTGAAAATGGAGGTCAAACTATAGTAGAGAGCCCACGTCACAAACAATGGAGAGCTCAAGTTCAAGATATGCATATAGCACCATATCTTTTTGGCATGAGGCTCCCACTTCATGCAGAGAGGTTGAGTTTAACATATGATGCCATATAAAGGGTAGTGAAGGCCACGGTAAAGAAGTAGAGCTCGAGTTCAACTCCAGATGAGCCTGAGTTCTTTTTTCATGTTTTTCATAGTTCCATGATTCATGGCATTAAAACTCTAGGTTCACACTAGATCCATGGTATCGAGCTCCTCGCAAACAATAGTAAACTCTAGTGAAGAAGACAAGTTCTACATTTTTTATAACTATTTCCAGTTCAAGCACAAAGCTGCATGCTCAAAAATGAATGCATATTCATAGCCACAAACAGAGATAATGAGAAATAACCACAGAGATTCACATATGACCCACAAATTCCATGAAATAGTAAAAAAACCACAAGCAAGGCGGTGCCATAAGAAGGAAACCCTACCCTCTTTCCTCAAAACTGCAAAATGATAAGATGCAAAAATGCCTATGTCGAAATGTGATAGACTTTGGAGTCCATAGTATAGGGAGAGTTAAGGCTTGTCCAACTATAGTGCATGGCCACCTTACATCAAGTTCCTCCCCATACACCATAGAAATGATATATTTTTTGAAATGGGTCATGTTGACCATAGGATAAGATGTTGAGTTTGGATGGGTTTAGGCATGTGCTGCGGGTTAGGGTTTTTAGGTGGTTAGGGTTACATCTTAGGGTTTTTTTCAAGTATTTCTTTTATGTGTTGTGAAATATCTTTTGTAAGTTGATATATATTGTAAAAATGTAAATTTTTAAATATCAACAGTAGGAGAACACTATTGGAGGGCTAGATTTTTTGCATCACTTATGCCTTAAATTTAGGGATTTAGCTATCATGGAGGTCTTTTAAGAAGCTATATTTTTGGGCATCATTTGAGCCTAAAATTCATTATTATTTATCTGTTTAGGAGGACCTTTTGGGGGGATTTCATTTTTTAAATTGGCCTTAGGGGCTATATAACTGAACTTCTTATTCATTTGTAAAGGTTTAGAATTTTGGGGATTAGAGGTATTAGTGATCATATTGTTCCTTTGCCCTTTTTCTTGTATTTTGCAGCCATCAGTTAATGTTTTAGACAAATTATGATCAAGTGAGTACATACATTCCTTGACATTTTTTGTACTTTCTCATGTAACTATTTGTAGATTTTGAAGATAATAAAGCTAGCCCTATTTGTCATACATCTTTTTCTGAGTTTTGCTATCAATCCTTCCAAGTTTTTGCATTGAAGTGTATGGTGTCTTTTAGCATATATTAGTGAACTGTTCCAAATTCCTATTCTAAGTTATAAAGAATAAACCTTTTGCATAAATTGCATGTTTGTTGACTGAATTATTACCATTAGTGGAATAAACCCTAATAGTGAATTCTATGTCATCCTAGGTATTGTAAAGTGAATGTTATTGTAGAGTTTAGTAATGTATGTCCTATAAGTGCAGATTTATAATTTGGATAGATCTGAATCCATTTAGTGTGTCACCCTTCTACCTAGTTTATTCATTTTTTAGTTATCTTTCTCCCTTTTCCCAAAACCAAGAAAATCAGTATTAGGTGATATTCCAAATCAAGTAGGAACCAGCCTAGAATCTAGAGATTCATTCTTTCATCCACCAAGGAGAACATTTCCATGTTTCAATAGGATAGCTAGACTTCACATCCAGCTATAGGCACAATCCTGATTGACAATAGTTTTTGGCACGCCCCGTGGGACTCGAACTGCTACACAGTTCTTTCATGATATTACTTCTTATTGTTATTTTGGTGTGAACAATAGTATTTCTACCTTTTAGAAGGTATTTTACCAGCACCTGGCCGCTCTATTTTGAAGGTTTTATTGCAAATTCAGTTGTAGATTTATTTTAATGAGAAGGACTCCTACAAGAGAAAATAGTGAAGGATTCATTTATCAAGAATTACAGTCTAGTAGAAGAGGTAGTAGATCAGCAAGAAGAGATAGAGCATCTCAAGCTGCAGGAGAAAGGTCCTTTCTCAAGGGGTCTTATTTCTCATTATTCAAAAATCCTATCTTTGAGGATCAAGCTACAATCTCAGAGGGTCATGAGGTAATTATTGAAGATTTAAGTTTGCCTAAAGATTTAAGTGTTATTGACAATTCTGGATCAGAATTACCCATTTTTGAAGAATTAGCAAAGGATCAGTTTGCTGCTGTAGCATCCACAAGTGGTACTGCTACCCCAGGATTGAAAACATATCAAAGGAAGTTAACTCAAGCTAACAAATCCATTGTACCACCTATAATTCAGCAGCAAGTACCACTAGTATAGATGACTAAAAACTTTGAATTTGTGGCTTTCAATGCTGGTAGCCCATTACAAATTGTTGCACATCATGATATTCCACCACTAGCACTAAAAGGTTTGTCATATTTCAATGGTGAGAATCATTTTTTAGCAATTGAGCATATTAAAGATATTTCTAATTTATGTGGATTACATCAAGTTACTCATGATGATGTAGCATTAAAACTATTAGCAGCATTGCTTAAGGGTAAAGCATTAGTCTGGTTTAGAAGTTTGCCAGTTAACTCTATTGCTACATGGGATGAGTTAGGTACTGTTTTGATCAGTAAATTTGAGGATAGGTCTGATAATTTGTCTTTGGTTGAGTAGTTAACTACTATTAAGTGAAGTATCAATGAGCATATTTCTAATTTGAATTTTTGTTTTCAAAGAACTTGGGACAGAATTCCAAGATCTATTAAAGCATCTAATGACTATGCATTTCTGTTATATTTGAAAGCATTTAACAGTGATATTGCACTAATGATACAGTCTATGGGAGGTAATACTTTACCTAATGCTTATGATATTATTGTTAGAGCTGAGAATTGCTTGATACAAGCTAGAAAATTACCTCCAAGGCCTCTCATGCCTTATTGTGTAGAGATACAACCAGTTGTACTAATTACCGTACCACCTATTGTTGTTATTCCACTAGTACAAGGATTAAATATGCAAGTTGCAGCGGAAGAATATAGTTCCACAACTCCTATCAGGGAGTTAAAAGACAAAAGTGACAACATTTTAAAAACCTTGCATAAATATGGCAATGAGATAACAAACCTGAAGAGGCAGCAAGGCCAATACAATATGCCTCCACAGGCTTCTTATCAGCATAATAGATCCGGTTATTATTTTATCCATGAGGTTTATGATTTTCTTCTAGCTATGGTAAAAAGTGTAGATTTAGATCCAGAACAATAATATAATGCTATTTGGAAGTTTTTTTTTGATGGATCACGTAGAAAAATAGGTGCAGGAGGAGGTTGTATGCTAGTTTAACCAGCAAAACAAGAGGTATTATGCTTCTTTCAGATTCACTTTTAGTTGTACAATCAATGTTGTTGAATATGAAGCCCTTATAAATAGATTGAAGTGGGCCATTAAAAGAGGTATTAGCTATTTTCAAGTTTATGGTGATTCAGAATTGATTGTCAATCAAGTTAGGAATGTTCATGCAACTAAGAATGAATTATTAAAAAATTACAAGCATGTTGTATGGGATTTGATTGAAGGTTTTGAAGCTTTTAATCTACAATCTATTCCTAGAAATCAGAACAAAGATAATGATAGGCTTGCTGCTGTTGGAGATCAGTATGATATTCCAACAGAGATCAGCAATAGTAAGGGGCTGAATTATGTTAAAGTAATTGTTAGACCTGTTGTCCCTAACAATGCTGATTGCTTGCAAATTTTTGAATCTGACCAACATATTGTTAACTTTTTGAGAGAGGAGGTTGAGTTTGCACAGCCAAACCAGGAAAGATTGTAGGAGCAATATGAACACCAAATCATTCAATTAAGGAAAAATAAGATGCCCAAAGGTCTTGTGACCTTAGAATATATGTTTGGTACTAATGACAATTTAAAAAGGATAAATCCAGTTTGCAGATTAAAGAGGAGCATTATGAGGAAATTGTTGTTGTAAAGGATAAAGTGCTAAAATTTGGGAAGGTATGTACACCTGAAGAGCGTCAAACCTTTTTTAACTTATGCAATGAATTTTGTGATATTATTGCTTGGAGTTATTCAGATTTGAAATCCTAGTATTTCTCAGCATACAATAGAGTTAGAACCAACAGCTAAACTAGTTAGGCAAAAACAAAGGCCAATAAACCCAACAATTGAGCCTCTCATGTTTAAACAATTGAATAAACTGATTGAGAGCAATATCATTTTCCCAATCAAACATACATCATCGGTATCCAATTTGGTTCATGTTAGGAAAAATAATAGAGAAATCAGATTATGTGTTGATTTTTGTGACTTGAATAGAGCTTCATTAAACGATAGACATCCTTTTCCTTCCATGGAACAAATCTTGCAGGTTGTTTCAGGTTCAGAATGGTTCTCATTGCTAGATGGTTTCTCTGGTTACAACCAGATTTTGGTGAAAGAAGAGGATAGGTTCAAGATGACATTTACAACCAAATGGGGAACTATGGCTTATCAAAAAATGTCATTTGGTCTATCTAATGTAGGTGAAACCTTTCAGAAGGATATAGACAAGGCCTTCATAAATTTGATGTACTCATTTGTACTGGTTTATTTGGATGATATAACTATTTTCTCAAAGAATGCATTAGAATACTTTCAGCATTTAAGAGTTATCTTTGAGAGATGCAAGGAACACGGTATTTCTTTAAATCCCCTGAAGGGTATATTTGTTTTCCATGAGGGTAAATTTCTGGGATTTATTGTTTCAAAGGAGGGTGTCACTATTGAACCCGAAAGAGTAAGTGTTATTCTTGCCTTACCACTTCCTCTTCACAAAAAGGGGCTTCAAAGTTTCTTAGGAAGAATCAACTTTGTTAGAAGATTTATTCCAGCTATTGCTGAGTTAAAAATTCCATTAACAGCCATGCTCAAGAAAAATATTTCTTTTAGATGGACCAAAGAAGGAAAACTCAGTTTTGAATTGATTAAGGAAGCATTAGCTACTGCCCTTACCTTGTTAAATCCTAATTTTTCAAAGGATTTCATTTTGTATGCATATGGGAATGTTGATAGAATTGTTTCCATGTTAGTTCAGAAGAATGAAATAGGTTATGAACAACCAATAGCCTTTTTCAGTCAAGGACTTAAATACTATGAACTACATTATTCATTTGTTGAAAAGCATGTATTTGTTGTGATTACAAGTCTGAAGAAATTCAGACATATGCTTTCTAACAAAAAGATAAATTTGATGGTTGCACATCCTTCTGTTAAGGATTTTTTATTGAATAAGGATTTCAACACCAAAAGAGCTGGTTGGATCACAAAGGCAATGGAGTATGACATTGAAATTAAAGTTACCAAGCTAGTAAGAGGCAAGGGTTTATGGGAACAACTTGCTAGAAATGGAAATAACACTCCAAAAGATGATTCTGAAGTAGTTTTGGATTCAAAAGATAATGAACAACTTGTTGTCCCAGATTTGCAGAATGATTGGGTGAATGATATGATTGTTTTCTTGCAAACATGATGATTTTCTAAAGATTTGGAAAGATCAAAAAGAAGGTATTTTAGGTTGCAATCCATTCCTTATTTTTTTTCTGAATAATGTACTGTATAGGAGGGATTATAATGGTGTGTTGCTGAGATGCATCAATGGAGATCAAACAGACAAGGTTCAAGAAGAACTCCATGATGGACCAACAGGTGGCCATTTTACAGCAAGGACTACAACATTAAAAATCATGAAGGCTGGCTATTTTTGGCCAAACCTGTATAAGGATGCCTTCATTTGGGTGAGAAGGTGTTTGAAATATGTTGTTTTCTCAAACAAGCAAAGGTTAGCAGCTTTACCTCTTAATCCAATTCAAGTTGAACAACCTTTTTTCAAGTGGGGTCTATATTTTATTGGTGTCATAAACTCACCATCAAGTTCAGGTCATAGATATATCTTGACAGCAACAGATTATTTTACTAAGTGTACTAAAGCTTTTGCATTGAAAGATGCAAATGAAAGCTTAGTTCTGAATTTTTATAAAGATCTAATTGCAAGGTTTGGAGCACCTAAATCTATTGTTTCTAATAATGACTTAGCCTTTTTAGGCACAAGAATTACTGATTGGGTAGTTAAGAACAATGTGTATCTTAGTACCTCCTCTAATTATTACCCATAAGGTAATGGACAAGCTGAATCAATAAATAAACATATGATTCACATCATCAAGAGGACTATTGAAGACAACCAACAAGCTTGGAGAAGCAAGTTAAAACAGGCCTTATGGGCTGATAGGATCACCCAAAATACTCAACAGGTAACTCACCTTATAAGCTGGTGTATGGAAGGGAGGCAAGATTGCCAATTTTAGTAGAGTTGTCAAGTTTGAGCATGATTAAGGAATTGGATCTGATGGACCAACAATCCATGGAGGTAAGGTTGGCTGAGTTGGTAGAGTTGGAAGAGATTAGGAAAGAAACTTTTTAGAAGTTGGAAGAACATCATGTTCAAATGAAGAAGACATTTGACAGAAAATTTGTTGTAAGAGTCTTTTCATAAGGTGATTTAGTTCTCAAATGGGATGAGATGAAGAGAATTCCTGGTAAGCATTCAAAATTTGATTCTATTTGGGATGGTCCATTTATGATTACAGGATGCAAGGCCCATAATTATTTGCAGCTCTCAAATATGGAAGGAGAAGAATTGCCAATCCTGGTTAAGGGGATCCACCTCAAGCATTGCTTTTGAGGTTAGTTGGTGTGAATAAGTGCTTTGCACATAGTTATTTTCTTTCAGTTAGTTGTAGTTAGTACTTATATTCTCACAATGGTCAAATTAATAAGATACACACTATGCACAATTGAGAAATCCCTTGGGATTCCCAATTATGAATAATGCATATCTCAATAATAGGATCATGGTGGGAAGAGAAGTTGTTTTTCAGATAGTTTTCTTTGCAGTTTTGAAGGTTACAATGAACAGAAATAGAAATATAAATCACATGATATATGCATGAAAACCATACCAATCACATGAGACATGGATAATTTCCCCTATCTCATGTCATAAGAATCATGCCCAAACATATATTATACAACTAAGGTTGTTGTTCAAGCTCATTCTGCCTTTGGTTTAGGGTTCCTATTTCGGAACAACAACATCATAACCTGAATTATGCTCATCACATGATACATGGATAAATTTCACTGTATCACATCATAAACATAAGTTTAGACAGCAATGATGAAATATAGATTGTTGTTCAGTAATAGTTTTGCTTTCTCTAAGTGCTGGTCAGCATAGGTTTCAGTTTAGTTTTAGTTTTTAGTTTGTAGTTGTTTGAGTTTAAGAGGTTTAGTTGTTCCTGAAATTTGAAGATTATGGCCCAATGGATAAGCAAAATGCAACTGGTCTATTTTTATTTAGCAGGAAAACACCCCTAAGAGGTCGCCATAAAATGTTACCATTTTAGTTTGCATACTATATTGGTAAGTTGTTATTACTTTTGCATTGAATTATGGATTTGATAGTTGTTGTCCTAAGTTGCAGAATTGCTTAAATTTAGAAGATAAAGTACACATGCAAAAGAACAACTATAAACATCAAAAGGTTGCATAAAGGTACACCTATTTAACACTACTATTTAACTAATGAAGATAAAATACATTGCTTTTGCATTCATGTTAACAATGATATTTTACTATAAGTATTGATCAAATTCAAACTTTCAAATTCATAATTGATTATTACATTGTGCATTCAAATTGAATTTAATAAAAAAGTATTCCTTCATAGGTTGCATCTTTCAAATTGTAAACATAGAGAAGATATACAATTTTGAAAGTAAGAAAGGAGCATAAGAAGGTTTAGGAGTCCATGCATTACCTTTAAGAGGTCTTCTGCATGTTGGAGCTGAGTAACTACATCATCTAAATATGCATGGCTTTAACCTTGTCTTTGGCCTTGTCTCTGTTCTAAGTCTTCTTCTGGTTTTGTCCTACATTATGGAGAGAGAAAATAGTTAGATCCAAATTGGATCTAAGTAATGCATAGATACCTAAAAGCAGCATACTATAATCACACTTTCAGAATTGTACATTTATGTAAACATCAATGCAATAGAAAAGTATGCATCTGCAATAACTAACTAAAGTATCAAAGGGACATAATTATATTAAACCTTTTACTGCATATAGTTTTCATTGTGCATTATTCAAGAGTTGTTGTTTGGAAACCAGAAAATTTGAATCAAAGGAACTTAGTTCTTGTAGCCAAGAAACCTTTTTTAGAACATCAACATATCAGGTTAGTAAACCCAACCACCAAACCAACATTCATACATAAATTTCATTTCACATGACATTTACATACAAACATTGATTGAATGATTGTATCTGCTAACCTAAAATTTGGACTTGGTGGTGTGTGCAAGCAAGTGAGACTGAAGTATAGAATGCAGAAAGAAACACAATACTAAGAGTTCACAAGTTGCAGATGATAAAAGGAAAATAAAGTGGGTGTCACGAGCCTGTGCTTGAACCTCATTGGATTAAAGATGCAAGATTACTAAGAGTTCATGAGTTCAAAAAGAGAAGAAGATACAGTTCATATATTGATGCTGCTAAAAGGTGCATATGGAATGAAATGATGCAGTAAAGATCAGTGTTCCTAATTGAAATAGTGTCACGGCCAGCAAGAAACAAAATTGTAGATCAAAAATGAGGTAACACTATACCTTAGCATTGTACAAAGAAAGGATTGAATACTATGTAATGTTGTCAAGAACTATGCATATGAAATTAACAATGAGAAAATGACAGTAATGTTGTTGTTGTAACATTCATATACAAGAGATCCAATTGCATTGTCATAAAAATGGAAAGCATATTTGAAACTTTAAATACTGTTGAGAAAATCGAGTAAACATTGAAAATATTCATCCTAAGTTCTTTTCTGAATACTTTTATATGAAATATGATAGATGACAACAAAGCAGTAGCATGTGTGTTTTATGTTTAATTGGAAGAGGATAGGCATATTGAACAAAGAATGAAGTTGCAAATAGAAAGCAAATAAATTGAATATGAGTGCTGCTATGATTATTGTTAGAATATTGTTCAAGAGAGAGTATCAAAGTGTTATTAGTATGCATGTGAAATCATCAAATAAAATAGTGCACAAAGATAGATTAGAAACAGAGAACACTAATGATGTTACAAAGTAGAGTGTATATGCAAAAGAGCTAACTTTATTATTATCAAAATTGAAATTGTATATACATGGTCCATACATTATTAACATCAGACAAGTACTTTATCTCAGTACTATTCTGAACATTATTATCTTTGAATAAAAGGAAAAATAACATAGTGATATTCATGTTTGTAGAAGGAGAGGAAAGTGCACATTCAAATAGTGGTATCCTTTTTATAACATATGCATATACAGAATGAAATGGATAATCAGTATTGTTGTATAAGTTATGTGTGTGCAGAAGAGGATGAACATATGCAAAAGGAGGAATGCAATGATATATTCAACTATAATATGCATGCCCATAATGATCAATTAACAACATATGTTCAAGAAGAGAGGGGTAACAACAATATTGTTATAAAAGATACTAGGTCACAACATTTGGCATCTAAGTGATGAATGGACAGGCATGAATTGACCAATGCAATGTTTCTAGAAAGGAAAATAATTTGGCACTGTTAAGCACCAAGATTGAAATCAAAATGTGTTGTTATACATGTTCAAATATAACACTTAGTCATAGAGAGATACAAAAAAAATAGTGTATTATCTAATACTATTAAGAGAAAAGGAAAACACAGTGACTGGATTAAAGATGTAAAAGGTATACAGATTTAAAAGATGCACATTGCTTTAGTATCAAATACATATGCACATTGCTTTAGTAATTTGGGTAATTATGTTATCCATGAGGTTTATGATTTTCTTCTAGCTATGGTAAAAAGTGCAGATTTAGATTCGGAATAATAATCTAATGTTGTTTGGAAGTTGTTTTTTGATGGATCACACAGCAAAATAGGTGTAGGAGGAGGTTGTATGTTGGTTTCACCAGAAAACAAGAGGTATTATGCTTCTTTTAGATTCACTTTTAGTTGTACAAACAATGTTGTTGAATATGAAGCCCTTATAAATGGATTGAAGTGGGCCATTAAAAGAGGTATTAGATATTTTCAAGTTTATGGTGATTCATAATTGATTGTGAATCAAGTTAGGAATGTTCATGCAACTAAGAATGATTTATTAAAAAATTACAAGCATGTTGTATGGGATTTGATTGAAGGTTTTGAAGCTTTTAATCTACAATCTATTCCTAGAAATCAGAACAAAGATGCTGATAGGCTTGCTGCTGTTGGAGATCAGTATGATATTCCAATAGAGATCAGCAATAATAAGGGGCTGAATTATGTTAAAGTAATTGTTAGACCTGTTGTCCCTAACAATGCTGATTGCTTGCAAATATTTGAATCTAACCAACATATTGTTAACTTTTTGAGAGAGGAGGCTGAGTTTGCACAGCCAAACCAGGAAAGATTGCAAGAGCAATATGAACACCAAATCATTCAATTAAGGAAAAATAAGATGCCCAAAGGTCTTGTGACCTTAGAATATATGTTTTGTACTAATGTCAATTTAAAAAGGATAAATCCAGTTTGCAGATTAAAGAGGAGCATTATGAGAAAATTGTTGTTGTAAAAGATAAAGTGCTGAAAATTGGGAAGGTATGTACACCTGAAGAGTGTCAAACATTTTTTAACTTATGCTATGAATTTCATGATATTATTGCTTGGAGTTATTCAGATTTGAAATCCTAGTATTTCTCAGCATACAATAGA
Organism: Thuja plicata; assembly: GCA_018584345.1. Lineage (NCBI taxonomy): Eukaryota > Viridiplantae > Streptophyta > Pinopsida > Cupressales > Cupressaceae > Thuja > Thuja plicata. Next base: position 1,477,280 of record MU226667.1, read on the forward strand.
GTTAGAACCAAGAGCTAAACTAGTTAGACAAAAACAAAGGCCAATAAACCCAAAACTTGAGCCTCTCATTTTTAAAGAATTGAATAAACTGATTGAGAGCAATATCATTTTCCCAATCAAACATACATCATCGGTATCCAATTTAGTTCCTATTAGAAAAAATAATGGAGAAATCAAATTATGTGTTGATTTTTGTGACTTGAATAGAGCTTCATTAAAGGATAGACATCCTTTTCCTTCCATGGAACAAATCTTATAGGTTGTTTCAGGTTAATAATGGTTCTCATTTCTGGATGGTTTCTCTGGTTACAACCAGATTTTGGTCAAGGAAGAGGATAGGTTCAAGACAACATTTACAACCAAATGGGGAACTATGGCTTATCAAAAAATGTCATTTGGTCTATCTAATGTAGGTGAAACCTTTCAGAAGGCTATAGGCAAGGGCTTCATAAATTTGATGTACTGGTTTGTACTGGTTTATTTGGATGATATAACTGTTTTCTCAAAGAATGCATCAGAACACTTTCAGCATTTAAGAGTTATCTTTGAGAGATTCAGGGAATATGGTATTTCTTTAAATCCCAAGAAGAGTATATTTTTTTTCCATGAGGGTAAATTTTTGCGATTTATTATTTCAAAGGAGGGTTTCACTATTGAACCTGAAAGAGTAAGTGTTATTCTTGCCTTACCATTTCCTCTTCACAAAAAGGGGCTTCAAAGTTTCTTAGGAAGAATCAACTTTGTTAGAAGATTTAGTCCAGATATTGCTGAGTTACTAATGCCATTAACAGCCATGCTCAAAAAAAATATTTCTTTTAGATGGACCAGAGAAGGAAAAATCAATTTTGAATTGATTAAGCAAGCATTAGCTACTGCCCTTACCTTGTTAAATCCTAATTTTTCAAAGGATTTCATTTTGTATGCATATGGGAATGTTGACAGAATTGTTTCCATGTTAGTTCAGAAGAATGGCATAGGTTATGTACAACCAATATCCTTTTTCAGTCAAGGACTTAAAGACTATGAACTACATTATTCATTTGTTGAAAAGTATGTACTTGCTGTGATTAGAAGTCTGAAGAAATTTAGACATATGATTTCTAACAATAACATAAATTTCATGGTTGCACATCCTTCTGTTAAGAATTTTTTGCTGAATAAGGATTTCAACACCAAAAGAGCTGGCTGGATCACAAAGGTAATGGAGTATGACATTGAAATTAAAGTTAACAAGCTGGTAAGAGGCAAGGGTTTATGTGAACAACTTGCTGGAAATAGAGATAACACTCCAAAAGATGATTATAAAGTAGTTTTGGATTCAAAAGACAATGAACAACTTATTGTCCCAGATTTGTAGAATGATTGGGTGAATGATATGATTTTTTTCTTGCAAACAGGATGATGTCCTAAAGGTTTGGAAAGATCAAAAAGAAGGTATTTTAGGTTGCAATCCATTCCTTATTTTTTTCTGAATAATGTACTGTATAGGAGGGATTATAATGGTGTGTTGCTGAGATGCAGTAGTGGAGATCAAACAGACAAGGTTCTAGAAGAATTCCATGATGGACCAACAGGTGGCCATTTTACAGCAAGGACTACAACATTAAAAATCATGAAGGCTGGCTATTTTTTTCCAAACCTATATAAGGATGCCTTCATTTGGGTGAGAAGGTGTTTGAAATATGTTGTTTTCTCAAACAAGCAAAGGTTAGCAGCTTTACCTCTTAATCCAATTCAAGTTGAACAACCTTTTTTCAAGTGGGGTCTAGATTTTATTGGTGCCATAAACTCATCATCAAGTTCATGTCATAGATATATCTTGACAGCAACAGATTATTTTACTAAGTGTACTGAAGCTTTTGCATTGAAAGATGCAAATGAAAGCTCAGTTCTAAATTTTTATGAAGATCTAATTGCAAGGTTTGGAGCACCTAAATCTATTGTTTCTGATAATTCCTTGGCCTTTTTAGGCACAAGAATTACTGATTGGGTAGTTAAGAACAATGTGTATCTTAGTACCTCATCTAATTATTACCCATAGGGTAATGGACAAGCTAAATCAATAAATAAAAGAATGATTCGCATCATCAAGAGGATTATTGAAGACAACCAACAAGCTTGGAGAAGTAAGTTAAAATAGGCCTTATGGGCTAAAAGGATCACTTAAAATTCTCAATAGGTAACTCACCTTATAAGCTGGTGTATGGAAGGGAGGCAAGATTGCCAATTTTAGTAGAGTTGTCAAGTTTGAGACTGATCAAGGAATTGGATCTGATGGACCAGCAACCCATGGAGGTAAGGTTGGCTAAGTTGGTAGAGTTGGAAGAGATAAGGAAAGAAACTTTTTAGAAGTTGGAAGAACATCATGTTCAAATGAAGAAGACATTTGACAGAAAAGTTGTCGTAAGAGTCTTTGCATAAGGTGATTTGGTTCTCAAATGGGATGAGATGAAGAGAAAGCCTGGTAAGCATTCAAAATTTGATTCTATTGGGATGGTCCATTTATGATTACAGGATGCAAGGCCCATAATTCTTTTCAGCTCTCAAATATGGAAGGAGAAGAATTGTCAATCCTAGTTAATGGGATCCACCTCAAGCATTGCTTTTGAGGTTAGTTGGTGTGAATAAGTGCTTTGCACATAGTCAGTTTCTTTCAGTTAGTTGTAGTTAGTACTTATATTATCACAATGGTCAAATTAAGAAGATACACACTATGCACAATCGAGAAATCCCTTGGGATTCCCATTTATGAATAATGCATATCTCAATAATAGGATCATGGTGGGAAGAGAAGTTGTTTTTTAGATAGTTTGCTTTGCAGTTTTGAAGGTTACAATGAACAGAAATAGCAAGATCAATCACATGATATATGCATGAAAACCATACCAATCACATGAGACATGGATAATTTCCGCTATCTCATGTCATAAGAATCATGCCCAAGCATATATTATGCAACTAAGGTTGTTGTTCAAGCTCATTCTGTCTTTGGTTTAGGGTTCCTATTTCTGGACAACAACATCATAATTTGAATTATGCTCATCACATGATACATGGATAAATTCCACTGTATCACATCATAAACATAAGTTTAGACAACAATGATGAAATACAGATTGTTGTTCAGTAATAGTTTTGCTTTCTCTAAGTGCTGGTCAGCACATGTTTCAGTTTAGTTTGTAGTTTTTTGACTTTAGTTGTTCTTAAAAGTTGAAGATTATGGCCCAATGGATAAGAAAATTGAAACTGGTCTATTTTTATTCAGTAGGCAAACACCCCTAAGAGGTCACCAGAAAATGTTACCATTTTAGTTTTCATACTAAATTGGTAAGTTGTTATTACTTTCGCATTGAATTATGGATTTGATAGTTGTTGTCCTAAGTTACAGAATTGCTTAAATTTAGAAGATAAAGTACACATGCAGCATAAAAATTATAAACATCAAAAGGTTGCATAAAGGTACATCTATTTAACACTACTATTTAACTAATGAAGATAAAATACATTGCTTTTGCATTCATGTAAACAATGGTATTTTACTATAAGTATTGATCAAATTCAAACTTTCAAATTCATAATTGATCATTACATTGTGCATTCAAATTGAGTGTAATAAAAAAGTATTCCTTCATAGGTCGGATCTTTCAAATTGTAAACATAGAGAAGATATACAATTCTGAAAGTAAGAAAGGAGCATAAGAAGGTTTAAGAGTCCATGCATTTCCTTTAAGAGGTCTTCTACATGTTGGAGCTGAGTAACTACATCATCTTAATCTGCATGGCTTTAACCTTGTCTTTGGCCTTGTCTCTGTTCTAAGTCTTCTTCTAGTTTTGTCCTGCATTATGGAGAGAGAAAATAGTTAGATCCAAATTGGATCTAAGCAATGTATAGATACCTAAAAGTAGCATACTACAATCACACTTTCAGAACTGTACATTTATGTAAACATCAATGTAATAGAAAAGTATGCATCTGCAATAACTAAATAAAGTATCAAAGGGACATAATTCTATGAAACCTTTTACTGCATATAGTTTTCATTGTGCATTATTCAAGAGTTGTTGTTTGGAAACTAGAAAATTTGAATCAAAGGAACTTAGTTCTTGTAGCCAAGAAACCTTTTTTAGAACATCAACATATCAGGTTAGTAAACCCAACCACCAAACCAACATTCATACATAAATTTAATTTTGCATGACATTTACATACAAACATTGATTGAATGATTGTATCTGCTAACCAAACATTTGTACTTGGTGGTGTGTGCAAGCAAGTGAGACTGAAGTATAGAATGCAGAAAGAAACACAGTACTAAGAGTTCACAAGTTGCAGATGATAAAAGGAAAATACAGTGGGTGTCACGAGCTCATGCTTGAACCTCACTAGATTAAAGATGCAAGAGTACTAAGAGTTCATAAGTTCAAAAAGAGAAGAAGATACAGTTCATATATTGATGCTGCTAAAAGGTGCATATGGAATGAAATGATGCAGTAAAGATCAGTGTTCCTGATTGAAATAGTGTCACAGCCAACATTTACAACCAAATGGGGAAATATGGCTTATCAAAAAATGTCATTTGGTCTATCTAATGTAGGTGAAACCTTTCAAAAGGCTATAGACAAGGCCTTCATAAATTTGATGTACTCATTTGTACTAGTTTATTTGGATGATATAACTATTTTCTCAAAGAATGCATCAGAACACTTTCAGCATTTAAGAGTTATCTTTGAGAGATGCAGGGAATATGGTATTTTTTTAAATCCCAAGAAGAGTATATTTGTTTTCCATGAGGGTAAATTTTAGGGATTTATTGTTTCAAAGGAGGGTGTCACTATTGAACCTGAAAGAGTAAGTGTTATTCTTTCCTTACCACTTCCTCTTCACAAAAAGGGCCTTCAAAGTTTCTTAGGAAGAATCAACTTTGTTAGAAGATTTATTCCAGATATTGCTGAGTTACTAATGCCATTAACAGCCATGCTCAAGAAAAATATTTCTTTTAGATGGACCAAAGAAGGAAAACTCAGTTTTGAATTGATTAAGGAAGCATTAGCTACTTCCCTTACCTTGTTAAATCCTAATTTTTCAAAGGATTTCATTTTGTATGCATATGGGAATGTTGATAGAATTGTTTCCATGTTAGTTCAGAAGAATGGCATAGGTTATGAACAACCAATAGCCTTTTTCAGTCAAGGAGTTAAAGACTACGAACTGTATTATTCATTTGTTGAAAAGCATGTACTTGTTGTGATTAGAAGTCTGAAGAAATTCAGACATATGCTTTCTAACAATAAGATAAATTTGATGGTTGCACATCCTTATGTTAAGGATTTTTTGTTGAATAAGGATTTCAACACCAAAAGAGCTAGCTAGATCACAAAGGCAATGGAGTATGACATTGAAATTAAAGTTACCAAGCTGGTAAGAGGCAAGGGTTTATGTGAACAACTTGCTGAAAATGGAGATAACACTCCAAAAGATGATTCTAAAGTAGTTTTGTGTTCAAAAGACAATGAAGAAATTGTTGTCCCAGATTTTTAGAATGATTTGGTGAATGATATGATTGTTTTCTTGCAAACAGGACAATCTCCTAAAGGTTTTCATTGGGAATTATTCAAGAGTTTTGTTTGGAAACCAGAAAATTTGAATCAAAGGAACTTAGTTCTTGTAGCCAAGAAACCTTTTTTAGAACATCAACATATCAGGTTAGTAAACCTAACCACCAAACCAACATTCATACATAAATTTAATTTCACATGACATTTACATACAAACATTGATTGAATGATTGTATCTGCTAACCTAACATTTGGACTTGGTGGTGTGTGCAAGCAAGTGAGACTGAAGTATAGAATGTAGAAAGAAACACAGTACTAAGAGTTCACAAGTTGTAGATGATAAAAGGAAAATACAGTGGGTGTCACGAGCTCGTGCTTGAACCTCATTGGATTAAAGATGCAAGAGTACTAAGAGTTCATGAGTTCAAAAAGAGAAGAAGATACAGTTCATATATTGATGCTGCTAAAAGGTGCATATGGAATGAAATGATGCAGTAAAGATCAGTGTTCCTGATTGAAATAGTGTCACAGCCAACAAGAAACAAAATTGCAGATAAAAAATGAGGTAACACTATACCTTAGCATTGTACAAAGCAAGGATTGAATACTATGTAAAGTTGTCAAGAACTATGCATATGAAATTACCAATGAGAAAATGACAGTAATGTTGTTGTTGTAACATGCATATACAAGAGATCCAATTGCATTGTCATAAAAATGGAAAGCATATTTGAAACTTTAAATACTGTTGAGAAAATCAAGTAAACATTGCAAATATTCATCCTAAGTGCTTTTCTAAATACTGTTATATGAAATATGATAGATGAAAACAAAGCAGTAGCATGGTTGTTTTCTGTTTAATTGGAAGAGGATAGGCATACTGAACAAAGAATGAAGTTGGAAATAGAAAGGAAATAAATTGAATATGAGTGTTGCTATGATTATTGTTAGAATATTGTTCAAGAGAGAGTATCAGAGTGTTATTAGTATGCATGTGAAATCATCAAATGAAATAGTGTACAAAGATAGATTAGAAACAGAGAACACTAATGATGTTACAAAGTAGAGTGTATATGCAAAAGAGCTAACTGTATTGTTATCAATGAAGAAAAAAGACAGAGTTGTCTTACATATTGCAAGTTGGTAATGTTGTTAGGCAATTTTGACTAAAGATGAAATTTAAAATCAATAAATATGGTAGAGCTATGCAACTGGAAGTAAACCATGTAAAATAATAAACTGAATTCATGTTTTGTAATATTGCGTATGGGAGTCATGAGCCCGTGTTCCAACCCCATAGTTAATATTTTGCAGACAGAACATGATCTTATCAACCATACAGACATCCAGTGATTTGGTCTTCAAATACAAATGGTCACTGTTGGAATAGTAGGAGACAACATAGTAGTAGAAGTCATCATAATGGAAAACATGGTGCAAAAAACAAAATGTTTTCTAGTTCAACAATAACACAATAGTTTCTACATTTTTTTGGTGATTGTTAAACATGGTGGCATAATCATTTAAAAGCCATGGTTCTAACATACAATAAGGCCAAGTTATTTTTATGCATAATTGTTCACTGTTATTCAAAGATGGCAGCATACATTACAAACAACAATATCAACTCGATGTAAGCTATAGACAACAAGGAAGCTTCCAGTTCAAAGACACAAGCATCATGGTCTCCACACAAGACATAGACTACAGACAACAAATGAAAGAGCGGTAAGAAGCTTGAGTGGTGATTTTATTTCTAAACTGTAGAGTATTGTATCAATGGTTTCACCATTAACTACAGATTCATCAACACTCAAGGGTATAGCTATGTGGGTGTTCATCAAAAAGTGTTCAAATCATGAAAGATAGAACAATCTCAAAATTTTTATAGAAATCATCAAATATAAAAATGAAAGCATGCAGAGGGAATTAAGGAAACTTAATTGCATCTCCAAGTTCTACCTTTGAAATCACAGCTCGATTTCATGCATGGTTTCACTACTAAATACAGATTTATAAAAGACTCATGCATACAACATCTCTCTGAGAAACAAAAGCTATCTGGTTGTTATCCGAACAAAGAAGTGCTCATGCAAAGATGAAGTTCAAAAAAATAAAGAAATCAAAGGAGATAACTTATCTTCTAGTTGATGCAATGCAAAGTGCAAATGGACATCGAGTTCAAAGTGTTAGAATCCCAAGTTCAACCAAAGATACATGCACGATGCCATCTTCATGGATTTTTCAAACTGAAGTTGTAGCCTGAGTTTTAACTCAAAGAAGATAGAAAGCAGTGCCATATTTTATGGCATGGAAGTCAAAGTGCAAATGGAGGCCAAACTATAGTAGAGAGCCCACGTCAAAAACAATGGAGAGATCAAGTTCAAGATATGCATACAACACTATATCTTATGGAATGAGGCTCCCACTTCATGTAGAGAGGTCAAGTTTAACATATGATGCCATATAAAGGGTAGTGAAGTCAACGATAAAGAAGTAGAGCTCAAGTTTGACTCTAGATGAGGCCGAGTTCCTTTTTCATGTTTTTCATAGTGCCATGATTCATGGCATTAAAACTCCAGGTTTACACTAGAGCCATGGTATCAAGCCCTTCACAAACAATAATAAACTCTAGTGAAGAAGACAAGTTCTACATTTTTATAACTATTTCTGGTTCAAGCATGAAGCTGCATGCTCGAAAATGAATGCATATTCATAGCCACATATAGAGATAAGGAGAAATAACCACATAGATTCACATATGACCTGCAAATGCCATAGAAATAGTAAAAAAAACACAAGCATGGATGCTCCATAAGAAGGAAACCCTAACCTCTTTCCTCAAAAATGTGAAATGACAAGATGCAAAAATGCTTATGTTGAAATGTGATAGACTTTGGAGTCTATGGTACAGGGAGAGTTAAGGCTCTGTCCAACTATAGTGCACGGCCACCTTACATCAAGTTCCATGATAGCCTCCCCAAACGCCATAGCAATGATAGATTTTTTGAAATGGGTCATGTTGACCATAGGATAAGATGTCGGGTTTGGATGGGTTCAGGCATGTGTGGGTTAGGGTTTTTAGGTGGTTAGGGTTACATCTTAGGATGTTTTTTGGGTATTTCTTTTATGTGTTATGAAATATCTTTTGTAAGTTGATATATATTGTAAAAATGTAATTTTTTAAATATCAAAATTAGGAGAACACTATTGGAAGGCTAGATTTTTGGCATCACTCATGCCGTAAATCTAGGGATTTAGCTGTCATGGAGGTCTTTTAAGAAGCTATATTTTTGGGCATCATTTGAGCCTAAAATTTAGGGTTATCTATCTATTTAGGAGGACCTTTTGGGGGGATTTCATTTTCAAAATTGGCCTTAGGGGCTATATAACTAAACTTCTTATTCATTTGTAAAGGTTCAAAATTTTGGGGATTAGAGGTATTAGTGAACATATTGTTCCTTTACCCTTTTTCTTGTATTTTGCAGCCATTAGTTCATGTTGAAGACAAATTATGATCAAGTGAGGGCATACATTCCTTGACATTTTTTGTACTTTCTCATGTAACTATTTGCAGATTTTGAAGATAATAAAGCTGGCCCTATTTTTCATACATCTTTTTCTGAGTTTTTCTATCTGTCCTTCCAAGTTTTTGCATTGAAGTGTATGGTGTCTTTTAGCATATATTAGTGAATTGTTCCAAATTCCTATTCTAAGTTGTAAAGAATAAACCTTTTGCATAAATTGCCTGTTTGTTGACTAAATTATTACCATTAGTGGAATAAACCCTAATAGTGAATTCTATTTCATCCTAGGTATTGTGAAGTGAATGTTATTGTAGATTTTAGTATTGTATGTCCGGTAAGTGTAGATTTATAATCCTGATAGATCTGAATCCATTTGGTGTTTCACCCTTCTAGCTAGTTTATTCATTTTTCAGTTATCTTTCTCCCTTTTCCCAAAACTAAGAAAATTAGTATTAGGTGATATTCCAAATCAAATAGGAACCGGCCTAGAATTTGGAGATTCGTTCTTTCATCCACCAAGGAGAACATTTCCATGTTTCAATACAATAGCTAGAATTCACATCCAGCTATAGGCGCAATCATGATTGACAACAACACTCAAAGTAAGCCTTCTCCGCAAGTTTTTAGGGGCATTAACTTTGCGCCTTACATAAATTTTTACTTAGTCACTCTAAATTTCTCCAAAATTTGAGAATACTAACAAACTATGAATGTTTGTAAGAATCCTTGCAAGAACAATGTGCAAGATTATTATTAGAAGAAGATGAGGAGATAAATAAAGATGTAATTTATCTATTAAAACATAATCTCAGTGTTTCTACCCATCTCCATGATGGGGTGGTGTTAAAATTGGTATTCCCTTCTCTACTTCAAGTTGTGGGCCTATTGGATTGGCTGATGGAGGTGGGAAACCAGGTGGTGGCCTCTAATTATTGGGATAATTTTGAGAAGGGGATTGAAACCATCAATCACAATAATATTTCAGGGAGACTTGGCTTCATTGTTTATTTCAGTAGGGAAGGATATGAAGAAAAAATGATGGTGGCTTGGGATATGTTTAATTTATCATGTTTCAACAACAACTATGATTCCATGAATATCTTTCATGGAAACAATGAAGACATTTTTGAGCCTGATGAAAAATTAATCTTGTAGGACTATTTATTTTGGGTGTCCCTATTAGTTACCAAACTAGATGAGCTTTAGACTGCTGCTATTGTGCATTACCTCTCTTTCTTCTCCTTTCCTCTACCGTGTGCACTTTCTTTCCATCGTTTTCTTCTTTAATCTATTCTTATCTTTTTATGTTGTATCTAAATGATATATGTGGTGGCCCATTCTTCTAATCTATGCCTCCATATTTTGGTTTCTTTCTCTCTCTAATATGGAGTTTCTTTATTGTATTTATGTATGTACTATTTATTTACATAATATATTACACACTACTTGAATTTTTTTCTGAAAAGAATATGTCATGTTGGTGTTTCCAACTAATTGTTGAGGTATATCTAAGGATTATCCTTTGCCTAAGGCCAATTACCTTAGTTTAGTGACCAATTGACAAGGATTTCTCAAGGAAAGAGAAAATCCTTCTACTCTTCAGGCTCTACAATACCCAAGTGGGTAAACCTAATATAATGTTATTGAGTACAAGGCATTAGTATTGAAGATTACAAATTTAGCAGATTTTTCTCAGATATAACTAGTTAGAATGTATATTATCATTAAATAAAATTGGATCAATCCTTAAAATTCACAATTTACAATATCATGAAAGTGAATATCATACAACAAACATATTTCTACATACATGAAAATTAAAACTGATTTATGCTTTGATGATTTTTGAAACTTTGAAGATCTTAGACCAATACCTTCCATCCCAAGATAGAGTCCCATGCTTAATAAATCAAAATGAGATTAGATATGCTTTCCTATAAGTGCATGCCTTACATTAACACTCAACTACCTCACACCACATATCACACTTAAACTAATCATATTCATTCCTACAAAACCCCCACAATTCATAGCAAGATTTATACTCTTTCCTTGAAAGAAATCTAAGATATTTCATTGCACATCCATATGAAAATTACAGAGATAAATCAACCTATCTTTGAAAGAAAAATTCGTAGATATGTGAGAGAACAAAGTATGAGACAAAACATGGTGAGATTTTCATTAATTTCAATCCTATCAACCATTCAAAAAATGATCAAAAAATGAGAATCAAATTCTATATATTTGTATTAGCACCTCAAGTATAGAAATACAAAAGTTTAATAACCCTCTTCCAATCAACCATGAATCCCCTTTATACAAAATAGGGATAAAAAATCTATCAGTTGATGAGAGGTGTCAAAAAAGGACTTGAAACTAATGAAAATATGTCTTTTGGCATTGAAAATACCATGCAGACTTAAAATATAGAACACAATACAAATGCTACCTCATGCCATCTATTGCATTTCTTTCAACAAGAAATCATTGCATCTTTTTATATGCTCATCATACCATTGATCGAGCACATTTTCATTTAACTTATTAAGTTTTCTAACTGAATAGTCCAACTCATACAATATGTTTACCTAAGAAAAAAAATTTGACTTTATATTATCCATGTCATCCATGGTTTTATCAAGTGTAAAGAACAAAACATAACTATCTCATCCTATCTTTTATTCTTCCTTTGACTTATCTTCAACATTGTACTTAAAAAAATGAGAGGGATTCAAGCTCCTAATCACATTAAATCTCTTGTAGGATTTTAGGATTTGTAGATGATACATGTAATGTTGAAATAAAATCTCACCTATCTTGAGGATTTTATCATTAGTCTCCTTAAAGAGCTCATCCCATTGAGAATTTTTCTTGAGATTTTCATTAACTAGCTACATAACTAACGACATCCTACACAACCCCTTACTCACAAACTTCAGTTTGAACTCCACTTTTCTCTGTGTAGGAATGACCTTGATGAAATATTGATATCTATCCTACATGATATGCAAATGGGGATGCATTGTTGGAATTAGATGGGGAGATTGTTGAATTAGCTTCTGTTGTATTTGTAGGCATTCATGTTTTTTCATTGATGACAACATAAGTTTTTGATACGCTCGATGTCTCCTTCCACTGTCGTAGCTCTTGTGCTTAGGGTTCCTACCGCCGCAACCATTTCTATTGTTGGTACTTGATTCCCTGTTGTCACTGCTACTTCAGCTTTTGGCGCTCTACCTCTGTCATCCTCCATTGGTGGTTTGGGTGTAGATATTTAATGTAATGTTATGCCTCTTCCCTCCTGCATTGGTGTTTTGGGTGCAATGCCTGATGCATTTTTAGTCCTAGGTGCTTCAGTTGTAGCTGTGGATGTTGATTCTTTGTTGGATTTGAGGGTTCTGGCCTCTACTTCCATGAGGGAGGGTGTGGGTAAGGGCCCTTGTGTGGTGTTTTTGGAGCCCTTCATTGCTGCAAGGGTTGATGTTGTGTTGAAAATGGGGGATATTTGTGGGCCTATAGACCATAATATCTTTGTTTTTCATCCCATGCTTTGATTTGCAGGTTTAGAGGTTTCTATCCTAGTCTCCCAAAACTTCAGTAGTGGATCTCTACTCATTAGGAGCCTATCCTCGAGGATACTGTGCACATCTAGCCTTGGCTAAAGGATTTTTTATAACAAAATTTGAAGATGTCCTAGATAGAAATAATTTGTTGTGTGAACATTTTTTCAGCTGGGAGGAAAGGTTTATGCTCATGGTTAAGCCCTGGCATATTGATTTTGACTCCATTTTAGAATTTTTCATCAGGTTTCCTATTTGGGTTCATCTTCCTAATCTTCTTCTACATCTTTGGATCGACTCTCTATTTGAGGGGATTGGTAATGCTCTAGGGGAGTTCTGATTGGTGGATGGTGATTCTTCTGACATTCTCCACTCTACTTATGCTCACATTCTTGTTGACTTTGATCCTTCTAAGGGTAATGTGGAGATAGTGATCAACTCCTCTAAAGGAAGATGGAATCAATCTTTGGATTATGAAGGGATTCCCTTCAAATGCAGAAGGTGTTTTAAAATTGGGCATTTGGCTGCTCAATGTGGATTGGGTAAAAAGAAAACTACTGCTTCTTGGTGGAACGGTGCTTCTGCTCAACACTACTTGGTTGAAAAGAATCTTGTTTCACCAAAACTTTTCTCTCAGGTGGCTGCATAGGTCCCTTCTCCTCCCCTTGCTAGTTTGGTTGTGGCTCCTATGTTCTCTCCTGTGCTTTCCCCCTATTACACCGCTACCTAGTTTGGTGGGGGATGCAGCGTCTTTGGACTCCCCTAGTATTGTGGGGGTAGTGGTTACTATTGGTTCCATGAAATCTTCTCCTGTAGGCTCTACTTGTATTGTGACTACCTCTGTCGGTAGTCTTGTTTGCTCTGGTTTGGCTAATGATCCTCTATGGTGGCAGGATGATGCAACTAGAGTTGAATAGGGATGGATTACTGTTAAAGGAAAAAAATTTAAGATTCCCTCCTCTTTTGATATGACTCTTCATTCCCATCAGAAGGGATCTAAAGGTAAATCCAAGTCTTGGATTTGTCTTTAGATTGGGTTTACATGAAGGTTGTTTCATGCATTGTTTCTTTAAGGTTGTGGGTGCCAGTTGTAAAACTCTCACTGTGATCTAGATATGTTTTGTATAGAGGGATTTTTTGAATATCTTTTGAGTCATCTTTGTACAGGGTTTTGGGGTCCCTTTATAACATGTAGTTACCTTATTCAAAAAAATAAGTTTCTAATGAAGACACACAAACTGGTTATCACTAGTGCATGGATGACTGATAGAAGTGTATGGAAAGTGTACAAATGTTTCATAGTATGCAAATATTGGGATGTGTACAAGGCTGAGCCATGATCTTATTGTTACAAGTAGTGGTTGTCATTGCACCAAAATATTTCCCTATTAATGCTTGATACAACAACTAGACTTATAGAATTCACAGGAGGCTATTAAACCATGTTATGAATCCTATGAGAGATGTTATCCTTCTACCAACAATCCCCTCCCATTGTCACTTTCCATGGCCTGCATGATTTGAACCTGTGACCAAGCTTTGATATCACTTGTTACAAGTAGTGGTTGTCATTGCACCAAAAGATCAACCAGTTAATGCCCGATACAATATCTAGACTTATAGAATCCACACGAGGCTATAAAACCATGTCATGAATCCTATGAGAGAGATTGGCCTACTACCAACACTTATATATAATTTCTCTTGAGCTTATGTTTCTGTTTGTTTGAGTTATAATAATTTTGGTGAAGACTATTTGTAGAACAGTGACAGTGAGCTGGGAGAGAGCTATTCTCTGATTTTTGAGGATAACTTGGGTGTGAGCATGATTCATTTTATGCAAGCTTGAGGAATGTTAGAAGACATGTTGAGGAATTTTTTTATAATTCTTAGGTCACAAGACTCATGGTGACATCAGCTAAGGTGTGTGTTATGGAGAAGACCTATTTTGGGCTGACTTCAAAGATGTGGTTGACTTGAGAGACATAGATGGTAAGAATGATTGATGTCATGAACAATGCTAGACAAGTTGAGCAAGAAAGAACACTAGCTATTAATGACAGAAGGAAGATTACTGAAAAGCTACAAGAGAAAGAGTGAGAAATAAAAATACTTACAAAACATCATTATGAGATCACAAATCTGATTATTCTTATGATTCAAGAGGCAAACAAAATGAATACATAACTCATTGAAAGAATATAAGCTATCGGTGAGCTAAGAGAAGAAAATAAAAAGCTGAAACATGAAGTAATAATTCAGCAATAGCATAATGACATAATCAAGAGAGCTAAAGAAAGAAACAAAAGGATGGATGATTTTCTTGATGGAAAAAGAAGAGTCAACAATAATACCGGACTAGGGTATACCAAAAAAGAAGAATCACCAAACCAAGCTGATCCAAAGAATGTCTATGAAAATCCAAGACAAAGAAAGCTGACATGTAATCACTGTGGAAGGCCAAGCCACACATCAAATGCATATAGGAGAAAAATGAAAGGTATTCCTAAATCCACACCTTCATTCATAGGAATTTGTTATAAATGTAACAAGAAAGGACATAAAGCATATGAATGTAAATCTAAGGTAAAACAACCAAAGAAGGAAACCTACATGGACAAATATTGTACTGCTTGCAAAATGTATCGGAACACATCTCTTGAATGCAGAAAGAATAAAAAGCAAGCATGGAAGCCTAAACATCAAGAAAATACTTATCAACCGAAAAGAGTCGATAACCAATATGTTTGGGATTACAACACATGGGCAAACTATACAGCATGTGGAAGATTTGGTCACATAGCTGCAAACTATATGAGACAATGGACAAGAAAGTCTAGGAGCTAGACTAACCCTAGAATGGCATGTCTACACTATCACAAAGTTGATTATCTAAGAAAATACTATAGAGACCAAATGAAAGAGACAAACACCTTTTCCAATGGAAACACCATTGAAGACATCAGGAATATGAGAAATAGAATGTGGAGGAAAGCTACAAACACTGATGAAGTTGGATTGAGTAATGCAATTGGTGACACCTTAGCCAATGGATTTGGTGACACCACCACCCCCACCTAAGCAGAACAAGTAAGTATGGAACTGCATTATACCAAGTTATTGTAGACACCTAAAAATGGTTCGATCCTACTTGTCTACATGTTTTAACATTTTTAGCATTACAATTGAAATGTTGTTTTGTGACCTAATTATTCCTCTATGTTGCGCATATGATCTTTATTATATCACAAAATTGTTTCTTTTGTCGATGATTGGATATTACAAAATTGTTCAATTATTTACTAACAATTCTACTCTCTTTACCAAATCGATCATTTTCCAAATCATTTCTGATCAACCCTAAACCGATCCTATTCAATCCTATTCGATCCTAAAATGATCCTATTCAATCCTAAACCATTCCAAACCTTCGTAAATCAATTCAAACCTATCCTATTCTATTCCTAATCAATTTTAGAATGGTTTGGACTCATTCTGACCATTCTGGGGCATTGTCCAAGATCATCAATGCCTAATTAACCCAATTTCCAAACCAATCAAAACCCTATTTCAATTTGATCAATCTTGTCACCATTTTAGGAGCATTTTCCAAGTTCATCGATGCTTTGTATCCCCTAATCCAGCTATTTGATAACATTGTCAAAGTTCATCAGTGTTATCACTATCAATCTATCATATCAATTCAATAGTGTTGTCCACATTTGTCAATACTATTTCTAATCATTATCATTTTGGGAACATTGTCCAAGATCATCGATGTTTCCCCATTTCAATTTCAATCTTACGATGCCATCAAAGTTCACTGGTGCTTTTCAATCATTTCCAAACATCATTATGCGGGTGCATTGTCAAAGCTCATCAATGCCTTGTAATTTCCTAAACTATTCTAGAAACCCTCAAAATTGATCCTAAACCTTATCAATATCATCTAAATCATCTCAATTTGACATCAACACCTTCAATTTGACCTATAATCCACTAATTTCCCCCTTGGGATGAATAACCCATAGTTTATCCCTAGGTCCTATTTGAATAAATAAATAAACTTTATTTATTCCCTTTTCCCTAAGTCTCAACAATTAATTAATTGGTTAATTTCAATTTATGAGATTTTCATAATTTCATAAATCTAATTATGGATTTTGTGAGGGATATTGAGGATATAAAATTATTGAATGGCTTAATGATTCCTAACCCTACCAAATTGCCATATCCCTTAATTGAGGATTCACATCCCTATTAAGGTGCTTCATGAATATTCTCAATATCTCCTTATTTGATCTCCCCCATATCATGCTTCCTAACATCTCACCAACCAAAATTTGCATTTATGCATTGATTTTGTGCAATCTCACCTAAATGACTCTCATTTTCTATAAAATGGGATGCATTTCAATCTTTCAAGGTTAGACCACTATCTTCTAGTATTCTCATTGCAAACTTGTGCTTTCAAAATTCTTTGTGCAATCTTGTTATTGTCAAAGAGCCACATCAAATCTGATTATGGAGAAGAAAGAAGGATATGGGAGCTTCATTTGAAGGGAGTTCTTCGATTTTTTATGCTTTATTTTTATGAACTCTTTTTTTGAATGGATTTCATGATAGATTAGATAGGTTAGCATATTATTTAGGGTTTGTGGTCTCCTAGATATGCTCTAATGCCTTTTTTTGGTCTTACATTTGGTGAACCCAGCGTGAATTCAGGATAGAATAACAGATTCACACCAATTACACCTAAGGTGACTCAACAAGAACATGTAACACAACAAGTGCAACAAGCCCAAGTGGCTAAACAAGCAGCACTTGTGGATGTAGTGTAACCAGTACAACCACAATTTGCTGCCCAAGTTAACGTGATGTCTCAAGCATAACCAACAAAATGTAAGACTGCAAATCTTGATGGTATACTTGCACCACTTGGATTTCAAAAAGATCATAACATCACATATCAATCTATAAAATAATATCTTGAATTCAAGTCTTACATTTGGTGAACCCAATGTGAACCTTATGCAAGACTAGAAAAAAGGCATTAGAGCATATCTAGGAGACCACAAACCCTGCCTATAATCCAGGATCAATACCTTTTTCTGGTCTTACATTTGGTGAACCTGATGTGAACCTTAGATTGAATTTACATAAGCTCCTTGCATTTCAAAAGTTTCATTTCAAAGCTTGCATTTCCAAAAATTCCAAAATTCCAAAAAAAATCTTGCATTTGCATATAGTAATCATTCCAGTTTTCACAAGATCTCAAGCATCCAAAAGGCAACAAGATCCTTATTTACCTATGTTTACAACACAACCAGAATCACAACTTCTCTTTGATCCAAGAAAAGGTGTTGCATATCATAATCAAATTGACCTAATCAACATGCAACCATTGGAAGAATTACCTCAAACATTTCATGACCCAAGACATGTCACATTTCCTCAAGGACATACTCCAAGAAATGATCTATGCAACATGGGATATCCTTTAAATTCTTCCCCAAACTTTGGCACTATTCAGTGGGGACCTCCCCCAACCTTTGAACAAATTTTCGTACCTATGCCACTTGGCCAAGGTAGTGTTCCCCCTACACCTAAGGAGGAATACCAACAAACTTCTCAAATCAATCAAGTCCAACCCAATTATTTGCAACAACAACCTATGCCAAAAATAGATTTTGGATCTTATCAACCTCCTCCACCACCACTAGATAATCATGATCCTAGAAATGCCTCAATCCCCTCTTCAGATAGTGCAAACTCAACAACAACAGTATGCACCAAGATATCAACAACAATTTTCTCAGCCTTACTCTGTGACACAAGGTCAACAATATAATCTTCCACCAATAAATCAGCAACATGTGGAAGATCCTCAACAACATGCCAAACAACATGTGGCATCAATCTTTGACATCTTGTCTGAATCATCAAAATTAGATGGGGCCTTGGAATATAGTCGATGTTCAATTACTTCTAAGCGAACACATTGTTCTGATACACGTAAAAAAATTGTGAAGCCTTCGCTAAATGAAGACATGATTCAACAAATCTAATGTTTGCAGAAACAACTAAATGATTTGCAATTCAAGGACAAGAAGACACTTTATATGGAACAAAATCTATGTCCTAATCCATTTGATCCAAGCATTTACATGCCTCCTTTTCCAAAGAATTTTGAAGTACCCAAATTTGAAAAGTACAAAGGAAAAGGCAATCCAATCGATCACATTCGGGAATTTTATACTTCTTGCATTGAGGTTCACAATGATGATACATACCTCATGCGACTCTTTCCTCAAAGCCTTGGGGGTCAAGCAATGGAGTGGTACTCTAAATTACCCAAAAATATCAGTTCTTGGAAAGAACTAGCCAATAAATTCATCTCTCACTTTGCGTTCAACATATAAAGTGAGGTTATGCTAACTGACTTGTGCACAACCAAACAAAATGTTGGAGAATCATTTATGACCTTCCTGTTGCAATGGAGGAGTTTGGTCAGTCAATGTCCTTTTGATGTGCCAAAAGAAGAACAAATATGATTATTTATCCAAAATCTAGTACCAAAGATGATGTATGAGTTCAAAATCAAATGACCAAGTACAATTAAAAAGCTCATTAAAAAAGGAATTGACATTGAATATGCTCTTATTGAAAAAGGAGTACTAAAAATCAACAAGGACAATCAGAATGAAAACACTTCAAGGGACAAGCCAAAATTTTGGTCTCGGAATAAAAATGTCACAAATGATGGCATTGTCGATGCATGGATAGTTAACGTGACACAATAGAAAGTGAGTCTCAAAGGACCTAATATTACAAATATGCAAACAATGACTCAAGCACCGCCTCCAACGCTAGCTCCAACACAACCTCAAGCACAAGCGAATGATAACGCACAACAAAATTGGTAGCGTTGGCTTTTGAGAAATAAAGATGGACCACAAAGATAGTTCACGACATTGGGTGAACCACTCCATTCGATATTACAAAAGTTATTGCAAAACAATTACATTCAGTTACCTGATATCTGTGATCCCCCATTTTTTAAACCCCCTTGGTGGGATGACAACAAATATTGTGATTATCATCAGATAAAGGGACACATGGCCAATTCCTACTACCAATTAAAACCTAAGGTCCAAGACCTCATTGATCAAGGTGTGATTGAATTTGAACCCACGATAGGATCTTCCAATACTGACCATACTATCTTCACAAACCCTTTGGTGGACCATGAAAAGGGGAATGCCTCTACATTGAATTCAAATTCCAAGAACAATGTCAATTATACTTGGACTGGCCATGACTATACCATCAATTACTTCTCTGAGGCTGATTCACGTGTGTCAACTCTAACCTTTCAGGATAGTAACCCGCAATGCACAGTCGCTACCTATCATACCAAGATTATTGTGCCTGGCACACCATCTAAACCCAAGGTACCTTTATATTACAACCTTGTTGACCAATTGGGTAAGACCCCTTCCTTGATATCAATCCTTGATTTTCTGTACACATCCCCCTAGCACAAGGAAGTCCTTAACAAAGCTTTGAAAGAGTCTGTTGTTCTGACTAACATTGACACTAACCAATTTCAGGCCATGATGGGGAACTTCTTTGCATCCTAGCATGTCACATTTTCCAAAGATGATGTCCCACATGACCGGCTTGGCCATAATGACCCTCTCCATCTTGAATTCTTTGTCCATAATGCCAAAGTCTAGTGAGTCATGATAGACAATGAAGCAGGACTTAACATCTGCACCTTGAAGGTCATTCTTGATCTTGGTTACAATGAGAGTGACATTGATCCTTCCAAGAGAATCATAATAAAGGCATATGGTGACATTGAATGTCATTCTAAAGGAGTCAGCATACCACCCATCAAAATTGGTCTAGTTACTGAAAACACATTGATGCAAGTCCTGGATCTAGACTTTCCCTACAACATGATCTTAGGATACCCATGGATCCATGCCATGAAGGCAGTTCCCTCTACGTACCATCAATGTCTGAATTTATTTCACAATGGAATTGAGATCACTATCCCACGTGATCCTAACCCTTTCTAATTATTTTCTAATCTGAGAGAAGGGCACTCCCAATAAGAGCCTACCAACAGTGAAGCTTCTCCATCCATTTCCTCCAAATATGTTGATGTAGCCACCCTTGAAAAAATGGTCAAAGGGAAGATGATGATTGAAGATAAAGGGTGTGGAGAGTATACCATGGTGCAAGCCTTTCATATTGGGAATCTCCCTCTCTCCCCGAAGTCTTATGCAAAACCAAAGTTATTGTAAGCATAGCCACCCAAGACTACCATGAAGGTTATGCCCTCACCTACCTTCACTCTATGGGGAGGCTTGCATGAAGAACATGTATATGAAAATGTATCTAGCTAGATTCTCCAAAACCAACAGAAACAAGAAAAGGAGCCCACTGAGATACCCATTGAAAGATATGGGCCCAGGTTCACACTCATGCAAAAAAAGGTTATGATGGCCACAATGGTCTTGGATTACACAAACAAGGGATTGTTGAACCTATTACTACAAAAGGTCATCCCCATCATCTAGGAATTGGATTCAAACCATTACGAATTATCTCTTTGAATACCAAAATGTCCTCATGTGAAAATGTGGAGGTTTCAAATGATGAAAAGGCATCTGAGGTTCCCCGTTCTAAGTAAACTACTGATTCCAATGAGTGGGAATGGACATCCTATTCCTCTAGTTCTTATGAGCTTGACTTTGTCTTCCCCAAAGCTGATGACCTACCTATCATAGACAAACATGTTAACACAATTCCCCCTCTAGTAACCTGTCCTAATCCCTGGTCTAGAATTTTCTGGGATCCCAATCCTGAACCTTTAGTGCATGACATCTCTGACTTTGAAGACATTGATATTTACATCTTTGCCTCTATCTCTAGCCTCAAAAAAATCTGCACCACTAATGATGAGATCCCCCTAGTCTACCTAGAACTTATTGATTGCGATGAGCAAGGATCACTGAGCTTGGATTGCTTCGAAAATGATGAAGCAATAGCGAAATTCTTTGAGCTCCGAGAGGGCATGCCATCTAGCGACCACAAAGTAGGGTTCTCCATTGACCTTGTTGCTACAAAATATTTTGGGGAGTTAACTCCATCCTCCAATCACCAAATTGAAAATGATAAAATCAAAAAATTAAAAAATAAAAGGAATAGGTCCTCTGGTGAAAATCGAAAGGCTCCAGTTGACCATGCAAAAGTAAAATCAAAGGACGTATCTGAGGGTGAAAACCTCTCTAAGGTGCCCAAGGATGGAAGACTGGACATACCTCCTCTAAAGGAGAAGTTGGCATTTCTCATTGAAATGACCGAGGAAATAAACTTGGGCACACCAAACAACCCCAAGATCATACATTTTGCAGCCTCACTCTCACCAGAAGAGAAGGATGAATTTTTCAGATTCTTCCTTGAGTGCCAGATTAATTTTGCCTGGTCCTATGCTAACATGCCTAGCCTAGATCTTGAGTTAGTTATTCACCACCTCCCTCTGAAGCCAGGTATGAAGCCAATCAAATAGAAGCTAAGAAAAATTCATCCCCAAATAGCTCTACTGGTAAAAGAAGATTTGAAGAAGTTATTGGATGTAGGTTTTATCAGACCTATTGATTACGCAGTTTGGATTTCCAATCTAGTACCTGTCAGTAAGCACGCTGAGGGCATATAGATATGCACTCATTTCTATGATCTAAATAAGGCATGCCCTAAAGATGATTTTCCTCTTCCCAACATCAACATCATTTTTGACATGACTGTTGGCTACGAGATGTTTTCACTGATGGATGGCTTCTCTGGTTACAACCAAATTCAGATTTCTCCTGAAGAACAACCCAAGATAGCTTTCACATGTCCTTGGGGACTCTATTGTTGGAATTTCATGCCCTTTGGCCTCAAGAATGCCTAAGCAACTTATCAAAGGGAAATGACCACAATCTTCCATGACTTCATGCAAGTCTTGATGGAAGATTATGTTGATGATCTCCTCTACAAATCTACAACCAGGAAAGATCATTTGAGTATTCTGACCAAAATCTTTGAAAGAATGGAAGGGTATACGCTTCTCTTAAACCCTAAAAAGTGTGTTTTTGGAGTTTTTTATGGAAAAATCCTAGGCTATATCATCTCTCAATGAGGTATCTAAGTGGACCTTGAAAAGGTGCAAGCCATTTTAGAGATGCCTCCACCAAACACTCTAAGGAAGCCGAGAAGTCTACAAGGGAAAATATAGTCTATCCACCGGTTTATTACACAAGTCGCAAATAAATGCCAGTCATTTCAAAATATGCTACATAAAGGTGTGACTTTCCTTTGGAATGAAAAATGTGAGCACTTGTTCCAACAATTGAAATATTATTTATTTCATCCACCAATCTTGATGCCTCCCATTCCAAGAAAGCCATTTATCTTGTACATTTCTGCCATAGAAACTGCATTGGGTGCTCTTCTTGCGCAACATGATGAACAAGGATGAGAAAGAGCTATTTATTACATCAGTAGAACTCTAGTTGGATATGAATTAAACCACTCACTCATTGAATGAGCCTATATTGCTATGGTTTTTGCAACATAGAAGTTAAGACATGACATGCTACACTAGAAAACCATGCTCGTATCTCGGATTGATCTATTGAAGTATCTTCTAGGAAAAGCAACCCTCATGGGTTGCTTAGCCAAATGGGTCATACTCCTGAGTGAGTTTGACAGAGTATGTAGATAGAAAATTAATAAAAGGCTAGGTGATAGCTATTTATTACATCAGTAGAAATCTGGTTGGATATGAATTAAACTACTTTCTCATTGAACGAGCCTGTCTTTCTATGGTTTTTGCAACACAGAAGTTAAGACATTACATGATACACTAGAAAACCATGCTCTTGTCCCGGATTGATCTATTGAAGTATCTTCTAGGCAAAGCAGCCCTCACGGGTCACCTAGCCAAATGGGTCATGCTCCTGAGTGAGTTTGACATAGAGTATGTAGACAGAAAATTAATAAAAGGCTAGGTGATAGCAGATCAGCTTGCTGAGGCACCAGTTCTAGATGATCATCTGTTGCTTTCATAATTTCCATATGAGTCCATTTTCACATTCACTAAATCCAATGAATGGAAACTCTATTTTGATGGCTCGTACACTAGGCTTTGATTAGGGGCAGGCATCATGTTCGTCACCCCACAAGGCGATGTCATACCAAAATCTTATAGAATCACATTCGCATGCACCAACAACATAGTTGAATATGAAGCACTAGTCACTAGACTCAAACTTGCTATTCAATGGAAAATCTAGCACCTCAAGGTGTATGGTGATTCTCAATTAGTCATCTGACAGGTCACTGATGACTATGAAACTAAGGATGAAAATCTACTACCTTACAAATAGTTGGCTAACTTTCTCAAGGAGCAATTTTTCACAATCAATTTTTGCCAACTTCCACGGGTACATAAAAATAGGCAGATACTATGGCCACTATTGCATCTATGATCGACATGCTGAATAATGAAGAGAGATGTGAATTTATTGTTGAGAAGCTATTTCTTCTAGCATTCAAAATTCCACAATCTAAGCTCGTGTGTGACATTGTTGGTCCCGATTCCCCTTGGTATCAAGATGTTTACAATAACTTACATGCCCAAATATTACCCCCTATCTTATCCCAGAACAAATTTTGAGCTCTTGTCTGTCAAGCCTCCCATTATGTCATCATTGGTGATACCCTTTATAGGAGAGTCTATGACCAAACCCTCCTTAGATGCCTCGATTCGCGAGAGGCTGACACTAATTTACATGAGGTCCACAATGGTATTTGTGGTGGACATTTCAATGGTTTGAGTCTTGCCAAGAAGCTAGTTTGAGCAGCATATTATTGGCCTACCATGGAGCAAGATGCTCATAAATTTTCTAAGAAATGTTACAAATGCCATATTCATGGAAATTTAATTCATGCTCCAGTACAGGATCTACAGCCAGTGGTTTCTCCATGGCCCTTTTCTCAATGGACATTTGATCTTGTAGGGAAGATCACACCCCTATCTTCAGATGGCCATAAGTATATCATCATGACCACTGAGTACTTTACCAAATGGGTGGAAGCTATCCCTATGACATACATCACCGGCAAGAAAATTTCTAGATTCATCCTGAATTATATCATTTTTCATTATGGAGTTCCTCTGGCCATCATTACTGACCATGGTAGCCCATTCCAAAACAAATATGTTACAAAGCTTTGTCAGAAATTCAAAATCCGTCATGTATTTTCTAGCATCTACTATCCACAAGGCAACGACCAAGTAGAGGCATCTAAGAAAACAATCATTAAGATCCTCCAAAATATTATCAATGATGCTGGCTGTGATTGGCACCTGCAACTAAATCCAACTTTGTGGGCCTACAGAACCAGCATTTGCACCCCCACTGGTGCTACTCCATACTCTCTAGTCTATGGCGTTGAGACAATATTACCCCTCAAGGTTGAAATACCATCACTGATAGTATCCTTGCAAGGAATTGTTGATAATGAGCAGTACAGAATTTCTAGATTGCATGAGTGGAGACAAACTGCCTTGGTACACTTGCAAGCCTATCAAAACTGTCTCAAACAGAGTTACAACAAGAAAGTCTGAGCTTGCCATTTTGAGATTGGAGACTTGGTTCTAAAGATGAATTACAAAACCCAACCACATAGAGAGAAGGCTGGAAAATTTGAATCAAATTAGGACAGCCCTTATATAGTCACAACATCATATGGGTCCAGAGTGTATCAACTTACAACACCGGAGGGAGAACCATTGCCTGAAGCACTGCACAACATGCACCTCCATAAGTATTATGCATGATCCTGAAAAAAGTACAAAAAAAATGCAAAAATTTATGAAAAAAGTACAAAAAAATTGCAAAAGTTTTCTGAAAAAATAGTAAAAAAATAAAAAAGAGAAAATAGCAAAAAAAGAGAAAAAGAGAAAAAAGAAAAAAAAATCAAAAAGAGAAAAAAAATGGTTTCCTTGATGAAAATCTGGTAAACAGGCATCTTGGCACGCAAAAATAGAAATCAAGAGAAAAATCTCGTTCACAAGTGAAAACCTAGCAAACAGGTGCTTTGAGCAAGTACCGTGGTGAAAACCTAGAAAACAGGCACCACGCATAGTAAGTTGTTGCTCCAATGTCTATCATGATTCCACTTGGTATCCTGATGTCCTTGCCTGATCACATATTTCACTTTGCATCGACCCTAGTGCCCCTTTATGGCCTGTAACTGGTTGATCTTCTTTGTCTTACCCTTGGTATACCCAGTCTATCTATCTTTTTGGACTCTATACATAGCCTCTTTGTTGTCTGGGGGTAGATTCCTGGTACTAAGCGTCTTTGAATTTGAATTCAAACTAGGGGCAAGACCTTGAACGTGGTTTATCCATGAGATTTCTTGACAATCCAATTGGAGATAACACACTTGTTAATATCTTAATGTCCTGGAAAAATTGCTAAAAATAAAATAATGTCCTAAATAAAATGCTAAAAATTCAAATATGATGCTGAAAAAATCCGAAAAATCATAAAAGTCCTGAAAAAATATCATCACAAAAAAATTTAAATATCTCAAAAATCTTAAAAATTGCAAAATCTCTTCAAAAATCTGCGATAAATTTGTACATACTTGTCTTGTTTTTGTGAATTGAACATCATGTTTGTAGACATCAGTGGCAGAATCATCACTTTGTTCTTAATGAAATTATGTTCTCACAAATGCAATCTAAATCATTGTGACTCAATACTCAATCTTCTTGGACTGTTCAATCTTTTGATCTTTGGATCTTTACTATCAATCAATCTGTCCAAGCTATCAATCAATTATCAAATTAGTCAAATTACAATCTAAGCTATCAAACAACAAAAATTTAATGCAAGTAACAAAAGATTAGAACGGTTGTTGGCTCACATTGTTTCAGTGAGTATTTTTTATTTTCTTTTTTGCTCATGTTCCTATGCTAATCGATGATATTATCTAAACTTATGAGAGTAGCCGGGATGGTTCATGACTACTTGTTTTTGCTTTATATTTTTCTACCTTTTTGATGATCTCATGTTATTCTAGGGAATGTCTACTACATGTCTCAAAATGGAGAAGATCATCCTCTGTCTGCATCATGTTTGTTTACGCAAAAAGGATGATTGTCTCGCTCTGGATTTTGTGCCATGATGCACCGCATCCCCTTTTGCAATATCAAAATAAGCTCTTATAACACAATTGCACTTTTGAAAGCCAATATCTTTCTTCCTACTAACATTTCTTCATCTAATTTCCACTTTCTTCTAACAACTCTTCAGTCAGTCCTTGCAGTCGCCTTGGTCTTGTACTCTAGTATATCAAAAACAAGTGCATCATGCATAGATGCATTCATAAAATAGGAAAAAAAACAAAAACATGTGCATTTTGCATTCATTCATAAATGAGAAAAATTTCAAACATACATTTACATTTTGCATTCATAAATTTCAAAAAAGAAAAAGACAAAAAAAATTATTGCATCCATAACAATATTATTGCATCACAAAGGCAATACATTGCAATATATAAACATCATCATATAATAGGAAAGTAAAACATATACATAAGCATCCGTCCTGTGCATCATAAAGTAGTTGCATATCATATATATGTGTCTTAAAAAAGTATCAAAGTACAAAAATCAAGGTTTCTGTATACACTAAGGCCCACAGGCTCATAATCTATCACATGTCTATCAAAAGTGTCCCTCTGCTAGAGAGACCCTCCTGTCAACCCCTGCTCTCTCAGTCCTCATGATCCCTATCCTGTTGGGAAGATGAGGCTCCCCCTGTTTGATGCCCTCTCTATCCTGATCTAGGTGGGCCCCTCAATCCTAGCACTCCCCCACTACTATGTTTCCTATGGGAGTGTGATCTGCTAGACAATGCTTTGTAACTCAGTGCCCACTGATCTCGTGGCATATCTCGCTCATACACATCTTGCCAGTACCTCTTCTCCTCTCAGGCATCCCCTAGCATCTAGTGTAGGAGCACCCTCAAGTTCATTCATGGTACACACATCAATGGACCCAAACAAGTAGGGTTAGGGTTATGATTGGATCTTAGATCCAAGGTTCTCAATAAAGTTCAAAAATGTAAGACAAGGGGACACTAAGTGATGTTATAAACTTAGTTGTCCACCTTAGTCAAATTGGAAAATTTAGGTAGAGTAGACTAGACTAGTATAGGGGACCTAAGGAAGGGTAGGAATGTCATTTTAGGCCTTCTAAGATCCCCTATGGAGTAAAAACACTGAACTTTACAAGTTTAGTTAGTTTTGACAACTTTTGCAAAAAGTTGTTAAAAGTTGTCAAAGTTGCTAAGTGCAACTTTTGCAAAAAGTTGCAACTTTTGAATCCCAATGTTCACAACCACCTTTGTCAGTTGGGACCACTTGGGAATTATATGTAATGGAGGAAAAACCTCTCTACACAATTGGTGTGAACTATTTGTAAAGTTTTTGAAGTGACATCAATAAAATCTAAATTGTTTTTTGCATTTCTAATTGAATTTCAAAGTTGTACGACCCTGTAAACATCCCAATGAACCATTGAAGTGGGGAAAAAGTTGATGCAGTGTCTTAGTTGAATGTTCCATTTGGTTTGAAGTCTTCAAGTGCAGGGGATCGAGAGATATCCATTTTTTATTGCTCACTGGTCTGTGAAAGGCCCTAACTAGGGTTTTGATACCAAAATCCTCTTTCCCATGGACTCCACCATGGGAAAATTTTGAGCCTTTTGGGAGAGTAAGGGGGGGGATTTAATTTAATAATTTTGAGGTCTTAGAGCAGGAGGTAGTCGGTGAAGAGAGAGATTATTGAATCTTTGGGACAGGCATCCATATGTGACTGTCCAGTTTTGAGTTTTTGAGGCACAACTTGGGCTAGGGGTGGAATGAAAGTTTGAATCCTTGGATTTAGATGTTTGGTATGATCCTACAAGTTTCCCAATTAGAGGGATTATAAATTGAGTTGAGATTCTAGTATTTGCATTGGAAAAGTGGCCTATTAGCCCTGTTAGGCCTAGGAGAGATTTGAGGACAGCAAAAGTTAGGGGATTGGTCAAGAACCCTA
Source organism: Thuja plicata (assembly GCA_018584345.1). Classification (NCBI taxonomy): domain Eukaryota; kingdom Viridiplantae; phylum Streptophyta; class Pinopsida; order Cupressales; family Cupressaceae; genus Thuja; species Thuja plicata. The sequence continues at coordinate 1,506,105 of MU226667.1, forward strand.
GCTTGGAGGGTGTTGTTGTTATGTGGATTAGAGAATTTTGGGGTGGTTAAAAATTTATGTGGTGGAGTTCCAAGTAAGTTTCCCTTAGGAATCCATATTTTCTCCTTGTAGCCCTATGATGGGATTGGTATCCAAATTTGATCTTAGTAACAACTCAATGGTGGATTTGTGTCTTATTTCATCTAATATGATGATCTAATGTTGATAGAACCCTTGTTTCATCCCTAGATTACTTGGTTCTAGTTGTGTCCTATTTTGTCCCTTTTGGGTGTTGAAGGCTAGTGGAAGATCTAGTCTTGTGAATGTGGGTTTTGGGAACTCTTTAGTAGAGCCCTAGATTGTGTGGAAGTAGGGGTGTTGTGGATCCCTAGAGAGTAATTTTTGACATAGTTTGGGGCTTTTCTCTAGCATCCCTGCAATATCACGCACACCTACATCTCTAATGGTACTGATAAACTGGCATGACTCCTCCTTAGCACTTTGTTCTCTGTCCATCATATTATCCCTCTCTGCTATCAACCTGTCCATCTGTACTGTGAATGATGCTCACTCGACAATCCATGATGCATGATCTATAGCCCATGATGTACGATCTATCACCCATGTATCTCTATTAGTGTCTCTCTCTAATGCCAGCCAGTCTATCTGGCTCGTGAGCTCTAGGATGCGTTGTCTTTTCTCCTCAAACTGGTCATTAGGACCCTGTCTATCATCCTCATGTGGTGGTTCATCCCTATCTTCATCCATATGCATCGGCATATCACTTAGATCCTTGTCTACATCATCATCATCATCCTCGCTCTCCTCATCATCCTCCTCATCCTCATCTGACTCCTCCTCATCACCCTCCTCATCCTCATCCTCCTCCTCGGTGCTCTCATCTCTAGGCATCCACACTCTTGGTATTTCCACATCTGGATCAGCTAGAGGAATAAGCATGTGCTCAGCAAACCATCTATCATACTCCTTTGTAGTCCCTATGTATGCAACATCTAGACCTGCTCCCCACTGTCTAGGCTATAACTAATCAAACTCTACATATGCCACCTGAGGTTTGAGTGCTACACCCCATGACCTGGCCTCAGCCCTCGACCGAGCAAACAAATTTGTACCTATCGGTACTCCCTGCCTCTGTCCAAACTGTCAAAAGACTCCCTCTAGAAGCTGAATCTCAATAACCATGTGACCCATGATGAACCTCCCAATGAGGTATCTCTTGTGTTGGTAATATGGAAGGTGCTCCATGTCATCATCCCATCCGGGGAAATCTTTATATGGGCACCATGTAAAATCCTTGAGAAGATCTATCTCATGACAGAAATGCAATGTATATCCCAGTGGCCCCTGTGCAAGTGCCCCCTGATAATAGTATATGTATGGCATATCTGGTAAAACAACCCTCTGAGCAATGGGATAGAACACAGCAATGTGCTCATATGCCCACACCTACAGTAATGTGATCCCACTGTTCATCGATAGTCCTCCTTTGTATGCTAACTGGTGGAGTTGATAATAAGTTATCGCTAGCATGCATGGTCCCCACGTGAACATTATCCCCTCCATGATCATCCACTCAAGGACCCGCCCCCAGCCAATAGGGAACCCATGGCCTCGTCTGTCAGGCACCAATAGACATGTGATCACTCTACATATAAATGCAATCAATCTATTGTGTTGTCTCACGACCATCTCCCATCGGATCTTAGAGTCCCGAATGTCCAGGTTATTATCATCACTCTTGAATAGTCTGTGCAGCACCAATCTCCCTGTCATGGGGTTATACTCTACCAGCTCTCCATGTATGGGAATCTTGAGAATTTTCCACATATCCTCTAATGTCACAGTCGCCTCCCCAGTCGGCAAGTGGAACTCATCTCCGAGTGCTACCACTCTGCTAATGCTATGATCAAACCCTGATTTTCCCTAATCTCGGGCATATATGTGATGTACTACAATCCTAGTGATGCTAGGATCTATCTCTCATGATTTCTTAGTCGATGTCGTATATCCAAACACATTGGTCTACTCTCTCATCTGTGAAACTGCAAGCTCCTCCTGCGATCACCATGCAACTTTGGTCAACTTTTTGTTCCTTATTGACCAACCTAGGACCTGTTTTGACATACTTTGACTTAATTTTGACCTTTCCCTAGGGTTTTGACCGGTTTAGGGAAGTTTAGGGTGGTTTAGGAACCCCTAGACCCCATTTACAGACCTTTCTGACCACTTGCATAGATTGTCTTACCACCTGTGTAGAATGGCTTACCCCCTGCACTAGATGCGTAGGTGGCCACATGACCTGTGCAAGTGGGCATGTGACCTTCACAGGTGGCATGTGTGAGCCCCCTGTAGGCCCTGTTTGACCCCTAAAACCACCTAGAAAAGTGTCAAAAGATAGAAACCACTGAGAGGCTTAGATGTACTCACCTCGGGTCCCGCATTAGCTGGCCATCGGTAGCTATGCACTCGTTCCCCACGCTGATTCTCCGCTGGCACTCAATCCATCTTCCTTTCTCTAGAGCTCAATTCTTCCAAATGAGAGGGTGAAAATGAGCTCCAAAACCCTTTCCAAGCCCTTTTATAGCCTCTTTATTGCCTATATGGACGTGCAACCCTTGCATTTTTTATTGGTCGCGATGCTTTTGGCACTCTGGACCTCATATATTTTGCATTTGACCTCCGATTTTTCATCTGATCATTGTTGTGGATCCGTCTCGACATTGTCAACAAATCGACCTATCATTTACATTTTCCAGACAATTTCTTGAGGGGGCACCTATGTATCCCGCTATCACTGGGGCATGTTTTAATGTTATTTTCTTCAGGATTCTTTGACACAATGCTCATAATCGCATTGTATCAAAGAGGGGCAAAATGTAGACACCTAAAAATGGTTTGAGCCTGGTGGTCTACGTGTTTTAACATTTTTAGCATTACAATTGAAATATCATTTTGTGACCTAATTATTCCTCTATGTTGTGCATATGATCTTTATTATATGACAACATTGTTTCTTTTTTTGATGATTGAATATTACAAAATTGTTCAATTATTTACTAACAATTCTACTCTCTTTACCAAATCGATCATTTTCCAAATCATTTTTGATCAACCCTAAACCGATCCTATTCTATCTAATTCAATCCTATTTGATCCTAAACCATTCCAAACCTTCCTAAATCAATTCAAACCTATCCTATTCTATTCCTAATCACTTTCAGAATGGTTTGGACTCATTCTGACCATTTTGGGGCATTGTCCAAGATTATCGATGCCTAATTAACCTGATTTCCAAACTAATCAACACCCTATTTCAATTTGATCAATTTTGTCATCATTTCAGGAGCATTGTCCAAGTTCATCAATGCTTGAATCCCCTAATCCATCTATTTGATAACATTGTCAAATTTCGTCAGTGTTATCACTGTCAATCTATCAATATCAATTCAATAGTGTTGTCACATTTGTCAATACTATTTCTGATCATTATCATTTCAGGAACATTGTCCAAGATTATCGATGTTTCCCCATTTCAATTTCAATCTTACAATTCCATCAAAGTTCACTAGTTCTTTTCAATCATTTCCAAACATCATTATGCGGGCACATTGTCAAAGCTCATCGATGCCTTGTAATTTCCTAAACTATTCCAGAAACCCTCAGAATTGATCCTAAACCTTATCAATACCATCCAAATAATTTCAATTTGACATCAACACCTTCAATTCAACCTATAATCCACTAATTTCCCGCTTGGGATGAATAACCCATAGTTTATCCCTAGGTCCTATTTGAATAAATAAATAAAATTTATTTATTCCCTTTTCCCTAAGTCTCAACAATTAATTAATTTTTATTAATTAATTGGCTAATTTTAATTTATGAGATTTTCATAATTTCATAAATCTAATTATGGACTTTGTGAGGGATATTGAGGATATTGAATTATTAAATGGCTTAATGATTCCTAATCCTACCTAATTGCTATATCCCTTAATTGAGGACTCACATCCCTATTAATGTGCTTCATGAATATTCTCAATATCTCCTTATTTGATCTCCCCCATATCATGCTTCCTAACATCTCACCAACCAAAATCTGCATTTATGCATTGATTTTGTGCAATCTCACCTAAATGAATCTCATTTTCTATAAAATGGGATGCATTTCAATATTTCAAGGTTAGACCACTATCTTCTAGTATTCTCGTTGCAAACTTGTACTTTCAAAATTCTTTGTGCAATCTTGTTATTGTCAAAGAGCCACATCAAATCTGATTATGGAGAAGAAAGGACATGAGAGCTTCATTTGAAGGGGGTTATTAGAGTTTTTATTCTTTATTTTTATTAACTCTTGTTTTGAATGGCTTTCATGATAGATTAGATAGGTTAGCATATTATTTAGGGTTTGTGGTCTCCTAGATATGCTCTAATGCCTTTTTCTGGTCTTACAGTTATATTTTGCATCAATTCCATTATGCATAGTTAAAATACCAAATCAGCATGATTAAAGATGCACTATGGTATTACTTGTTATGATTCTGTGAAAGCAATCATGCCGGTCAATACATACTAAAATGCATCGGTATACATACAAAGCTAAGTTGTCTATACTTATCGAGAATCGTTGGTTAACACATAAAGGCTAAGTTTCTAGTGTAAACTGAGATCCATCGGTAATTATGTAGGTTGACATGTTGTCTTCACCATACACCAAAATCCTTCGGTGAATGTAATAAGTTGATAGTTTCCCCGAAGCATCATGCTCTCACTGAGAATGTTATTTGTGTATCACTCGATGACTCTATCTTCACACACTGAGAAGTGGTTGAGCATTAATGACTCAACTTAGGGAAAAGTCTATAAATAGATGATGGAAGGGTTTCATTTTTCACCAAGCAATTTGGAGAGAAGAGACAGAGAAAAACCAGAGCACAAAGAAACCTGATTGAAGAGCATCAACAACTCGACTCCCTGCACTCCAAACAAATTTATAATAGCTACAGAGGTTGAAGTAAGTAACAGAGATAACAAAGAACTCTACTTTTCATTCACAAAAAATCCCTAATTTCATAAACGATGACAACTACATCAAGAACCTCTAAGATCAAGAATGATAAGAAGAATAAGGTCAACCTAATCAAGAATTCAACCTGTGAGGAACCTCATTACAAAATATATCCTGAGGTTGCTTCACAACCCGACAATATTGGTGTGTTCTCTAGTATACCAACTAGGGTTTTGCTCATTGAAGATGTGCAAGCATATATACACTGCAAGATTGTAAAAATAGGAGACCTGGAAGTTGAGAAAGCTTTCAAGAAGCTTTGCAATGGTGATGGAACTATCAAGGAAGAACATAAACACATTCAAGTAAAAGGGCTCACACATGCCCTACTATTCCCAAAGGAATTCAAGACTGAATGGATTCGGTTAGTACTAAGAAGAATTCATGACCAAAATATATGGCTGGATGAGCCTAAACCGATAACTAGGTATATTATAAATGTTATCACAGGTTATCCCATAATCGATAAGGTAAAGGCACTAAAGCATCCGCCTAAAGATGACATTGAGAAGAACACTGGAGTGGCATGGGATGGAAGAGGATTAAAGGTATCCACCATCAAAGATGATGAAAAGAAATTTGGATCACGTGTCTTAGGATACAAGTTATTTCAAGCTAGTAGCATGAACATTATTGTATCTAGAGTAGTGGATACAACATACAAGATTTTCAAGAAGGGAATGCAGTTGGATCTATCAGAACTTCTGCTAAGACAATTTGATGAGAACATGAAGACAATAAGGACTACAAATTCCAACTCATGTAAGTTTGGCTCACTCATCATGTGCATATTTTCTATTTTCAAGAATCCTTCCCATCCATAGGAAATGTCAAATGGGACACTACTAGACCAGTGACCACATATATTAGTGAGTTCATCAAATCACTAGGAGACAATTTTGAATCAGTCATGGATGAATACTTTGCTGGAATCAAAGAAAGAATGCAGAAGAGAGTAAGGATTCGAGAACTATTAGAAGAAAAATTCAAGACTGACATATGTTTTATGGTGGATACTGACTACACCTACATCAAGATAACTATACCGAGAATAGCATGTCTGTCACCACTTGATTATGAGGAGAACATAGATCAAGCATCAAATTCTATTGAGGAATTGATAAATGAACCACTGGATAAATCAAAACCTAAGTTTGGAACTTATAAGGAAGCCAAGGAAAGGATAAAAATTGGCTTAGTTGTGAAAAATATTGAGAGGAAGAGAGCTAAGATGGTTAAGAACTTGAAGAAAAATCTATCAATGAATGAAGAGGAAACTGAACAGAAAGAAGAAACTGAGGGTCAGCCACCCATCAATGAAGCTGAGGAGACTGACTCAGATTCCACAAATTTTGATACACCACCTCCTCCACTAGCATAGAAACCAAGGACTACTACTGCATCCAAGACAAGGACTCAGACAACAAAGGATGATAGTCCTTCACCAATAAAGAAAGGTCAAGTGAGGACCTACAAAAGAAAGCCACAAATAGGGAAGAAAGGCCCAACAAAAAGAAGAAAGTTCCTCAGAACAAGGGAAGACATTAAGGACACCGAAAATAATGAACAATCATTCAAGTGGTCAAAGACACAATACCTTCTAAAACTGATGAGGTATGTGCTTCTATTATCAAATCAGGTATAGAAAATGATTGCAAGATTAAGAAATGGCTAACATTGGATGTCGAGGATCAAAATAAAATAGAAGAGGTGCTTATCACAATGATGTGTGCATTCAAATATGTTCCAATACAACTAGCATATAAAATGGCAAAAGAACTTCAAAATAGATTATCGACAAAATGGACATTTGCATTACACTCTGAGAAAGAGATTAGGGAAAGAGCCCTAGTTTCTATCATGCCTCCCAAATCTAAAATGGAGAAGATTGAAGAAGTGATGAAGAAAAACTCCGTGAGGTTCTCACCAAATTTAAGAGCCTACCAAGTTCTTCAAGAACATCTGCTTGAACTAGATAGGAAGAGTGAGGTTGAATGGAGAAAGATACCTTATATACCTAAAAAGGATGCAAGTCCCGAGCCACAAATTTCTCTTACCAAAAAGAAAAAGAATAAAGATAATCATGCTAAACAGAGCCCCAAACATATTATTATCACTGATGAATATATCAATGAAGAATCATTGAACACAAAAGGAAACAAGGATATGGACATTGCAGATGAGACATGGCTCGATAATACAATTATTGATATTATCGGAGGAGATCCTATAGATGAGATATAGAAAGATGAAGATGTCACTATTGTCAAGGACCAAACCAATGAAATGGAAACTACAACAGATTCTACACAGGTAGACACACTAGGAAAGATACCACGATTGATACAAGCTATCAATATTATCTTAGAGAAGGAGAAGTTACCTGAAAAGGATGCAAGCATACCTGAAGATAAGGGTAATGATGAAAAGAAGGATACAACCGATGAATAGGTAGTCATCAGTGGAGAAAAAAAATATGCAAATCAAAATGTTACAAATGTAGATCTCAAACAAAAAGATGGAGATCACACCAACAAGGATGCACAAATTAAAGATACAGATGAAGTGAAAAAAGAGAAAGGTGAACAAGATAAGATATTTGATACCACTCCTAAGAATACCGAAGGAGATGCTAAAGTTAAACTGAAGGTTGATGAGGAGACGTCCATAGACAAGCAAAAGGAAAACCTTGAGCAGCAGGAAAAAGGTACAACACCACATAAGCCTTCCTATGACACATCAGACCAAGTAGAAAAACTTGCTATAGTTTTGCATACAGGGGCATCACAAAAGAAGAAGAATAAAACCAAGAAGAGTAAGTTGGAGGTCACACATGATGAAATCATTGAAATACCAAAGTGTGATCCAACCACATTGGACTATGAATCTCTTATAAAAAATGGAGAGATATGTCAAAGGAAAGAAATGCAGGAAAAGATTAGAAAAGAACACAAAGATTCTCTAGTGCTACAAAATACAATAGATATCTTACAATAGATAGTTCCTAACATTGATATTGATCACCATGCCCCCATTCTAGATAAACTTTTCATTCTCGCCGATGTGGATGCAAAAAAGGCTATTGAAGAATGAGAAGAACAAAAGTTCCAATAAAAATTAACAGAAAAGATCAGCCAAGAAGTGGCAGAAAATAAGGTAAAGCTTTGAGAACTAAAAAATGAATTAGATCCAATCATTACTAAAGCTATTTCCTTAATTCAAAAGATATTCACTTTGGAGAAATTCACAAAGGATAATAGTGATAAGATTGCAAAGATCAATTCCGATCTAAATGCAAGTGCTAAAAGTCTAACCACAGATGGAAATGCAATCAAATTGCATTATGAGAAGATAATTAAAATAAAAAGGTTAAGACAAGAACTTTGGGAAGTAGAATCATAATTTTGAGAAGAGGTTACTGAGCTACAGCCTCAACTTTTACCAAACCTCACACTTCTGCAATAGCACATAAGTTCTACAAGACAACTAATTGCCACCCCTGAGATTTCTGTAGCAGACAACATCTATGACATGCATGCTAGGATTACACTAGAGCATATGGCTCTTGAGAATATAAAGGAGAAATGGGAGAAGATGATGGAGGAAATGAAGACCTCTCACTCTCATATTTTTGATAATTCTTAGGTATACACCTTTTCCCTTACTATCAAAAAAGGGGGAAAAGGAAAATGATATGTACAATAGGGAAGAATGATATGTACAGTACATATAGAACAAAGGGAAAAGACAAGGTAAAAAGGAAGAAATAGTATAAAGACAAGTACACATATACTATACTATATCATCATATGCATAGGGGAAGTCATGAAATAACTAAGTAGTATACATGGTGTACATACTAAACACTTTAGTATTTTGCACATATCAGTTTTTGATACTAATGTCAAAGGGGGGGATTGATGACATAAGTTTTTCCATTAGTATGCAAAGAGAAAACAATTGTTATGAACCATCAGTTACACTACACCGAAAGACAAGTTTCAGTTCATACCAAAAGTGCTAAGTATAGAGAAACCTAACGACATAAGTTTTACAGTGTAAACCAAAAGTGCAACCCGAAGATGATACAGAGGAACCTGAAAAGCAGGTTACACTATAAATAAAAAGAGTAGAAATAGAGGCACTCAACATAGCAAGGGAACTCGGCAGACAGTTCAATAAAGGAACACCGAAAGATAGACAAACTGATTTCAGTGAAAACTAAGCATCAGGTACCAAAAGTCAGTTATATCCTGAGAAAAAAATTATTATATATATTTAGAGTTTATATTTGTTTTAAAACCATTTTTTGAGGAACAAGAAACATAATTGTAATTTTTTCAATCAGTCTAACTAATTAATTAAAACATGCAAACTAGGAGATCAAGGTCAAGTTGTAAACCTTTGATCATAGAGTTAAGTTTGTAATACGTGAAACTAAAAAGGTCAAATCTATTGTATAAATAGATGTGTAATCATTCATTTGAGATTGATGAGAGGATGATTGTATCCAAAAAACACATCTATGGATCAGACTGAGATTTTCAAGAAGCAGAACAACAAAAGATGGATTTGGTTATCAAGAACCAAGAATCAAGGCTATCGAGCAATAGAGGTATTAATCAATCACATTAGGTGATACTTTGTACATGTAAACTTTAATGGATCTGTAATCAAAAAATTTAGATTGCATACACTCAGGTCAATTAGTATTTTTGTCTACATTCTAACAAGTGTAGCAAATAGAAGAAATCCTTTCAAGAAAGGTGGATTTAACAATCCTATTGTAAATCTCTTAACTGAGTGCACACTAAATAGTGTTGCTAAAGCTCTTAATAGATTACACCTTAACCAGTCTCCACATAATACTCCTAACAGGGTAGATCATTAGAAGTGATCAAATTGTAAGCCTTAATCAGCCTCTTCCAATCTACAGGTAGTGAATTTTTGTGGGTGCCATCCCCATCGTAGTTTTTACCTTCTAACGGGGGTTTTCTGCGTTACCATATCTTTTTTTATGTGTTATTTCTTTCATGAATGTTTCTATGAATGTCTACATACAATTAATATTATGAATTGATATCACATGCATAAAGGAAGGACAAAGTATATGATTGGTAAAGAAAAGATTTGATTACATACGATTAAAGGTTAATTAACTAAAATTTTTAGAGGTATTGATTCACCCCTCCCCTCTCAGTACATACTTCCCATTATTTCCAATAGTATCTGCAATATCTTCTTGATGTAGAGAAGAGGTTGTGATTGAAGAACTTCATTAGAACTGTTTAAGCAAAGCTATTACTATTAGTTAGTTCCTTGTATCTCTTGAATCCTGGGAAGTGAGCCTATTGTTTCTCTTGAATCCTAATAGGGTGTGGCCTTTAATAGGGACTATGTACTATATGTAATAATCAGCTCCTAACAAGGATAAATCTCCTAACATGGATACTATACTTTTAGTGCATTATTTGTGGGTGCTAATTCCCACCAAGGTTTTTTCCTTAATAGGGTTTCCTCGACAAAAAATGGTCGTGTTATGGTATTTTTGTTAATGTGTTCAGAATTGCATTTATATTTTTATTTTTAAAGGTTAAAGTTGAAGTATTTGGCACATAATTGATTCACCCCCCCCCCCTCTGAGTTCTTCTGGTAGAGTATTATTGCTAACAATTCGTATGAGAGCTTTTGGTCCTTAGATAGAAATTTTAACAACTTGACATGATCTTGAAGATGGCATAATATAGGAATGATAGTCCTAAGTTTGATCCTAAAAACTTTGACAGTTGGAAGAACAATATGAGAACTCATTTGTTGTGTTTGAGAATTGACTACTTGATGATTACAAATAAAGATGAGCCAATACAAATTGAGGATGAACTGGATAAATCTACTGATGATGAAAAGAAGTTTTTTCTTATAACATGGTTGCAAGTGAAGCAATGATTAGTTCACTCTCTGAAGGTGAATTCATAGAGGTTAAATATTTGGATTTTACACATAAAAATGGGTCAAGATTAGAAGCACTATATGATGGAGATAAGTTTAATAAGTAGGCAAAGTTACAAAACTGGAAGAAAAGGATGGAAATTATGAAAATGATATATGATGAGAATGTTAGAGAATATGTACAAAGAGTAACTGAGGTTGTTTTTGGCATTAGAAACTCTAGAGGCACATATAATGAAGAAGAAGTGATCACAAATATTCTTAGATCTTTGACACCTATTTACAAAACTAAAGTACAAACAATAGAGGATATCGTACCTTTGATAATGAAATTCAATAGAGAGATGTTGATTGAAAAATTAACTACCTTTGAGGTTGCAGAGCTGGGAGATTCATTACCTAAGTTTTAAACATCATTCAAGGCAACTATACATAATAATAAAAAGACTTTATTAGGTATTGCGAGTGCCAATAGAAGTGACTTGCGAGAAGAGCTTGGTGAATATGTTGATGATTGGGAAAAGATACAAGAAGAAGAGAGGAAGTTAGATGAAATTTTGGCCCTGATTGCTAGAAGATAAAATAGAGGAAAGGGTAAGTTTGAAGGAAAGTTACCTTTGAAATGTTTTCATGCAATAAGATAGGTCATTTTTCATCTAGATGTACTACAAGGGTTCCTAAACATAAATATAAGTTTCATAGACCTGAATACTCCAAGGATAAGGAATGTTACTATGCTAGTGAAGGTGTATCTGATGATGATGATGTGGATTATGATGAAATTGGATGTATTGGTATTAAATATGATGAACCTATTCATGAAGAGAAATCCATAGTTTCACATGTTGAAAATAAATCTGAATGGATCATAGATAGTGGTTGTTCACATCATATGACTGGTGATAGAAACAATTTTATTAAGCTAACTAAATATGATGGTGGTATAGTTAGATTTGGTGATAATATTCCTAAGTTTATCATTGGAGTAGGATAGATTTCTCTTGATGGTAAAACTAATATTGATGATGTATTTCTTGTTGATGGACTTATGCATAATTTTTTGAGTGTTGGATAGCTCGTAGACAAGGGTTATCAATTGAAGTTTATTAATGGAAAATGTTCTATCATAAGTAAGATAGGAGATTTGATCACATCTGGTACTAAGTCAAGAGGTAATGTTTTTGAGTTGAACCCTACATAAGTTTCTTGTTTTGTTGTGAAGGTTGATGACATTTGGTTATGGAATAGAAGATTATGTCATGTAAATTTTTATAACATTGTGAAATCAAGTATGCCTAATGTTGTTAGAGATCTACTGAAGATTATGGAACCTGCTAAACTATGTGTAGAGAATGTGTGATGGGGAAACAAACTAGAAGTGATTTTAAAAACAAATATTACTCAGCAAAAGGGAAGTTGGATCAGGTACATATAGATCTATGTGGTCCTACAAGAATAAGATCATACTACGGTGATGACTTTTTGTTGATGACTTTTTCTAGGATGATGTGGGTTACATATCTTAGAGATAAATCTGGGGCTTTTGATAAATTCAAGATATTCAAAGAAAAAGTTGAGAATGAATCAAGTTTGAAAATAAGATGTTTAAGATCAGATGGAGGTGGGGAGTTTAATTCAGATTTGTTCAATACCTACTATGACGAGCATGGAATATACAAACAAACATCTGCTCCTAGGACACCACAATAAAATGGGATTGCAGAGTGAAGAAATAGTACTATATTAGATGCTACCAGAACTATGTTTATTGAAGAAAATGTGTCACATGTTCATTGGAGATAATTTTATTGGTACTATTGTTTACACTTTGAACACAATTCAGATTAGAGAATGTACTAATAAGACTCCTTATGAACTATGGCTTAATCATGCTCCTACTATGAAATATTTTAGAATATTTCGTAGTAAATGTTATACCAAAAGAGATGATGAGATAGGAAAGTTTGATGCTACAAGTGATGAAGGGATCCTCCTTGGTTATTCCACTAAGAGAAAATCTTATGAATGTTTTAATATAAGATTGAGGAAGATGATTGAAATTTGTAATGTGAGGATTGATGAGAAGTTTCAGGTTCAAGAAAGAATATATGATTGTAGCCAAACTTCAGAGAATAGGGAGTTTATTGCAAATCAAGAAGAAACTTCTGAGGTTGATCATGGTATCAAGGTATGTCTGAATAATTCAAATGATTCTACTGAAATTCCAGAAACATCGAGGTATGTTAAGAAGAACCATATTAAAAATCAAATTATTGGCAATGCAAATAGAGGCATGATGACAAGATCCAGATTAAGAGATGAAATTTTTTTGATTTCTCAAGTTGAACCAAAAACTACTGATGAGGCATGTAGAGATGAATCTTGGAGTAAAGAAATGGAGGAAGAATTGGAATAGATAAAGAAAAATAACACTTGGGAATTGGTTCCTAGACCTAAAGATAAGAATGAAAATAACACTTGGGAATTGGTTCCTAGACCTAAAGATAAGAATGGTTTTTTAGAAGAAAAAAATCAATGAAGAAGGAATGGTTTTAAGGAATAAGGAAAGAATGGTTTGTAAAGGCTACTCACAACAAGAAGGCATAGACTTTGAAGAAACATGTTCTTCTGTTGCTAGGCTTGAGGAAATGAGATTATTTCTTTCTTATGCTATACACAAAGACTTTAAAGAATATCAGATGGATGCAAAATATGCATTTCTGAATGGAGATCTAGAGGAGGAAGTATACATTGAGCTGCTGAATGGATTTCAGCTGACAAATGATGAGGACTTGGTTTGAAAATTGAAGAAGGCTTTGTATGGACTGAAATAAGAACCTAGAGCATGGTATGCTAGATTGGACAGGTATTTACTTCATCTTGGTTTTAGAAAAGGTAATACAGAAAATAATTTGTACTTAAGAACTAGTGAAGATAAAATCTTAATAGTTGAAGTTTTTTGTAGATGATATAATTTTTTGAGGTAATGGTGAATGAGTAAAAAGTTCTCTAAGGAAATGGAAAATGAATTTGAGATTTTGATGACTGGTGAAATGAAATTTTCCTTGGACTAAAAATTAATCAGGACAAGAATGGTATTTTTATTTCTCAGACCAAGTATCTTAAGGAAATTTTGAAATTTTTTGGAATGGAAGAGTGTAAACCTATTGGAACACCTATGGTTACTGGTTACAAGCTTACTACTACTGATGAATCTCAAAAAAAATTTCAGAAAAAGTTTGAATCTATGATTGGAGGATTACAATGTTTGACTCACACTAGACTAGATATTGCTAATGAAGTTGGAATTGTGGCAAGATATCAAGAAGATCCTAAAGAGACTCACCTTGCTGCTCTAAAGAGAATATTTAGATATCTGAAAGGAACACTAGAATATGGCTTATGGTATAAAAATCTGATGATTTTATTTTGCATGCTTATATTGATGCTAACTGGGAAGGAAATATTGATGACAGAAAGAGTAAAAGTGGTGGTGCATTTTTTCTTGGGAAAAGATTAGTTTCTTGGTTAAGTAAGAAGAAAGATTGTATAGCTCAGTCTAGTGTTGAATCAGAGTATGTTTCTTCTACTATAAATTGCACACAGATTGTTTGGCTGAAGCAATTTTTGAACGACATTGAGATAACTTTTGATGAGCTAGTGGTTATACATTGTGATAACACTAGAAAAGTGAATATGTTAGAGAATCCAGTTATGCATTCAAAGACTAAACATATTTCAATTAAGTATCATTTCTTGAGAGACAAGGTTGTAGATAAAGAGATAAGATTGGAGTACATCGGCACAAAGGAACAAATATCAGATATATTTAAAAAACCTTTGCGAAAGGATGCTTTTGAGTATCTCAGAGGTATGCTTGGGGTGAGAGCCCCTCCTTGAAAAAAATAAATTGGTGCATGAATGCATCAATCCTGTGGATTTCATAGATATATAATTTTATGGACTTAATGCTTGGATCTACTCCCCGGGGGGAGTGATCACAGGAACAAAATAGAACACATTAGGGTGATTAAGCACTTGGTTGTTGCAGGCATGAATATTTGAAAAAGCTACGCCTTACAAAGGAAAGATAGTAAGAAAAATAGTAATGGAACACTTTTCCATTGATGTTAAATGGGGAGAGATTTTTTGAAGAGATTCAATGTGAAAATCCCTACTGTTTTGGAGAGAGCTATGAAGAGGATATTGAGAAGAGATTATTGAGAGTGGTACTTTTGGATAAATGGATTTTCTCATATGTTTCCATCAATGCCAAAGGGGGAGACTGTCAGAATCAGATGGGGGATTATTGAATTATCTTATGTTGTAGTTGTTGTCATTCATGTTTTGGCATTGATGACAACATATGTTTCAGATGAAGATAGACAAACTAGTTATCACTGGTCCTTGGATGACTAACAAAAGTGTGTAGACATTGTACTAATGTTTTAGAGTATGTGAAGATGGGGATGTTTAAAGGTATGAGATTTGATCTTCTATCCAAGGTCTCTTGAGTTTATGTTTTTGTTTGTTTGAGTTACAATGATTTTGGTGAAGACTGTTTGTAGAACAGTGACAGTGAATTGTGATAGAGCTAGTCTCTGAGTTTTGAGGATAACTTGGGTGTGACCATGATTCATATTATACGAGCTTGAGGAATGCTAGAAGACATATTGAGGAATTTTTTTTATGATTCTTGGGTTGAAAGACTCTTGGTGACGTCAGTTTTGGTGTGTGTTCTAGAGAAGACCTATTTGGGTCTGACTTCAGAGATGTGGCATGTATTATAGACAACAAGCATGGATTCTGAATCTTGAAGTATATTGGATGAATCCTAATTAATTTTTAATTATTACAGGTACCATGTGTAACTTAGCAAGGGGTTATGTAATTATTTGTGCATTGGGGAAGTCTTAGTTGGCCGACCTAATTGCTTATTTCAAACTTGTATAAAGGAAAGTTGTTTTATTTTGTGAAGAGTATGGAATAAGACAACGAAGTGTGGAAGCTACGAGCTTGTATTTGTGAATTCTGTTGAATATAGAGCAAAGTTTGTGATTGAAGAACTTCATTGATACTATTTAAGAAAAAAAATTCTATTAGTCAGTTCATTGGATTGTATATCTTCTATACATTTGTATTTCAGACAGTATGTCCTGGAGGTGGATTTAACCTTTTTTAGGCAGTGAGCCTGGGTAGTGAGCCTGTTGTGTCTCTTGACTCTTAACGAGGTCTATCATTTAATAGGTTCTATGTACTACATGTAATAATATGTTCCTAACATGGATACTATACTTTTAGTGTATTATTTTTGGGTGCTAATTTCCATCGGATTTTTTCCCTTAACATGGTTTCCTTGACAACAAATGGTTGTGTTATGGTGTTGTTGTTAATGTGTTCACAATTACATTTATCTTTTGATTGTTAAAGGTTAAAGTTGAATTATTTTGCACACAAATGATTCATGCCCCCCTCTTAGTTATTCTAGTGGACTATTATTGCTAACACACATATGTCTAAACTTTTTATCAATCAAGTCCTGGGCTTGCTTAAAATTTGTGAGCTTCATTTCTTTCTTTAAGGAGACATTTTCTTCCTGCATAAGTAACAAATGTCTCTCTAGTTATTCTCTTCTTTATCTCTCCAATTTCTAATCAATCTTTTCTAGGGAGAGGTTTTTATCAACTTCTAATAGGAGACCCTATCCAAGAGTGGTTTGCATAACACCCTCTAGCTTCCTTATCCTACTTTGCAGATTTATTATCAAATTATTTTTCTCTTCAATATTTTCTTTGATGAAAAGAGAAACATCAACATTCAAACTGGCCAGTGCCTCTAAAGTAACATCCCCTATCCTATAAATCATAAACTACCCAAGGATGTCTTGTAGATTCTCAATGGTAATTGGCTTTTTACTAGTTGGATACAAGGACCAGATGGAAATGTTATTATCATTTAGTCTAAATTTAGACCCATTATATGACCTATCCATCCCTTGATCATTGAGCCTATGATCCATATCTTTGTATCTCCTTAAATTATCAAACACAATGAAAGTGGAGATGTCTACACCTGGGAGAAATAAACAACCAACTTCTCTTAATATTTTCCTCCCCTGTTCTAGGATCATTATTTCTAGCTCTTTCCTGACCTCTTGCCAAAAGGTATATGAGGCCTCCTTTCTCTTCTCACAATCATTAATAAACACCTTCTTTTCCAATTCCTTGTCATTTCTATCATAAATAAACATTTTAATTTTGTAGATTAGACAAATTCATCATCACTGATGTTTTTGTCACCAGTCATTTTCCTCACATCTTCAGTTAAGTACTCTAAAATTTCAAAAATGTCATAATTGTCACCATTCATGGGCTATTAGGGCTCAAGTTGAGGATCTTATAAAACTTCCTCACCTTCAGTCCTCATACTGTACTTCCAATATCTTGTAAAACAACCAAGGTAGTTGATCATGCAAGTGAATTCTTATCAAGAGGCATAGCAGACACTGGACCTCTAATTATACTAGTTGTAGGCACTTGACTAAATGAAACAACAACTTTGGCCTCATTTAGTAACACCTTTTTCAAATTGGATAAATAACTATAATCTCTTTGTCCTATTAAACTCATTAGGGAATGCCCCTGGGTAATTTGGAAATTCCCTTGATCTCCTCAACTCAACTTTCTACACCCTATTGTATAATGCAACCCTCCTAATAGGATGACAAATTCCTCTAGAGTTCATCCTTTTGAAGGAAAGAGTGGTGATATGATCCTAAGGTAGCATATTTATTTTTGAAGTCATAGTATCCCTCAAGATAAAATCCTCTAGCCTCTAGACCTTTAGGTAAATTATATGTGTTGAGAAATTTGATAGCATCTTTGTATCCCTGTGAACCAAGAATCTCAAAATCTCCAATTTTGAGATGTGAAGGGAGGATTGAAGATTTTTTTATTTTTCCTGAAAAATGTCAATGGCCTCAAACAATTGCCAAATGAATTCCAAAATTTCTAATCTGTCTGGAATAGTGAAGGGTACAACAAGAACCTTACTCTCAAATCCATAAACCCTAATGTATGAATATCTCTTTATTAGGTACCAATCCACCCAATTGCAATCTACTTTCTATGCATCACCTTTTTATTTTGGCCTTAAAAACCTCATTATTTCTAGGGACATCCTAGGGGACATCCTCATTATGTATTCATAATTTTTGTACTCGTGGTCTTAGACATTGGTCCATAATTAAACAGGCTTATGATTCCAAAACTTATCTAGAGGGTTGATATGGAGTTCATTGCTCCATACTTTAAAATTGTTTCCTTCCCATAGAATCATATGCAACAATAATGAATACCATTTAAAATTAACCACTGACTCAATCTATTGAATCACACATAATGACCAATGCATTTGTTCAGCCACATACTACGTGTAATCAAATGCTCTATTGTTATGTATATTTTGGATATCACTAGCTAATATAGTCAATTCCACTAGCATTTAATCATCTTCTCTATATCCAAACACTTGATACTCAACATAATAGGTCATCCAGTTGTATTTGTGAAATAATTGGGTAATGTAGGGCGGAGCCTCATAACTTATGAACTTATTCAGCTCACTATTAACCCTAGGCCTATGAATTAGTATTCATACCATCCTATACATTCTATCACATTTCTTACATTCTTCCTTGAGGGAAGATAGGTTAATATTCACATTTTAATTGGCACCATAATCTATGTTGAATATATTTCAAATTGCATCCTTATTGATGCATAGCATAACTCCCTGTCACCTTTCAATTTGTCTGGTCCCAATGTTATAACAACTAGATAAAACCCTAATTAGGTCTACATTTACAAAAACATTAGGGACTACTAAATTTTCTAACCCCAACCTCAAAGGGTTAGAATCTAGTTGAGGGCTCTCCAATTTAATATAGAAATATCTAAAAATATTATGCCCTCTCACTCCCATGTGGACTTCACTAGCCTCTATCTGGTTGTCACTGAATTTTTGGGAAATTTGGAGTCATTTTTGGCCTCCGTGAGGAGTTAAGGAAAATTAAGTGATCACAGAGGTGCCAATATATTTGCTTCTTTGTTGTAGGACCTTCTGAGGTATGGTTTCTAGAAGAAGATGAAGCCATAGAAATATTCTTTTACAAGAGAAACCTAGTTTTAACAATTCAATTACACTAAAATTTCATCTAAGAATTCACACTTCTTTAAGAAATTTGTAGAGAAGACAATGTGCTAAACAAATGGTTAACTCACTATTTATCAATTTGTTGGGTTAGACCATTGTGATGGATGCTAAAATTTGTTTCTCAAACGCACACAATTATTTCTCTATTTTGTAATTCTACTTGGCTTTATAAAATAAAGAGAAACCACCTCCCAAGCAGGCTTTCAAGTATGATTTTTGCACCATTATATCAACATGCATAATAAATTAAAGATGGAATGGGTAGAAACTCAATTTTAAACTAAAACCATCAATACAAAGAAATCAATGGTACTCGACAAGATTAGAAATCATTCCACTGAGCTCAAAAAAAAATCTCACTTCATACTTTTATTCCACATAGTGCCACCTATTCTCAATACATTCACAATGCCCCATGTTGGAATGAAATGAAAATCCTAGTGAGCCATCATGCTAAGCAGAGAATTGACACATCATATGCCACATCAGAAATGACAATGCATTGAAACATTTGAAAGACCTCGTCGTGCCATTGAGTGAACATAAAAAAACCCTAGGCCCACCACAATATTCAGTCATCTCAGATAAATAAAGTGGACCCACCTCTCATCTGAATTTCCACCCACGTCACCACTCAATGATGCACCAAAGGAGAAATGAACTCCTACCAAGATACCATATGCTACATCACAATGAGCTTTTACGCATAGAGAAATTTCATGGTAACATACTAAGACTGAATAAATCTCTCAATGCATTGTTGTGTGAAAAATCAAATGACATGATATAGGTTGGTAATGTAGGGATATAGGAGAAACATTACATTGTACCATTGTGTTGGAACCACAACCTCTTAACCAACAAATTACGCATGAACATTTCTAAATGGGTTAAGATATCATGTAGGGGGAAACACTTAGACAGGAGGATTTAGGAAATAAAAAATCAAATAATCAACCATAACAGGGGTAACTAATAGATGATGTAAATTTTTACAAAGGGGATCAGTCAGCCAACAAACTTTAACCCTTGAGAATGAACACTTAAAGAGCTTCAACCAAGTAAACAAGTAAACACAAGAATAGAAGTTGGTGCCTATATTTGTATCTTTTGAAAGTACAAGACACATATTCTGCCAAACCTTGGCTTCAAACGTTTTACATAAAATAGGTCTAGCATGTCCACTTCTATGTTCTTTAAACAAACTTAAATTGTCTTTGCTACTATAACTTATCTTACTTGAATTTAATCTCTTCTTGAGAGGACCAATTAAACAAGTTATATAAAGAGATTATCTTCAAATTATCTGAGATATAATTAATATTCAAACCAAAATAGATTAAAAAAACTTGTCATGCAAGAACATAAAAATTCCTTACTTGATTGAATTAAAATCACAAAAGAATTGAATTCATAGGAAGATGATCCACTGCCTCAATATATAGAGGAAGCACTAGTATTGTATTTTTTATGTCATATTGTTTCAACATTACATGTAGAGTTTTATGTATAGAAATATTTGAAGAGGTCATGCCTAACATAAGCATTCTAATTTATCACCTTAGATTATACTCATGAAATCACTATTGTTTTCCCTAAATCACTATAATACATCTAAAAGGATTTAATCTCTTCCTTGAAGAAAATTAGTAAACAAATTATACATTCACGAAATTATTGTGAAGATAAATTTGGCTATTCACAATTTAAAAACTTATGCAATAGAAGGAAAATGAAGTAGGAGACAATCTGCAAATGATATTTTCAATTAATTTATTTATAAGTATTCATACATTTCATTTAATACAAGTCTCTATCATTTCTATTTTTGCAAAAAGACCTATTACATAAACTATTATACTTTTCCATGTAAAAAGAATTTTCAAAACCCATAAGATTGTCCTTGGTATTCATTTTATAGACACGAGGAATGCAACAAGCTACATGCTATAGTATTACTTTAATATTTTTTTACCAACTACTAGTAGGCGATCATTGAATATATTATCCATGAAGGTTGTTACCTCTATTTTTTTCCTTGAGTGAAACTGCTTGATAGGAATTGAAAAGGGCCCAAGGCCAAAGCGCTTCCATAGACCCAACCCAGATTATGAGCCATATCATTATTGCCTATGGGTGGTTATTAAGGTTGAAAGTGCCAAAATGAAAAATTATCACCATCTTTCCTTATGGGAGATGACTTGAAAATGCAACACAAGGAGAAAAAAATGACTCCAAACACCCATCTTTTGTGTTTGTACCCAAAGTTGTCTTTTCCTCCATCCCAAGAAATGGAACCAAAGTGGTAATATGAGAGATTGGAATTATTTGCAAGATATAGTGGAAGAAAATAATTTAACTCTATCCTTAATAGAAGCCTTAGCTATGCATTACACATTTAGAAGGAATTTCTAAAGACAAATTGATCTATCCTTTACAAAACAATTTATGCAATTAACATAGAAGATTGTAGGAGACAATACATGTTGAGATTTTCATTAATTCTTTCATGTATACAATATTTTCTTCATTTACACAAAACTACATGTATATTCCTACAAAATAACATCTATATTCTACCCATCCAATATATAATCTCAAAAGTTTTCAGAACCTCTTGTTTATCAATCTTGAATTCCCTAAATAGAAACCAGGGAGAAAATAAGACTTGGGTTGATGACAAGGTAACATATGTCAAAATATGATTCCATAATCAAAACACAAAAAACAAAAGGTTAGGGTTAGCAAAAATAGCAAAATTCAACTAAGATCTCTATCATTTCAAAATTTCAAAATTTGGCAGGAGCCAATGGATAGTTTGTTGCTCCTACCTTACATTTTTATTGTCCTTGTTTCAAAATTCAATAATCGTCATGGTAAAAGTAGCACAGTGGTACATTGTGACAATTTCAGTGATTCGTATCTTGGCATTGGAAAGGTATCCTTTCATCTCCATGTTTATTTCAGTATGATGTACATGGTTTGACAATTGGTTCAGTGGCATTGATATTATATTATAAGGTCTCAATGATGACTCTATATTAAGATCTACATGATGATATCTCAGTTTATCTTTCACTTTTGATATCAATTCTATGCATTTTTTTGTATATCAGTAACGGTTACAGTAACATGGCATATACAATATTACATAGTTTAGTGTTTGATTGAACTCGAAGCTTAAAAGTATTTGTTAGGATTTTGGTATTAAGATTATTTAATGATTCTATCATTGGTCAATTTGATGACCATTGTTAGTTCCTTTTCTTGCTCACACATAAAATACTTGTAATAAGCTTGCTCTATTGTCCCATACACTGATCAAGCAAGAAATAAAAGAATAGAAATAGGGTTCTTACACCCTCTACACTTTGAGTTCCACAAAATCAGGTGGGTTTCACCCTTTCTTACTTGTAATAATCAAATCACAACATTATTCCAACAAGTGCATAGTGGAATTATAGATCCTAATTTCTGTAACATTTATTTGACAGACTAGAAACAGAATAACAAAGATCAATTTAGTAGTGATAGTCACCCACTCCAAATGAATAACAGACCAGTGTTTTATCCTAGGGAATGGAGTCACTCTAAACATTCATAACCAATTTTCATAAACACAAACCCAGAAAACCTACAAATCTGAAAAGGAAGACAGATACACCTTATATATCAACACTCACACATATGCTGAGATAATCATAAAATTCATTACAAACCCCAAGTTTCAATGAAATTATCCTAAGGAAATTTAATCTTTCCTTGAAAGAAACCCTAAGATAACTTCACAATCTACCTGAAAAACATATAAATTGACTAATCCTTAAGTACTCAATTTAAACAAAACTCATAATACAACAATAAAGATAAATACTCATCATAGGTCTAGAAATTTTTGATGGATTTGTATTTGTACTCATATAAAAATAGTCATTAAATTCAGCAGTATGCTTCAAAACCCTTATCAAAATATTGGTCCCAAACAAATTTTTTATACAATACTATTGTAATCCAAACAAAAAATGACTATCCATTTCCCAATAGTCTTGGAATCCTTTTATAGCTAAGGATACAAAAAGCTTCGAACTACATGGGAATAATACAAAATATTACAACAACTTAATTACAACAAAATAACAACTTTAGAAACAAAAAATGGGTGGCAAAAGGAACTGCAAAGCCAAACACAAGGTTTTATTGCTCTAAAGATATCTTCTCAAACTTTCAACTTAGCTTCCCACCTGTTTACATCCTTGTCAGTGGGCCAACTATAGGCTTTTTCCTGTTCCAACTTGTCCAAGGATTCTTTCCACTTGGCATCTAATATCATATTTTCCTTAGCAACAAACTTTGTCATGTCCACCTCAACCTTGAATAGGTCATCAATCAGATCATTGCAATAACCCACATCTATATCCTTTTCCAAATGTTTGTTCACATCATTAGCCTTCCAAATCTCATCAAAAAATTTTTCCCATTCTGGATGTGGCTTTAAAACATTAGTATCATCATATATTTTAAGGATAAGTGTAGGGAATTAGTCACCAAACAACTATAATTTATTATTTATCAGCTCATCTTTCCCATTGAAGAAAGCATATGAAGTATTCATTTCCTTTATCATTGCAGTGGTCTCTGTGATCTTATCAGAGAAATCATCAATATACATCATTGCATCATTCAAATTTTCCATCACTCTAACCCTTCATGGCCATGTTTTTAAAGTAGGCTCAAGAAAAACCATGGCCTCAACAGTAGTATTACAAGCATCTTGTACTGATCCATACATTGTATGCACCAGTGAAGTATTTTTTTTAACACACTCACCCAGTGTTGTATTATGGAAAGAACTATAGAAATAGAACTATCATTTTGTTCCTTCAAGGGCTCTTTTATCTGGCCTTCATCTTGTGCTATATTACCCTGTGTCTCTGTTGATGCATCTACTTTGTCTTTTATAGCCACCTGGGGGATTTCAATTGTCTATTTTTCCTCCATTTCTTTCTTCAATTGCTATATTTTCTCTTCCAAGGTATTGTTCTACACTATAACTTCCTCATGTTTTTTTTCCAATGCAATCATCTGACTAAAATTTTTCTCATATCTTATGGATAAATCCTCTGTCTTAGCCAAGCTCATAAATGAAACTTAGGTCATTAAATGAGAAATTTATGTGTCACTGGTATTTTGTCGATTCCATATCATTCTATCTTCCTTCCTTTCTTCTCTTATGTTCAGAACCAGAGGTTTTTGTGTGGTAGGGGAAAGAGGCAAAGTGGCCAAAGTCTTAGACTTGGGATCAAAACTTGATCCTCTTACAACATCATTTATCTCAAACTCAGAATTAAACATGGCATTCTCATGTCTTTTGATCTGGTCAATAATGAAAGTGTACTGCAAGTCCCAATCAGGCATCAACAGTATTCCACTATTCTGTACCAAGAACCTATCCTATTCAACAGTGATCAATTCACTCTCAGGGTCATACTCTTGGAGTGTCTTTACAATATCCTCATTTTTCTCTTCTTTTCCTTCCCCTATTATCAAATTTTGCCTCAACTCCCTCTGTTTCACCTTTATTATAAAATTTTTGAATTCATCTGATTTCACAAATTCATCTTCCTTCATGAATTCGATTTCCATCATGATTCTTTCATCCATCTCTATACTCAGGGTCATTTCATGTTCCCCCTGCCCTTCATCCTGTGGCACAGTCTGCAATTGGGTTCTGATTTTTTTGAAATATTTGCCATTCTCTGTTCCATAGCTTTAGCCATGCTTTTCCTTGGAAAATTTTGTCCTCTATTTTTTGCATCTTAATAGGTGGTTCTCTAGCAAAACTGGACTCTTCCCTAGCCTCTTCATCCTCTTCCCCCTATTCTGACTTCTCTTTGTTATGCAAGGCCAATGCACCTGGGGATTCTTGAGATTCTACATCTTCAACACTAAATTTTGGCACTTGTGCCATCAAATTCTCATAAGAGTCCAACATTTTCTCAATTCTTTGAAGATATGGAGTATCAGGAAAGAATCCAAAAAATGTATTGTTTGATTCTTTCCATTCAACTTCTACTCTCATAAGGTCTTTCCATTTTCTTCTTCTCTCTTGAACCTTAGTTGTGTCCATCTTATTTCTTACAATGTGTTAATCATCTAGGCCTTCATGGTCCCTCACATTTGTCCAGGGGTTCATTCTTTTCAAAGCTATCGTATTGAACTCCTCTAGATCACAAAACCATGATACCGTAGTTGACATTCTATATTTCTTCAAAAAGCCATTAATTTGCTCAAAAGTGTTTTTCCCTTTGGAAAAATCAAATCCCACCCATAACCTAGGGATGAAAGTACCCTTCTTATGCCCTTATAAAAACTCTTTATCTACCCAAGTGATTTTCTAGATGAATTCTAGGAAGGCAATTCTGAGTGGGACAAATTTGGGGAGAACATGTGGTGGTTGTGAGAAACCATAAAACCTAATAACATTGAACTGATCAAAATAGAAACAAATCACCCCAATTGTGGCTAATTGGAAAACCCTGAATAAAATTCCAAGGTCCTAACAACCTTCTAAGATTAAAGGAAAACCTTTCCCTTTTTACTCCCAACATATCTAAAATTGGAGCAATAATCCAATTTTGAAAGCAGACAAAAGAAGAATGTATTGAAGAACTATCCCATACATGAGTCCATCTTTGAATTAGCATCTCAACCCCATATTTTGAATCATATAATTCTAAATCTTTATTCATGGATGCCTTTTTGTAGTATAGAATCAAAAACATCAAGTGTGAGTAGTGTTTTAAAGTAGGCACATGAACACCTTGTTGTATCTTCACCAATGCAGTATGTTTGGCTTCAACTATATAACCCACATAATCATAATTAGTATTAACCTCTGGATGTTGGATGTCCATGGCCATCATCAGTAGGTCGATAGGAGGAGTTGAATCTCCATCAGAGCCCAAAACTTTACTCAATCTATACACCTTGCATTTCATGTAATTGTAAAAAAATGATAAGCCAAATGGTGGCTTTATGTTATCTGGAATTACAACTAGATTTTAGTCCACCCTAGGCATAAATTTTGGAATTTCACGCTTCTTTATCTATTTCTCCCACTTCTCATAATCAGCTTGTATTTTTTCCAGATCCATTTTGGTACATATTGCACCAAAATTTTTGAATACCTCTACTACAGTCCTTCTATCTATGGCTACTAGGGCTTCTTTGTTTCTCTTCCTAATTAATCTAGCCAGAGGACAGTAGATCTTAGCTAACTCTTTAATAAATTCCACATCAACATACACATCAGGGACAATCAATTTGGCCATAGTCATGTTCCAGGGATTGCATATAGGGAGTGACCTAACCCTATTATTCTTGTAGTAGTGAAACAGAGTGTTACCAGAGTAATTGAGAGTGACTAGGTTTCTGCATTGACACCATCTATCTTTCCATTCTTCTCAATTTGCACTATTTTCACTAGAATTTCTGGGTAATAGCTCTGCAAATTCATCAATATACTTCTTCCCTATAATTGATTTCTTCCCAAACCTCTTTTAAGCTATTCTTGAAGTATCTTGACTCATTTTTTCCTCTCAAGAATTATCTCAGAAACTTGACTCTTCAATTCTCTTAGAACTTCATGAAAGTAGAAAGAGAGAATTGTACAGCATCTAAGCACAATCATCTATATTTATAGCATATCACATCCACATTTTTTCCACTTCACTCCAATTTTCTCACACTTGCAGAATCATATCATTGGCATCTGCAACTAATGTTGTAATTAATTCAAACTTGTGTATCCTTGCTAGAATAGAGTGTGCATTTTCTTCCTTTCTGGCATTCAAGACCTAGGAATGAGGCACATGGAACCTTGTCATGCACTCGCTGCATAAAATAGACATTCAAAACCTTCTTTGCGAGTGAGCAATAAAGCTTCTATCCCTATTCAGTCGTGCACTCATAGCATCTTCCTTCAAGATCAAGATCATTCGGTGAGTGAACGAGGGCTGTTAATTTCATTTAACTCTTTAGTCATGCAATCACTACACTTTGTCTTATCATTTTTTAACCTGTGGGAGTGAGTGATAACTAAAACTATTGTTTGAATTTTCACTTAGTCGTGCACTCGCTGCACTTTTATAACTTGATCTTTAACCATTGCGAGTGAGCAATAACCCCTTTTGAAATAGGTCATAAGCCACGTCGCTCACTCATATACCAAAAAATTTTAATTGGTACACCTTAGAGAGTGAGCAATGGCATGAAAATCTCCTTACTCACTCACTCGCGGTCCAAAAATTTTTAACCACTAATCATTGGGGAGTGAGTGATGAAATACAACCTCCTTGGTCACTCACTCGCAGATTAAAAAATTTAAGTGAACAATCCATCATGAGTGGGTGAGAACAACATATAACATGTAATACAGACCACATCACTCACTTGCACAAAAAAAGATGACATGTAATAGACCTCAGCGAGTGAGAAATGACCTAACCTAAACCTGACTCGCTCACTCGCGCAACAAAAGATGTTGAATGAATTACCTCAACAAGTGAACAAAAACATAAAAATTTCCTTTGCTCGTGCACTCGCACAAAAAAATGTTAGGTTAACTTACCTTTTCAAGTAAGAAATGAAAAAATTCTTTTCTTGCTCGCTCACTCACGAACCCAAAGGATTAAAGTAAAGTTACATGGCGAGTGAGCGATAAACAACTTCAAAACATTTCTTATAACCACATTGCTCACTCGTGCAGTCAGATTAACATTTTGCAAGACTTTCACCATTGTGCAACCACATGAAAACCCATTCACTCACTCACTCATGTGGTTAAATGACTTCTTAACAAAGACAGAGCGACTAAACATAAAGGGTGACTGCCTAAAATACTATGCACATTTTAATACTTTTTCACATGAAAATTCATGACTTTAACACAATAATGCAGGAAAAGACCACTTTTGAAATATTTAAAATTTAAAAATATAGTGCTAACAATGGCTCTGACTGGGGAAATTTAATTGCAAGATTGACATTAGGATCCAAAAAAAAACTCTGGGATGCACACCAAAACCTAAAACAAAACTATACAGACACACACTAAACAACCAAAAATTAAAATAGGGAACTAAACTATTGTGCCTAGAAAAGAATAAATCATGAGAAATAGTATTTAAGGAATTTTCCATGCACTGTCAATTCCTGGATTTCACCAATAGAATCTTCCAAAAAATATGAATCTTGTCCATGAAAATCTTGAATCGCAAAAGGGCCCATCCATGATAATTCAAACTTCCCATGCTTACCCTTCTCTTCTCTCCTTGCATTCCATTGTAGTACCATATCATTGATCTAAAATTTTCTTTCAGTTGCTCTTTTATCAAACAAGTACTTTGATTGTTTTTAAATTTTTAGGTTTTTCTTATGTGCTTCAATTTTGATCTCCCCCAATTATACCAATTGGAGCATCCTATCCATCATAGATTCTTGAATTTCAACTTCTTCTTGTAAAAACTTATACATAGGTAACAATTTATTCAGAGGTAATCTCACCTAAGCTCCATTAACCATCTCAAAAGGGGAAACCCCTATTGCCCTTTTTATTTTTACCCTGTCAGCCCAGAGAGCTAACTTCAACTTTGAGTGTCATGATTTCTTATTCTTCTCCAAAATCTTTTTACTGATTTTCAATATGCTCTTGTTGGTAGACTCAGCCTGTCCATTTTCTTATGGATGATAGGGTGAGGAATAAGATACAATAATACCATAATCTTCACAGAAGTCCTTAAACTCCTCAGATCTGAAACACATGGCATTGTCCATTATTAACCTAGTAGGCACACCAAACTTAGTCAAGATATTATCCATTGGAAAATCCATAACCACTTTGTTGGTTTCCTTCTTGGATGGGATTGCTACAATCCACTTGGTGAAATAATCTGTAGCCACAAGAATCCGACTATGGCCTCCACTAGACTTCTCTACAAAATCACCAATAAAGTCAATTCCCCACTAGGAAAAAGGTGCTTCTACTGTCATGGGGTTCAAAAATAATGCTCCTAAAAATTTCATCTTGGAATAAGACCTTTGGCAAGGCTCACATTTATGCACAAATTTTTGAGTGTTTCTAAAAAGAGAGGGCCAATAAAAACCAGCTCTGATTATTTTATGAGATGTAGTCTTGGCAAAGTAATGCCCTCCACAAACACCATTATGCATTTCATTTAAGATCCTCTTAGATTGTGATTCATCCAAACAAAACAACAAGATTCCATACCTATTTTTCCAAAATAAATCACCTTGCACCAATACATACCTTTGAGCCTACATCCAGAGAGTTCTTTTCTAAGTATCTGACATGTGCTCTGGACATTTGGCATTTTTTAGAAAAAATACAATATCAACATACCATGGCTTCAATTCAATACTAGTGTGATTCATGCTCACAGTCTGGACATTATTGTTACGATTAGATAATACTGAGAGGGGGGTGAATCAGTGTTATAGAACATAATTAAATTCTTCAACCATTTAAACATTAACCATAAACTTGCAGTAAAGAAAATAATATAAGAAAATGACATAGTACTCATAACACCATATTTTTTTTTTGAGGAAACCCTAGCCAAGGGAAAACCCTAGTGGGGATGTACCCACAAGCATGTACTAAAGTATAATGTCCATATTTAGGATACCTAGCCCTTGATGACATGTAACTGATTGAATGTTTGATAATGTTAAGTTGAAGATGATGCAAGACATTAAAAGAGTTAATGGTTTGTATTGTCATTGATGTCAACTTGATATCTTCTGTACGGTCATGTACATAATTCCAAAGACTTCAGAGAATAAATGGAATAGAGATTATGCTTTCAACAATGCATAAAAGTCAAGTATTCACTAAGTGACAGACAACACCGATGGAGTGCACACCATCAGTAAAGGAAAAGAAAAAGTCACAGTGATTCCTGATGAGCAGAAGATAGTGTTTCCCAATGAAGAAAAATCATAGTGATACCTAACTAATAAAATCCAAGGATGCCCGACAGACGAAGATCGTGAAGCTAACTAGAGTTACACCAACGAAACTGGCAGTTGTCACCGATGACTAACTATAGAGTTGACCGATAGAATAGAGAGTTCAGAAAATGACAAAATATCTAGCTAGCTGAGCTTAAGGATAGACTTAACTAGTTGTTTTATTTGTTTTATTCAACCAGAGTTAACTAATTGATTTAAGGAAGATTTGTATAGTTGGCAAGAAGATAACTATGAGATAAATCAAGAGTTAAAGTTGTAAATCAAATTGGCTGGATTGTTTTTCATGCCAAGAATCAAGAATCAAGAATTAAGGAACATCATGTCTATATAAGAGACAAGCATAATTCATTTCCGTAATCACAAGCAATCAAATACATGGAAGGGGAGTGAATAGAAAGAAGATGTTGAAGAGAAACTGGTGAAGGATAACTTCATACAGTCCTGATCAATCAAGCTGAAGGAGGGCTAAAGAATTCTATAGATAGTGATGAACAGTGAAGCATAACATCACAGAGTAGAAAGTGTGGAGCACAAAGAATTGAATTGATACATTGATCAAAGACGTATTGTACTTAAATAGATCTGAAAATATTCAATTCAAGTTGTATTTGAAACAAGTCATAATGTTTCAGTTTAACCATTGAAGCATCAAGTCTCTTAACAGAGCAGGACTTAACCATCTTCTATAATTGAGGTATATCCTAATAGATTTCCCCAAAGGTTGATTCATGAAAGTAGCATTGAAATTGCATAAAGCCTATTGACAACCTAAGAGGAAGGTTGATTCAAGGATGGTAGCAAGATTTTCCTAAAGCCTATTGACAGTCTAAGAAGGAGGGTGATTCAAGGATGGTAGCAAAATAGATGCTAGATACTAAGTGACAACCTCTATGTATAAAATCCTCTAACAAGGTTGCACCTAACAGTGTGTTTCTAACTTTTAACATGGTTGGCTCCTAACAGGGCTCACTTTAGAAGAGTGAAAATTTGGGGTACCAGTCCCAGTGGTTTTTCCCTTAACAGGGTTTCCATGTGTTATGTGTGTATGGTTTATTACTTTATTGTTTTACATTTCACATATGCATTTCTGGATTGATTGGTATACTCTGCATATTTACTGAGTATCGGTAAATATTTTTACTGCTTATCAGTTA
>MU226667.1:1542308-1553280 GCA_018584345.1 Thuja plicata
TGGATTAAACTTATTTAATTCATTTAGAAATATAGGAATTAATTATTTAAACAATGAAATTGCTTTTTAATAATTAGGGGACTATAGCCATTTTAATTAAATTAAATAGGCTAGGGGAATGGGTTATATTGCAAGTGGGTAATTGATTTAGGGATTTATTTCATTCCTTTATAATTAAATACTATAGCCATATTTGATTTTGGTTTGATTTGATTTAAATTGTATGGATATAATAGTTAATATAATTTAGTGATAAAAATCACCTAGGACATTAAATTGATTTGAAGAATTATGCCAAGCAGTAACAAGGTCGTTTCGACATAATCGATTGTATGATCACACTTAGGAAAAATAGGGTCCATAGTTAGAATAGGCCAAATTGAGGTGGTTACATTTGCCCCTCTTTAAACTGATGTGTGGGTAGCGCATTGATTCAAAGAAAGTTTTTGATTTTGACTTCAGAAAGATTAATAATTCCGTTCTTGGTTGTCGAATGAAATGTTGATGAGATCAGTCTCATACTTGATCGAACCAAACTGATAGAATTGATTTTGAACTTGGTTGTCGTCCAAAGATCAATAAAAGATTTTAAAAATACCAGTTCTGAACTTGGTTGTCATCCAAAAGCCAGTATGAAGCTGCTAGGAGCTTTTTAAAAATCTTCTAAAATGAGGAAACATAAGATATCCAACTCATGAGAACCAAAGCTTTCTATACAATAGATCTGACTTAGTCGAGGAAACTGTTATGCCCCTTAGTTTGATAACAAAGTCATTTTGATGTTGTTTTGAGCAAGATTTAATTGATGATAGTACGATCATGCCCCCTCAGGAATAAAATCGAAGGAAAAGAAATAAATCCCTCAGGTTGAAAAGAACATAACACTTGTAAGAAGCTGTAGGGCAAGAAAGAGTGGAGTAGAAGAAGGGGTGTTTAAAAATAAACACATAATTACCAAGCTAATTACGTGAAAATGTGAGTGATAAGGCTGATAAAATGATGTTTAGACCAAGATGTATGATGAAATGTGCAGTATTGACCAATGTTGGGAACAAATGAAGCAAAGTCGTAGCTTTCGAAACAGCCGCAAAAATGATACTGTGCTGCTAAAAAAAATCATAGGCACCTTTGATTTGGTTCCTGATTGAGTAAAAAGAGAACACAAATGAATCTGTAGTTGTTTGGGAGGAGTTTCAGAACCCCTAAATGTCTCAAAAGACCCATATAATCCTCCAAAATTACCATTTCACTATTCATTTTCACTTTCCTCCATAGAAATTTAGAGAGCTCTACAGCGAAGATGGTAGTCCCTGTGAGGAAGCACCGTTTCAAGATGAGCCACCAACATCAGCAACCAGCCAACTACCCACCGTCGGTAAGTGCTTGATAAACTACCCTGTGAATTTTGCATTTTTGAATTTCATGCATTTTTGTGTGTTTTAGAGCTAGTTAAATGTAGGATCACATCTGGGATTCTAGATCGCATCCAAGATTCTGGATCGCATCCTGTCAATCCCAACTTGCATCCAATTTTTTCCAGATCGCATCCATTTTTTCTGGATTTCTGCGTCGCATCCGGGTTTTACCGGATCGCATCTAGTGTGAATGCTTTTGTCTTGTTTTTAGTTAAAATCCATCAGGGGATCGTATCCTATTTGCTTGGGATCATACCCCATGTTTAGTATTGCATACCATTTTTCTGGGATCGCATCCTATATACGCAATTGCATCTTGTATTTCCAAGATTGCATTTGGTAGAAGACTTAGAGTTTTTAATGTTTTTGATCTGTTTACGTCCTCCAAACTTTGAAATGTCTTAGTTGTTTAGGAGGATACCCCTTGTTGTAGAAAAGATTTTGATGTGTTAATGTTTTGTCCAAATTAGGCCCAGTTTGAGGTAGTCACATTTCACGGCACTTATCTTGCATGTGTACTTGCATTGTCTGGCCGATTGTCAGATGATGAGCAGACCACTGTGATCCAATGTGGATTGTGTTTCTTGATGGGTTTACCCAAGATCGAGGTGAACCATGGGTTGTTGACTGCTCTTGCCAAGATATGGCATTCTGAGCACAACACCTTTCACTTACCGACAGGTGAGATTACTGTGATTCCAGAGGATGTTTGGAGGATAATCCGCGTACCAATGGTTGGACATGAGGTTTTCTTTGAGTCCAGAGCTGGCGTGGTGATTGGTACTGCGTGGAGATTCTTTCAGGATGATACCATAAATAGGAGATACTTGTCATGGGATTATATGGTCGATCACTATGATCGATTAGCTGTGTATTTAGTAGGCTTGGTAGGCGGCATCCTCATGCCGGATAGAGATCAGCATGGATTCTTGGTTGGCTAGGTGACCATGGTGGAGAAGATGATCTCCCACCATCGATGTTTTTCTTGGGGGAGCTGCATATTAGCACACATGTATAGAGAGCTCCATGAGATCGTATACCATCACTCCTGTAGTATGACCGTGGGCATACTTATTCTATAGATTTGGGCCTGGGGGCACATCCCTGTTACACAGCCGATTGTAGATAGGCAGAGGGCACCTGAGCACCCCTACATATATATGTATGTAGGCCTTTTATAGCAGCCCCATCTGGGCAAGGTCGAGTACTGGTGCCGCCTATTTGATGATATGACTACGGTTGTCTGGTGATCTTATTTAGACTATGAGGTGTGGACTTCTGATGCCCGACAGATTCCATTTTTGTGTCAGAGTAGATATCTGATTGGCCAGATGAGATACATTATAGAGAATTTTCTAATCACTAGATTTTTGAGGCAGTATGGGGGATGACAGGGCCGTACAGAGGATGTTGCATTTTATGCTCGTATTCGAGATGAGACACCTCTATGGGGTGCACGGTTGACTTATGAGACTGCATCCCAAGAGATTCGAGATATGGTGGCAGTAGACTAGGACCTTCATCTAGATGTTGAGGATGCAGGGGTTTCAGATGGATATGCTACGGAGATGCTCTAGTATCCCTTTCCTCGATTCACTATATCAGAGGAGATCATTCCTCACATAGAGGAACCACTTGATTATGATCCTGATGACCGACCCATTAGGGGTAGAGGAGGAAGAGACAAGGCTCCTGGGAGACATGGGGGCCGTGATGGTGGCAAAGATGGTGGTAGGGATGGTAGGCATCCTCCTCCGGATGATAGGCATGATGGAGATGACAGGGGTGGTGGTGGAGAGGCCGTAGATATAGGTGGTGCTAGCGGATGTGGGCAGGGTAGACGGAAGAGGTTCAGATTTGTGGCCCCATAAAGAGATACTGGTCCACTCCTGACTATTGACCAACAAAGTCAGTGACAGTAGGGACCACTAGAGAGGCCACAGGTTCAGGATACAGGTAGGGATGGAGATCCTTTGTCGAGATGTGAGTAGGAGAGGGAGCAGCTCTGAGCTCTGATTACAACCTTGGAGGCCAGAGCCATAGTAGCAAAGTTGAGGCTGGCTATATCAGATGCCTTGCTTATAGATTGGGATAGGTAGATGGAGAGACTAAGGGCAGACAGGGATGCACAGGCCTGCACAGCAGTCCATCATGGATAGAGGGCCACATATTACTATGCCCTATATCACATAGTAGTGCCAGAGGGATAGAGAGCTCCTACATTTTCTCGAGTGGCCCAGCAGTCATAGGGGGCCATGCCTCCTCCATTAGCACCTTTTGCACCACCTCCTCCTCCTCCTGACCAGGGAGAGGGGGTGGGATAGATCTAAGATTTTTGTATCATTATGACATGCACATTTTGAAATCATACATGTATATCTAGATCCTGCTGAGATCTCCTTTTTTGTATATTACATTCATACATATATCTGATTCATTTTTGGCGTACTGATACTCTTTATGCTCACTGATATACTTTATGCTCACTGGTAAACCTTATGTTTTCTGATACTCTTTATGCTTTTTGATTTGTACCATGTTATGATGATATGTATCTGATGTAGTTTATGGATTCTGACATGTTTCATGAGTTCTCTTTGCTTTCATAGATGTGGTAAATGTAACTTTTTGCACATGTGATGATATCTTGGTCTCATGATGAGTTAATGTTGCAGATGATAACATCATTTTATGATTTGAATGTGATGAGTCATTACTGATATAAATATGTTATAAATGATACCTATGTGAAAATGCAAATGTATGTTTCTTTTTTATTTTTTTCAGTTATGCAAAATAGATGTATGGATGCACGTAGGATGAAAAATTAAAAATGCAATACATGGATTCTTTATTTTTTTGTATTTTCCAGTTTCTTCTTTTCAATGAATGCAAAATGTATGCTATGGATGTGCAACAATATTTGATATCAGTAAAATAGATGATGTAATTAACTTGATGTTTTTAGAAGAAGACAGAAACCATTTTTGAGCTTAAAATTCCTTATGCTATTATTGCTGTTGATAAATGCATCAAGCAAACTCTAAATGCAGCTATATGCACACTCTTAGGACTTGTCACTGATTTAGAAAATTTTGCAACATTTTTATCATCATTGGGATTTTTTCAGAATGGATACCATCTGATAGTACAACCATCACTAATACCCACTGATATTATGAAAGTATGAATACTATATTTTATTGAAATGTTAGAAATAGACTTAGGCATCAAGGCATAGAAGCCAGGATAACAAAATAGCCACCTTCCTTTTAATATACCAGATTCTAAGTAAGGCAAGATATTGAACCCACAATGACCTTGAAAATTCATATCCTTGGGTACATTATGATTCGTATACCTTAGTGAGAATCTGGATCAGAAAATAGACAAGGAAATTGTTTCAAACTCACCGTAGTTTACACATAACAAAGATCGAGATATATGCGGCTATCCACCCATAGTGGCAGCTCTTACCATAAACATCTAAGTTAGGTGAATTTTATAGGATCATTTGAAATAATCACCATACACAGAAAATCAAGAAAACATTATGCCTCCTATCCTTGTGACTCTTTGTCTTTGCGCAGACGTCATTGATCAACTAAGGAGACAGAATAAATTATCAATTGAGAATCCATCAAATAAAATTCATAATTACTTGGATGCCCCTAGTTGAAAACATCATCAGGACATAAAGGAATCATAACCAAACCAATAGAAAACTATGTGTTAATTATTACTTGTTCATTTTTATGTCAAACACAGTAAAGATTCATCAATCAAAAAATTAGAATATAAGCAATATGGTGTTCCATGTTTGTGCCTTGATAGGATAGTGCGTTCATGTTTGCGATCTAGTATAGCCTTGTAGGAATGTTGTAAATGTAAATGTCATGTCTAGATATGTGATGTTTGAAAAGACACCCTTGTTTTGAAAAGTGACATTGTTTTGCATGTATCAAGAAACATTGTGTTTGTGAGGAAAACCACCTAGAGAAACCTAGCAACCACAACTGACTATGCCCGCAAAGATGCCCCCAATGTAGAATGACTTATTCCTAAAACATAAAGATAGACAAATCCCAAGCGAGGATAAGATAGTCATGTAGGAAGATGAAGTCAGCGTATGAGCACAAGAAAAATTATGAAGGCCTAGTATCAGTAGTGCATTGATAGATGGAGTGCAAAACACAAGTGACACTTGATTTCCAGGTTTTCACCACTTGGAAAGATCTTTGTCTTTCTTTTTGCTACCAAGATGCCTATTTTACCAGGTGCTCATCAAGGCACTTTTCTCTTTTTCAATTTTTTTGCTATTTTTGCTTTTTGAATGTTTTTGTAGTATCAAGGCACCTATTTACCAGGTTTTCACCAAGGATACCCTTTTTGAAGGACATTTTCCACTATTTTTGGATTTCTTCAGGATCAAATTTTTGAATGTTTTTGGTATTTTGCAAGAACTTTTTGCGGTACAGGCTCTACTAGCCAAACATTAAGTGTAGAACTAATTCAAATGTAGAGTTTTGATAGGATTTGGAAGAACGTCTCCCTCAGGTGTAGCTAACTGATAAGCTCCAGTCCCAAAAGTGGCAGTGATAACATAAGGTCCCAACCAATTAGGTTCAAACTTTCCTTTCTACTCTTTGTTAGGCTGGTTCTTAGGATTCTCCTTGAGGACAAGATCTCCTACTTCAAATTTGCGTGGTTTGACCTTCTTGTTGTAACCTTTGGACATCCTTGCTTGGTACACTTTGAGGTGATCGAATGCTTGTTGTCTACACTCATCTAGTAGGTCCAAAGAATTTACCCGATCAATGTGGTATTGCTCATCAGTAACTAGTCCTTGTAAATATATATGCAAAGATGGGATTTCAACCTCAATGGGTAATACTGCCTCAGTGCCATAGACTAGAACAAATGGCGTAGCTCCAGTTGGTGTTCAAATGCTTGTTTTGTAGGCCCATAGTGTCAGATTCAGTTGTAGGTGCCAGTCTCTGCCATACTTGCTTACAGTTTAGTGTAAGATCTTGAGAATTTTCTTGTTTGATGCCTCAACCTGTCGTTTACCTTGAGGCTAATAGATTGATGAGCAATGTTGAGTAATATAAAACTGTTCATAAAGGTCATCAATGTCTTGATTTTTAAATTGGCCCCCATTGTCTGTCACAATTGAAGAGGGTATCCCATATCTACAAATGATATAGTTAAGAATGAACATAACCACCTATTTTCCAGTGGCTTTGATTAGTGACACAGCTTTGACCCACTTTGTGAAATACTCCATGGTCATAATGATAAACTTGTGTCCATTTGAAGAGTTGGGATGTATTTGTTCAACCAAGTCAAAGGCCCATTGCTAAAATGGCGATTGTATTATGAAAGGTATAAGTTCTCTGGTAGGAGCATGAATAAGGTTTCCAAGTGTCTGGCATTTAAGACATGCTTTTAAAAATTGAATAGCATCTTTCTCCATGGTAGGCCAATAATAGCCTATTCTGAGTAGTTTCTTGGCTAATGAAAATTCATTTGAGTGTGATCCACATACACCTTCGTGGACATCTTTTAATGCTAAATTGGACTCTTTGAGTTCTAAACACTGAAGAAGTGTACCATCGATACTATGTCGATATAGGTTGTTAGTTATGAGGACGTAATGCGATGCTATCCTAATCAGGGATCTTTTCTCATTTCTAGATAGATTGCGGGAATGGTTTGGTCAAAAAGGTACGCAATGATATTGGCATATCGAGATTGATGTGGGGTATTTAAGGCACATATTACTTGGTATTCAAGGTTAGCAAAGGCAGGAAAGGATATTTCTTCCACCAAGAAGTAATAGCAGAATTGATGCTCCTCCAGTTGTAACATGGATTCCAAGGTAGCCATAGCATCTACAGCTTTGTTCTCTAATCTTGGTATCTACTGGAAGGTGACGAAGAAAAATTACTTCTTCAGATCATCAACTAGTTGCTTGTAGGGCATCAAATTTTCATCTTTTGTTTGATACTCCCCATTGACTTGATTGATATTTAGTTGGGAGTCACTATACACGTTTAGCTCTATGATCTTCCATTCCATGGCTAGCTTGAGGCCATTGACCAATGCTTCATATTCTGAGATATTGTTGGTGCATGGAAATATTAATTTGTAAGTTTTGGTAATCTTGTATCCTTCTCGAGTTATGAAGAGGACCCCTGCTCTAGATCCTTGTTGAGTAAATGAACCGTCAAAGTACATCTTCCATGGATGTTCAGTGAGATGCATGATTATTTCATCAGGAAATTCAATTAGTAACGGTTCATCATCCTAGAGTGGTGAATCAGCCAATTAATCTGCACGTACCTATCCTTTGATAGCTCTCTATTCTACATATTCTATATCAAACTCACTTAGGGATCCATTTTGCCAAATGTCCTGTTAATGTTGTTCTGCTCAAAAGATATTTTAGAGGCTCTATTTTAGCAATGAGCTTCACTATATGAGAGAGCATATAGTGTCTCAATTTTTGTGATGCGAAGATGATTGCTAAGCATGCTTTCTCAATAATGCTATAATTGAGCTCATAAGTGACTAGAGTTCTACTAATGTAGTAGATAGCTCATTCTTTCTTTGTTTCATCTTCTTGCGCCAGTAATACTCCTAGGGATGTAGTTGTAGCTGAAATATATAGGAGTAAGGGTTTTCCATGAATAGGAACTATAAGAATAGGTGGAATAGCCCGGTACCCTTTCAATTCTCTAAAGTTTGCTTCACAGTGTTCATCCCATTTGAATGTAACCCCTTTATGTAGTAGCTTAGTAAATGCTTGTTCCTTATCTACAAGTTGGGACATGAATCTCCTGATAGACTGGAGTCTTCCTTGTAGCATCCTCATTTGACTAATATTACGTGGAGGAGTCATCTCTAGAATAGATTTTACCTTTGCAGGATCTAGCTTGATTCCCTTTGTTGATACTATGAATCCTAGGAGCTTGCCTGATTGGACCCCAAAGGCACATTTCTTCAGATTGAGCTTGAGTTGGAACTGTTCCATTCAATCCAATATCTTTCTCAAATCAGCAATGTGAGTACCTTTTTCTTTGGATTTAGCCAATGTGTCATCCACATAGTCCTCCATGTTCTTGTGCATCATGTCATGGAATCTTGTTGTCATAGCTCTTTGATATGTTACACCAGGATTCTTTAGCCCAAATGGCATGACGTTCCAGAAAAATGTGCCCCATGCGCATGTGAATGCGGTTTTCTCTTGATCCTTAGGGGCGATCTTGATTTGGTTATAGCCAGAGAATCCATCCATTAATGAATACATCTGAAATCTTGTTGTAAGGTCTATGATCATGTCAATGTTTGGTAGAGGGAAGTCATCTTTCAGACATGCTTTGTTGAGGTCTCCGAAGTCCGTACAGATCCTGATAGATTTATTAGATTTAGAAATGGGGACCACATTGGAGATCCATGTTGCATAGGAAATGACTCGAATAAATCCAGCTTTCAACAACTTTTCTAATTCTACTTTCACCAATAATGCAACATGAGGATGCATTTTTCTAAGTTTTTGTTTCACGGGCTTGATCCAAAGAGCTTTAGATAAGTGGTGCATGATGAGATTAGGATCTAGCCCTGGCATATCACTGTAAGACCATGAAAAGTTGATCATTTTCTCCTTTAGGAACTCAATGAACTATACCTTCTCTTTTTCTGATAAAGATTGAGCCAGATGAACTATTTGAGGATTCTCAAGGGTGCCCAAATTTAGTGGTTGTGTTGGTTCAATCAATACTGAAGATCTTTCTTGAAAGTGTTCAGGGAGGATATCAAGAGTCTCATCCTTTGGTGCCTTTGAGAGGTTTTCACCATTGGATATATATTTTTTCTTTACTATTTTGGGATCTGATACTGCCATAGAGTGGTTTTCACCATCAGTCCACTTTTTGTTTTTATTTTTCAGTTTGTGACTAAGAAACTTGATATCCTCTTGTGACATGTTCTCGCTCCTTGCATTGGTGGAAGAAGGGTAAGGTTCACAAGCATTAAGATAGCAAGCTAGGGAGTGGTCATTGGAAAATTTGAGGATAGGAGTGGGATCTGTTTTAGTCCAATCAATTAGGTCTGGAAGTACCAATTTTAGGGAGTCAGATTTTGGGAAGGACAGCATCGTGTTAGCATCAAGACCATTAACCAACATGACATAGTCTATTAAGTTAATATCTTCTATGTTTAGATCAATAAGAGTGAGATCATTGTTAAAAGGGTCATTTTCAGTCATATATGGATCGAACTCTAGCAACTCATCAGTAGAAATCTCATCATCATTTCTTTGTAAAAGGAGGCTTCTTGCTTGTAGCCTATGAAATTCTCATAGACTTATGTATTCACCAGTGTCTCCATCAATGATCGGGGGAATGAACTCTTCTTCTGCTTCAAGAGGATCAGTATCATTAAAAGGAGTGTTAGGTCATTTACTAGGAGCTGAGGAAGCTACAAACATGTGGATTTTATCTATCCCAAAATCTTCAGAGGCAATTGATAGTCGATCCCATTCATAGTCATGAGAGTCTATGACATCATCATCAGATCTATTTAAATATTCAGCAATTTTTATTTGATGGACTCAGTTAGCTATTTGCAGATCAAAGTGAGGTAGAACTAGGACATGTGAAATTATGACCAATTGCCTCTAGTTAGGATGTAGATTTTGTGGTTGGGGTTCCTCTTGAGTGATTGTTTCTATGGTGTCTCCTACCTCTTGAATGGGAGGTTGTTCTAGCAAAGGAGTGTGAAGATCCTGTGGTACCTCAAAACTAGGTACGTAGTGTTCTCTGTGATATTCAGGATTCTCTATACCAATATGTAGTAATCTCTCATAAGTTCATGGTTCTGATACTATCTCATCTATTTTATCACTCCCTATTTCAGAAGGTGGACTGTCTTTTGAAGTAGGTTTGTTGGATTGAGTATTAAAGCCTAGTCCTATTTTATCTCTATTAAGGCAAAATTCCATGGGTATAGGTTCAATGATCCCTCATCCTATGTCATTTAGAGGTCCCTTTCCTTTGTAACCCATTTGTGTAAGGAACTCATATCCCTTTCCATACTGCTCAGGGGATATCTTCACATGTTTGACCTCAGATTCCACTGGTTCTCCTTTGTAAAGCCAGTTCAAGACTGCCTATTTTTCTGTGTTATCTGAAGAAGACATGGATGCCTTTATCATGTCGGTTGCATTATGTACTTCTGGCTCTTTGAATTCTAGAGACGTGAATGTTGATGATGGTTTCCCATAGGATCTTGGTGATACCAGAAGATATGTCAGTGAAGGAGTCAGGTCCAGCTCGTACTCTCCCATACCTATTTCTTTGAGTTTCAAATTTTTTCTAAAGCTCTTCATGACCATGTCCTTGGTATTTTTAGGAGCAACGGCATCTATAGCCTCTTTGTTGTGTGGGATCATGCTACCTACTTTGATATTGTTGCAAGTGTAGTTGGCATCTGTAGGAATTGTCACTTCTATCCCATTATGTGGGAACTTTATGCATTGGTGATAAGTGGACGGT
>MU226667.1:1578908-1596090 GCA_018584345.1 Thuja plicata
AAACTATAGGAAATTGAGTTTAATTAATCAATTAAAGCTATTTTAATTAAATAAAATTAATTATTTAATTAATTTTGGGAATTTGATTAGATGATTTGGGGAATGAATTTAGAGGAAAATAGATGATCAATTAATGATTAAAAAACCATTAATTAATAGATAAAAATTAGTGTTTTTAATGTAAATTCACAAGCCTGTCCATTTTAGGGTGTCTACAGTATCCCAGATTCCCATCCCAAGAAAAGAAATTTGTGCTCAATGTGTATAAACATATGCATCAATAGTGAACCAAATCTGAAGGTCTTAGTTTTGTCTTTCTTCACTAGTTTCTCATTTTCAAGAAATTATTGTGACAGAACTTCACATAGATTATATTTCACATTTTCCTTCACCATTCTCCATGTCATCATGATTACTACTGCAGATACTTAGTTAGGTCTACTGCTGTAGTAGAACTTATATCCAAGTATCATAGAAATAAGTTTCACATCTTGCTAAAATATGTCATTCATAGTCATTGCCCGCCTGTCCCATTTAGAATGAGTTAGGGTTTCAACTTCTTTCTTTACATGTTTTTATGCAATAGGAATGACTCTGGTGTTGTCCAGTCCAGTGATTTCATGAATTAGGTCACTACAAATATTCACAGGCTGATCACCTATCCAAATGAAATGATCATGAACCCTTCTCAATATCTTAAACCATTCATCTTCATCAAATTTGCATAAGTCCAGAATATTCATTATGCTCAACTGATCAATGTGTTTGTATTCTTCTTTCATGATTCCATTATCAGTCATATACTCCATCTCAGTTGATATCTCATCAATTCCCAGTATATCATACTTATAATGTATGTAAGCCCTAATATCTTCTACGTGTAATACACCATAAGGGGTTTGAGAAAATTCTCCTTTGGGATCCTCTTCACAGGACTTGAATGGATGTTTCTTAGATTTGTACCTAGGTCGATCTACAACATTGAAAATAATAGGTGCATCCATAGCTAGATGATGTAAATACCTTTCTTTCGATGAATTATGAGTTTATGCTTCAATTGATCATGCATGGAAATTGTATAATAGACTGAATCTTTCTGCTCTCTGATCTCCTTACCTCACTCTTCATCAAATGGTAAAGAGATAGGTCATCGAATGGTTCTTTATACAAGTTTAAGTCATAATTTTCACTTTTACTCAATACTGTCCAGTCGGCTGTTAGATCTCACAAATAAAATATATGTGTTGGCTATTGTTGTACTCTCAAATGTATGTTTCATGATGTCAGCCAAGTTCATACATAAGCTTTCTCAAGCTCAATCCTCAAATTTCAAGGCAGGATATATTCTGATGTCTATATCTAAGGCTCCCCCTAAGGCCATGATCATCCAATTAGGTTGATTCTTTTTTACTACCATCAGGAAAAGATCCAATAGCATCTATTGACTCTCCCTGAACTGATGTCTCACTTTTTTCTTTGATCTTCCATATCTTACCACTATTGTTATCTTCTACTTTCTTAAAACAGCTTTCAAAATCATTCTTCAAGTCTACAACACTCTTACCAATATCATTTCCATTCTTCTATGAATTCATAGGAGGTGGTACTCTTCTATTGTCTGATCCATTATACCTACAAAACTTCACTATATTTCCTAGATTATTGCATTTGTAATATATAGGAGGTCTTCTTTCCTAATTAACTTGCAGCTTACAGTACTTCGCAATGTGTCCAATGTTATTACATTTGTAGCATGTAGGTTTCACTGTAGATTCTCTTCCATTGTCTTGTCTATATCCAGATTGATTAGGTTTTTTGCATTCTAATTTCTTGTGCCCATATCCATTACAATTAAAATAATAACCAGAAAAAGTTCTAAAAGGGGCATTACCTCTGCATTCTCTCTTCATGTGTCCAAGTTTGTTGCAACCAAAGCATCTACCTCTGAAAGGTCTGATCTTCTCTCTAGGTTCTTCAATAGAAGGTTTTTCAGCATCAATCTTCTCATTCGATTTATCTTCCTGATTATTTGAACATTCAGCTTCATTGAAGCCAATACCATTCATATCATCTTTAGGTTTATGTTTGTCTCTCTGTTTATCAATCAAATCACTACTAGTGTGAAGTT
Organism: Thuja plicata; assembly: GCA_018584345.1. NCBI lineage: Eukaryota > Viridiplantae > Streptophyta > Pinopsida > Cupressales > Cupressaceae > Thuja > Thuja plicata. Next base: position 1,581,037 of record MU226667.1, read on the forward strand.
TCTCAATGTGTTTCTTTGCTACAAAAATTTCACCTTTTATAATATGATTGTATTTCTCCATTTCTAGATACTTTTTCTTGTAGTTGTTAGCCTCATTCTTCATTTGATCTAATGCACTATTTAAAGCTTCTTCAACTTTCTTCTTAGCATCCTTCCATATCTGCATTTCTTTAGTCATAGTCTCATTTTCAAGTTTCAAAGTCTCATTCTCTTCTTTTAGTTGCCTCACTTGATCTGAATTGTCTTCATCTAAATCCTCTTTTATCTAAACCATAAGATCTTTTCTTTGAATTCTGGACAGCTCAAGTTATTCCTTGAGTTTCTTTATAAATTTATCATCTCTTCACATTTTGAATCTCAACTCTCCATTTTCTATTTTTTCTTTGTCAAGGTCTTCAAGTGCAGCATCAAAGTTTTCTTGCAAATTGTCCAAATCCATTTTGATCTCCCTCAAGCTCTTAGAATTTCTCTCTAAGGGCCAGAAGCTTTGATACCAATTGTTAGGATTGGATAATACTGAGAGGGGGGGGGTGAATCAATATTATAGAACTTAATTAAATTCTTCAACCATTTAAACATTAACCATAAACTTGCAGTAAAGAAAAGAATATAATAAAATGGCACAGTACTCATAACACCATATTTTGTTTTTGAGGAAACCTTGGTCAAGGGAAAACCCCAGTGGGGATGATACCCACAAGCATGTACTAAAGTATAATTTCCCTGTTTAGGAGACTTGTCCTTGTAAGGAGATGAATATTACATATCACATTTCCTTTTGAAAGGAATTACAACCCTATTAAAGGTTCACAACACCCTGTTAGGGGCCAACTAAGCTTACAGCTCTTACAAAGTAATTTTGTTTACAAAGTGTTCTTAGTCATGAACAAAATAAGCAACACTAGTGCTTAGATAGTTCCTTTATAGTTCATCAATGATCTCTATCATTCTCTGCTATGTTATTTTCTCGACATACTCATCCAATCAACATCATCATCTTTATCAAAAAGATCTTACATATATATCTCATAACTTTACAAAGTTGGCTCTCAATATGAATATTACAAATATTAGAAAGCCAGCTCTCAGTAAAAATACATTTAGTAAGGAAAATAATAAATGTATAGTCGGCACTCTTGCATACTCAAATTGTAGGTTATCAAAAACCATAATCCAACTCTGATTGCCTAGAGTCCATGTCATACTCTCTCAATCTTCGCTACTGTCTAACTATTTTGTATCATTGTTTTGCTGCAGTCTGCCTATCTTCAATTCTTTCTAACTCACCGTATACATTACCAAAATAGAATATGTCTTAGGTGGAGGTCATAAATACCCCATACTATCTTCCCCTAAGCTCTCTTTCCCTAATTCATTGATCTTGATCTTCGATATCCAAAATACTTCTATATATTTGCTTCTATACTTAGTAAATTTCTGAATCAACAAAACTTATCTTTATAGGAATCGATCTATAACCCAAGTGTGTTGCCATAAATGGCAACCAAAAAGTGAATCACATTACACAAAATTGATCACTTGCCAAAAATTATTAATCTAGGCCAACTCCAAGTTTGTATCAGTCATAAGATTAGCCAAACCTAGACCCCTAACCAATTTTTTGACTTGAATTTCTAGGTTGAACTCTTAAATTCTGTTTATCCATGGACATCTTTTCATGTGACTTCAGATTGAGATAATATATCCTTCACTGTTGCATGTGTGACATAATCAGTCACTTTTTCACAAACTAAATAAGGTCAGAAAATCTTGACTACTTTGACCAAATCATAAGCCTTCTTCTCCATTATCTCATAATTAAATTCTACTACCTACAGAGACTTACTAAAAATGTGATGGGGTGTTCAAACCCTTCATTATCCTTCTGCAACAACACTGCAGCAATAGTATGAAATGAAGAAAAAGAAAATAGAGAGAAAGGTTTTTCATAATCTAGGGATTTGAAAACTAGTACTTCCTGAATTGCTACTTTTATTTCATCAAAATCCAACTGAGCCTCCTCCCAATCAAGATTGGCATTTTTCTTTAACAATTTGACTATGGGTTTCACTATTTTTGCAAAGTTGGCAATGAATCTTCTCACAAAGTTCACCTTCCCCAAAAAATATTGTACAACCTTGATGTTCTTGGGAGGCAAAACTTTGTTAATAACCTCTACTCTCTCAGGGTCAATTTTGACTCCTTTCTTTGACACTATGTGTCCTAATAATTTACCCTCTGTCACAGACATTTCTTTGGGTTTAGTGAAATTCCATACTCCAAATATTTAACAAAAATCTTCTCCAAATTTTTGCAATGATCCTCAACCCTTTTGGAGTAGGCGGTTAGATCATCTTGATATATTACCATAATTATATTTACAAATTCTTTGAAAGCCACATCCATAGCTCTTTGGAAAGTAGCTCCTGCATTCATCAAGACAAATGGCATCCTCACATAAACATATGTACCCCATGGAGTAGTAAATATTGTTTTGAACTATTCAGATTCCTGAACCAACACCTGGTTATAACCAAAAATCCATCCATCATGGATAAAATTTCACAACCTGTAACCCTTTATAGAATTTCCTACATATTTGGCAGAGAATAGTTATCTTTTAAAGAGGCTACATTCAAGTTTCTAAAATCTACACACAACCTAATATCACCATTCTTTTTTTTAACTGAAACCAGATTGGATACCCAAGAAGAATGTCTAATTGGCTTTATTATCCCAGCATCTCTAAGTTTTGTCAACTCTTGTTGCATTTTGGGGGCCAACAATGGATTGATTGGCCTTTGCTTTTTCCTAAAAGGCTTTAAATCACTTTTCAATGGGACTTCATACTGGAAGAGATCCCCCCTATAAGCCTTAAGGTCTTCATAAGACCAAGAAAAAAAATGTTTATATCTTTTTAGAAAATTAATTAAATTTGTTCTCACATGAGGTGCCAATATTTTTCCAATATATACAAGCTTAGGAGCACACTCTGATCCTAGGTTTATTTCCTCAAATTCATCCATCTTAGCTGCAGAATTTTTACACATATGACTATCATTGTCAGTAAATGTTCCTTCCAATTGGGTTAATCCCTTGGAGATTTCATTTGTTTGTAACTGCACGATTTCATTTCCAAATATAGTCTCTTTTCCATCAACCATATTTACAAAATTATTACAGTCATAATTTGTCCCTCATAATTGTCAAGACATTGAATGAATGTAAGGATATCATCATCATTCTCAAAGACCTTCCAATTATATATGTTATCAGGGATAATAGGCCTAGTTTTGGTCTCTATAATAGAAAATCCTGCTAATGTAAGGTCATCATTTTTCATAGCAAAATTAGCCAATAAATTTGCCATGATATTTTTAGATCTCTCTATCCATTCAATGGAGAATGCATCGAAAAATTCAATTCTATCCCAAACAAAATTCTTATAGTATTTCAACCTATCATTCTTGGCAGCATATTTTGACCTGACTTGTGATATGGCTAATTCTAAATCTCCAAAAACCCTTAATAACTTAATACCATGCTTAATTGTAATTTCTAACCCAAATAATAATGCTTCATACTCAGTTATATTATTGGTACATTAGAAAGCCAGAAAAAAGGAATATTTGAAGGTAACACCTGATGGAGATATAAATAAGACACCAGCTCCTAATCCTTCTTTTCAACAAGCTCCATCAAAGTACATTTTCCATAATCTATGCTTTTGCAATTCTAATTCTTCTATTATGCGATCAGTATTTCTCAATTGAGGTTGAATCTTTTCAACTCTAAAATTTTGCATATCCACATCCACAAAAGAATTAAGCATGTTTGGGTCAAAATTTTCAACTAATACTGGATCCATAGGCTCTTAAAATAGCTTAGCCTCATTTATGTTTACAGAAATGGTAGCAAAGGATAGATCCAGCTGTACATGTCCTCCAACCACTGCAAATCACTATCTTGATAATAGAATTTCATAGTGGGGTTGAGTGTCCACCACAACAATATCCATTCTAAAAATAACCTCAGGGAATGCAACAAGCTTTACCTCAATTCCTTTCAGGATTCCAATCATAGGCACTTACCTATTATCCATAGCATAACATCTACCAAAAGAAGTGTCAACTTTCAAACTCAACTCCTTCGTCACACTATAGGGCATCACATTAGTAGCAGCCCCATAATCTATCATACATTTTTTCAACAACATATTATTTACAATAAATGTTACATAAAAATGACCAATATGGGAAGGATCCTTGGTGATCATACTCCTAACACATATTTGGGATTCATTTTGTTCTTCTTTCTTTTCTCTTGGCTTGCAGTGTAAAGCACTTGTATCGGGTATATCAGGTAAAGCTGAAAGTAATGAGAAAGAAGCTTCTCGGTGTTCTTTTATTTTCAACATATCAACTAAGGGAACAAACACCTTCATTTGAGATAAAGCTTGTTTCATGTCAAAAGTTGGGAAATTTGGGACAGCTTCAGAAGAAATTTTACCTTTATTCTCCTTGGGTTGTCTTGTTTTTTTTTCATTTGTAGAGGCATCTTTACCTCCTTTGACAGGAGTCTCTTCAGATTCTTCTTTATCTATCTTTCTTTCTTCTATTTTATCTACATCTTGTGTAGACTCTTCATTTGTGACTTCTCTGATAAATAATGAACCAGGCTGGCTTTCACCTTGATCAACATGTTTGTTTTGAAGGTGGTACAAACTTCTTGCCTGAGCCACTGCAGCAATAGTAGGAGATCTTACCTCCTCATCACTAGGCCTTCGAAGCCGAACACATTCTAAATTAGTATTTGCAACATTTATTGTGAATTGCACATTTTCTTCTGACTTGTCTTCTGATTCACCATTATCATCTTCAATAGTAAAAGAACACATGTTGACTGAAGGATTTTTATCATTTTGTCCCTCTTGTGTTCCAACATTCCCTTGTGAGTCTGTCAACACTTGAGCCAATGCACATTGGAAAGGGGAATGAGGCATATTGCAAGCCATACATCAGGGAGTATTTTCTACATTGTGTGTATTTCTTGTTTTCAACAGATCAGGCAAATCCCTATTCTTGGCATCATCTGATTCTTCTGGCACATGCTTACCATCTTTCCAATTAGTCTTGTAAGGAAAGTCCTGCAGCCTATAAGACTTCTCTTGATGTTGATATTATTGTCTATTATTTTGAAACCCCTTTTCATTTTTATCTACCTTAGTAGCAAGGTCTTTCACCACATTTACTAGTGCATCCATCTTATCTTCCTCTTCAGGCTCCTTTGTGGACTGTGCTTTTGAATCTTTCCAGAGTCTATTATCATTCCTCTTGCCAAGCTTGCCAGAAGCTCTCCTATTACTCTCTATGTTTATGGCCAATTTATAAGTGTCCCTCATTGTATGAGGATATTTATCCCTCATAAAGTAATTTTTCTTTCCATCCAAAGCATTGCAATATGTGGTAAGGTAGACATTCTCGTCCAATATCAATACTGGGAACAATTTATACATAGCCTTCTGAAATCTTATGTTGAACTCAACTATGCTCTCATTTGGAGACTTCTTCATGTTGTTTAATTCATTCAACATGAAACCATAATTTATTGTATCACCATATTTCTCTTTGAAACATCTAACAAACTCATCCCATGAATAGATACTATTATTAGGCAATCCCTAGTACCAATCTCTCGCATCCTCAATTAATGATTGCACAAATAATTTTATCACAACATCCTCATCTTCAACTTCATAATCATTCATCTTATCAGTGAATACTTTTAGCTTCTCTTCACCTGTTACAACATTATTTCCTCTAAATTTGGGAATCTTATCTCTAACCTCATTAGGGATGGCATTTGGTTGGCCCGGGATGCCAGCAAAAAAAAATTTCCTATATCTTTCCAAATGAATAGGCCTTCTCTAAAAATTTGTGCCAAGGTTATGGCCACTACTACCAGTGCCTACATTTTGATGACCAGCATTGCCACCCACTCCACCTCCTCCTAAATGTGTTGTGACTCCTTGAGTTGCACCCAATATCTTGGAATTTGTATTAGCACTAGTATTTTGAATGTTGGAAGTAGACCCAAGCATGGTTTGATAAACTGAAATAGTATTACTTGTCAAATTGGTGTGAGTGGAGGAATTTAAGAAAGCAATCTTTCTTCTCATTTCTGCAGAGGTAGCTTCTAATTCTTCCTTTTCCAACTTCTTATAAATGTCATCCTTGGCCTTTCTAGCTCTCTTCAATTCCATATCAAGTGAAAAAAGGTTATGAGATATTCCTTCTTCAATTTTATGTTCAGAAAATTGTATGCCAGTAACTTTTTGTTTCCCTTTATTAGCATTTGTTTGTCTGGCATTGATTTCTAGTGTATCTTGTAAAGAATTTTGACCCTTAGGAGGTTTCTAAGTTTCATAAGTAAGAACCTACCTCAATATAGGGCTCTTGTTTTCAAGATCATTTTTCTTTAACAAGTGTTCTCTCTCTTGGAACTCTTTTCTCAGGGTATCCACATCACCAAAAAGTTCCTTATTCAAACCATGAAATCCCTCTTTTGAACCCTAATCTACCAATTTCAATTGGGCAACCCTTTTCTTCAAACCTTCTCTCTTAGTAATAGCATTATAATTTGATCCTCCTTAGCTTTATCATTTCTCCTCTTGATAAGCATTAGTTCTTTTAATTCTTTTTTCAAAAGGTCATTGTCCCTACGGACTCCTTCTATGTTAGAACTTGAGGAATCATATATATTCATCAAATTATCCTCCCTTTGGTCTTCCACTCGCTCATAAGGGAAATCTAATGAACTTGGAGAATAATTCCCCATGTATTGGATTGTTATTAACCCCTTTCATTGTGATATACTTTCTGGTGCAGGGGTACCAAACAAATCATCAAAATAACCCATAGTTCTAGATTCAGAATTCAAGGGTATAATAATATCTTTCTCTGGGATAGTACCTAGGGGCTGACTTGGACCTACATACCTAGGTTTCTAGGAGGCATTATTATGATATTCTCCCTTCCTAGAATAATTTCTTCTAGGAGCTTTAGGAACATCACCCTCTAATACAGCTTCAGGGTGATCCTTTGTGTATGCCTTTGTATTCCTCATCCTATCTAAAATGAAATCCCACAACACTTGATCTGCTAATGTTCCCCGTAGAAACACTATAACCAATTACTCTGATTCGCCACCCAAACCTTGTTGATAATAAAAACAATGAAACTTCACTTTGAAAATGGTATTAAAGGATATGATAATGAGGTACAACATACAACTTTTGATTTCAAAACTAAATTTCAAGGGTTTAACATTCATGAAACAAGAGTTTCAAACTAACCTTTACACGCATTTCTTCCTTGAAGTTCCCCAATAGAGTCGCCATTTTTTCTTAGTTCCTTTTCCTGCTCACACATAAAATACTTGTAATAACCTTTCTCTATTGTCCCATACACTGATCAAGCAAGAAATAGAAGAACAAAAATAGGGTTCTTACACCCTCTACACTTTGAGTTCCACAAACTCAAGTGGTTTTCACCCTTTCTTACTTGTAATAATAAAATCACACCATTATTCCAGCAAGTGTATAGTGGAATTACATATCCTAACTTCTATAATATTTATTTGATAGACTAGAAATAGAATAACAAAGATCAATTTAGTAGTGATAGTCACCCACTCCAAATGAATAATAGAATGGTGTTTTATTCTAGGGCATGGAGTCACTCTAAACATTCATAACCATTTTCCATAAATACAAACTCAGAAAAACCTACAAATTTGAAAAGGAAGAAAAATATGCCTTATATATCAACCCTCACACATATGCTAAGATAATCATCAAATTCATTACAAACCCCAAGTTTCACTGAAATGATCCTAAGACAATTTAATCTTTCCTTGAAAGAAACCCTAAGATAACTTCACAATCTACCTAACAAACATATAAATTGAATAATCCTTAATTACTCAAATTAAGAAAAACTCATAATACAATAATAAAGACAACTACTCATCATAAGTCTAGAAATTATTGAAGGATTTATATTTTTATTCATATCAAAATAGAGTCATTAAATTCAATAGAATACTTCAAAACCCTTATCAAAATATTGGTCCCAAACCAATTTTTTATACAATACTATTGTAATCCAAACAAAAAATGACTATCCATTTCCACGTAGTCTTGGAATCCTTTTATAGCTAAGGATGCAATAATATTTGGTCTACATGGGAATAATACAAAATCTTGCAACAAATTAATTACAACAAAATAACCACTTCAAAAAAAAAAAAAATAGGTGGAAAAAGGAACTGCAAAACCAAACACAAGTTGTTATTTCTCTAAAGATATCTTCTCATCCTTCCAGCTTAGCTTCCCACCTGTTCACCTCATTGTCAGTGGGCCAACTCTAGGATTTTTCCTATTCTAACTTTTCCAAGGCTTCTATCCACCTAGCATCTAAGATCATCTTCACCTCAGCAAAAAAAAATTTCTTGTCCACCTCGACCTTGAATAGGTCATCAATCATATCATTGCAATAACTCACATCTATATCCTTTTCCAAATATTTCTTCACATCATCAACCTTCCAAATCTCATCAAACCCTTTTTCTCATTCTGGGTTGTGGCTTTAAAACATTAGTATCATCATAAATTTTAGGGATAAGTGTAGGGCTTTGGTCACCAAACAACTATAATTTATTATTTATCAGCTCATATTTCCCATTGAAGAAAGCATATGAAGTATTCATTTCCTGTATCATTGTAGTGGTCTCTATGATCTTATCAAGGAAATTATCACTATATAGAATTGTTGTATTCAACTTGTTCATCACTCTAACCCTTCCTATCCATGTTTTGAAAGTAGGCTCAAGAAAAATCATGGCCTCAGCAGCAGTCTTACAAGCATCTTGTATTGATCCATACATTCTATGCACCAGTGAAATCTTTAGTTTTAACACACCCACCTGGTGTTGTAGTATGGAATGAACTATGGAAACAACACTATCATTTTGTTCCTTCAAGGGATCTTTTATCTGGCCTTCATCTTGTGCTAGATCACCCTAGTCCCTATGTCTTTTTTGATGCATCTACTCTATCTTTTACAGCCACCTGGGGGATTTCACTTGTCCTTTTTTCCTCTAGTTCTTTCTTTAATTTCTCTATTTTCTCTTCCAAGGCATTTTTCTGCACCATAACTTCCTCATCTTTTTTGGCCTATGTAATCATCTGACTGAAATTTTTCTCATATCTTTTGGATAAATCCTCTATCTTAGCCAAGTTCATAAATGAAACCTGGGTCATTAAATGAGCAATTTCTGTGTCACTAGTATTCTATAGATTCCATATCATTATATATGCCTTCTTTTCTTCTCTTATGTTCAGAACTAGAGGTTTTTTATGGCAAGGGCAAGGGACTAAATGGCCAAAGTCTTAGACTTGGGATCAAAACCTGATCCTCTTAGTACATCATTTATCTCAAACTCAGATTTAAACATGGCATTATCCTATCTTCTAATCTAGTCAATAATGAAAGTGGACTACAAGTCCCAATTAGGCATCAATAGTATTCCACTATTCTTTACCAAGAACCTAGCATGTTCAACAGTGATTAATTCACTCTCATGGTCACACTCTTGGAGTGTCTTTATAATCTCCTATTTTCTCTTCTTGTCCTTCCCCTATTATCAAATGCTACCTCAACTCCCTCTATTTCATCTTTACTAGAAAACTTTTGAATTCATCTGATTTCACAAATTAATCATCCTTCATGAATTCATTTTCCATCATCATTCTTTCATTCATCTATGTACTCAGGATCATTTTATTTTCCCCCTGCCCTTCAACCTATGGCAAAGTCTATAATTGGGTTCTGATTTGTCTGAAATATTTTCCATGCTCTGTTACCACATCTTTAGCCATGCTTTTCCTTACTTGAATAATTTTTTCCTCTGTTTTTTGCTTCTTACTAAGTGGTCCTCTAGCAAAAGTGGCCTCTTCCCTAGCCTCTTCATCCTCTTCCCCCTGTTCTGACTGCTCTTTGTTATGCAAGGCCAATGTGCCTAGGGATCCTTGAGATTGTACATCTTCAGCACTAAATTTTGGAACTTGTGCCATCAAATTTTCATAAGAGTTTAACATTTTCTCAATTCTTTGAAGATATGGAGTATCAGGAAAGAATCCAGAAAATGTATTGTTTTCTTCTTTCCATTTAGCTTCTACTCTCATAAGGTCTTTCCATTTTCTTCTTCTCTCCTGAACCTTAGTTTTGTCCATCTTATTTCTTACAATGTATTCATCATATAGTCCCTCATGATCCCTCACATTTGTCCAGGGGGTCATACTTTTCAAAGCTATCTTAATGGACTCCTCTGGGTCACAGAAACTGCGATACTATAGTTGACATTCTATATTGCTTCAAAAAGCCATTAATTTTCACAAAAGTCTTTTTCCCTATAGAAAAATCAAATCCCACCCATAACCTAGGGATGAAAGTACCCTTATTATGCCCTTATAAAAACTCTTTATCTACCCAAGTGATTTTCCAGATGAATTCTAAGAAACCAATTATGAGTGGGACAAATTTGGGGAGAACATGCGGTGGATGTGAGCAACTATAAACCCTAATAATAGTGAACTGATCAAAATAGAAAAAATCACCCCAATTGTGGCTAATTGGCCAACCTTGAATAAACTTCCAAGGTCTTAACAACTATCTAACATTAAAGGACAAAATTTCCCTTTTGACTCCCAGCATATTTAAAATTGGAGCAACAAACGAATTTTGAAAGAAGAAAAAAGAAGATTGTATTGAAGAACTATCACATACCTGAGTCCATCTTTGAATTGGCATCTCAACCCCATATTCTGAATCATATAATTCTAACTATTTATCCATGGATTCCTTGTTGTAGTATAGAATCAAAAACATAAAGTGTGAGTAGTGTTTGAAAGTAGGCATAAGAACACCTTGTTGTATCTCCACCAATGCAGTATGTATGGCTTCAACTATATAACCCATATAATCATAATTAGTATTAACCTCTAGATGTTGGATTTCCATGGTCATCATCAGTAGGTCAGTAGGAGCAGTTAAATCTCCATCAAAGACCACAACTTTACTCACTCCATACATCATGCATTTTATGTAATTGTGAAAAAATGATAAGTCAAATGGTACCTTTATGTTATTTGGAATTACAACCAGATTTCAGTCCACCCTAGGCATAAATATTGGCATCTCATGCTTCTTTATTAGTGTCTCATGCTTCTCATAATCAGATTGTATTTTGTCCACATCAATTTTGGTACATATTGCACCATAAATTTTGAAGACCTCTGCTACAGTCCTTCTATCTATGGCTAATAGGGTTTTTTGTTTCTCTTCCTAATTACTCTAGCCATGGGACAGTATCTCTTAGATAACTCTTTAATCAAGTCCACATCAACATGCACATCAGGGACAACCAATTTTTCCATATTCATGTTCCAGGGATTGCATATAGGGATTGAATTAACCCTATTATTCCTGTAGTAGTGAAACAGAGTATTACCAGAGTAATTGAGAGTGACTAGGTTTCTGCATTGACACCATCTATCTTTGCATTCCACCTAATTTGCACTGTTTACACTAGAAGGTCTGGGTAATATTTCTATAAATTCATCAGTATACTTCTTCCCTACAACTTCTTTCTTCCTAGACCTCTTTGAAGCTACATTTTAAGTAGCTTGACTCATTTTTCCCTATCAAGAATTATCTCAAAAACCAGGCTCTACTATTCACTCAGAACATCACGAAAGCAGAAAGAGAAAATTGTACAAAAATCTGGGTACAATCATCTATATTTATATCCTATCACATCCACATCTTGTCCACTTCACTATAATTTTCTCACATTTGTGGAATCATATTGTTGGTGTCTGCAACTAATGTTGCCATTAATTTGAACTTGTGTATCCTTGCTGGAACATAGTATGCATTTTCTTCCTTTCTAGCATTCAAGACCCAAGAATGAGGCATGTGGTTCCTTGTTGCACACTCGCTACATAAACCATACATTCAAAACCTTCTTTGTGAGTGAGAGATAAATATTCTATCCCTATTCAGTCACACACTCACAACATCTTCCTCCAAGATCAAGATCATCTATGGAGTGAACGAGAGCTATTGATTTTATTTAACTCTTCAGTCACGCACTCACTACACTTTGTCTTATCATTTTTGAACCTACGCTAGTGAGTGATAACTAAAATTTTTGTTTGAATTTTCACTTAGTCATGCACTCACTGTACTTTTCCAACTTTATCTTTAACCATCACGAGTGAGTGATAAATCCTTTTGAAATGGGTCATAAGTCACGTCGCTCACTCGTAGACCAAAAAATTATAACCACTACACCTTAGTGAGTGAGCGATGGTATGGAAATATTATTGAGGAAAAGGATAATCTTGTAGACCAACCTGACTTATGGACCATGTATTTTGATGGTGCAAGCTTGAAAGAAGGAGCTGGCGTAGGAGTTTTGTTGATAGCTCCTAGTGGTAAGACTTTCAAATTCTCATTTACTTTGTTGTTTACATGTACAAAAAATATTGCAGAGTATGAGGATTTGTTTATAGGATTGAGGTTGGCTTCAAAACATAAGATAATAAATCTTAGAGTAATTGGAGACTTTGAATTAGTAACATCTCAAATAAGATCCAAGTATGCTTCAAAGAACCAAAGACTAAAGTAATATAGAAATGTTGTTTGGGATGAGTTGGAAAATTTTGATGCATTTGGTATTGACTGAATGGATAGAAGTTAAAACAAAATGGAAAAATTGCTGGCCAATATTTCTTTGAGGCTAGAAGATATCACATTTGTAGGACTTTCCAAAATAGAGGTTCAATCCAAGCTTCCATACCAAACAATGTTGAAAGTTGGCAGGTCTTTGAAGATGATCTTGATATTCTAAGATTTTTATATTGTGAAGAAAACTTCAAAAACAAGGAGATGGACTTCAGTGGATGTATGGAGACCTTGGGTGGTAAGGATATTATTACTGGTAAGGAATTCCTACAACTAATTTCAAATAGAGTTCCAAAAGACTTGGTTGTGCTTGAGAAAGCATTTGATAATAAGGATAATTCCTCTTCTAAAAGGGCTATAAACAAACCATATGATTTGGAACAAGTAAATTTAGGGACAACTAAAGCTCCTAAGAATGTATATATTGGCAAGAAGTCTCCTAAACTTAAAAACTTGTTATTTGATCTTCTCAGAGAGTATAAGCATGTTTTTTCATGGTCTTATAATGATCTAAAAGCTTATAGAGAAGATCTTTTTCAACGTGAGATTCCTTTGAAAGAAGGCGCAAAGCCTTTCAGAAAGAAGTTGAGACCTGTTAATCCCACATTGGCACCAAAGATGCAAGAAAAAATGAAGAAAATGAGAGATTATCAAATTATAAAACCTATTAGACATTTTACATGGGTGTCAAGCTTGGTTCTAGTGAGGACGAAGAATGGAGACATCAGACTCTATGTAGATTTTAGAAATTTGAACATTAATTCATTGAAGGATAACTATGGCTTGCCCAATATTGAATCCATGTTAGAGAGAGTCACTGGATCTAAGCTAATGTCAATGTTGGATGGATTTTTAGGGTACAATAAAGTTATGTTCAAGGAATTAGATCAATTCAAGACTACATTTACTACACCTTGGGGTACCTATGTATATGTTAGAATTCCTTTTGGCTTAACAAATGCTGGGGAAAATTTTCGAAGAGCCATGGATGTGGAATTTGTATAATTAATTAATAAGTTCTTAGTGGTTTACCAAGATGATCTTACAGCCTATTTAGCAAAGGAAGATCAGCACCGTGGTCATCTTGAGAAAAAAAATTTGAAAGCTTTGGAATATGGGGCTTCATTTAATCCAAAGAAGTGTGTTTTTGGGGTTATAGCATGCAATCTCTTGGGGCACATTGTGTCTAAAGATGACATAAGGATTGACCCTGAAAGGGTTTCTACTATTGATAAAGTCCCTCAGCCCAAGAATGTCAAAGGCATCCAATCTTTCTTTGGACAAGTAAATTTCTTAAGAAGATTTGTTACAAATTTTGTATAAATTAGTATCCCTATTTCAAAGATGTTGAAGAAAGGAGCTAAAGTAGAGTGGAATGAAGAAGAATCTAGGGCTTTCTCAGATATTAAACAAGCTATCAAAGATTATCCTATTTTGAGGATACCTGATTATAATAAGCCTATGCAGATTTTCTCCTTTGCCTCATACATTATTGTTCCTACAGTGTTGTTACAAAAGAATTCAGAGGGTTTTGAAGAACCCATTTCCTTTTTCAGTAAGTGTTTGCAAGAAACAAAATTAAAATATGACATCAAGGAGAAAAAAGCATATGCTTTGGTAAAGGATGTTAAATCTTTCATATGTTACTTGGTAGGAGCGACCATTGTTGCTTATGTGCCTAGTGTTGTTGTGAAAGATATTCTGGTACAACAAGAGGTTTCTAGAAAAATATGTAGATGGATAAATAGGATCCAAGAATTTAACATTGACATTCAGATCAAAAAGTTGGTTAGAGGCCTAGGATTTGCAAAACTTATCGCTCAGAGCAATTTAGATGCTAATCATATAAATGTGTTAGAAGAAGAGAAAAGGCCTTATATCTATGATATGGATTGTTGTGAATGGTACAAGGAGATTATTGGATACTTGTAGAAAATGATGTTACCTCCTGAGATGGATGAAAATAAGAAGAGAACAGTTAAGTTGCATTCTTTTTGTTGGAAATATTCAGGATTAACCAAGTTACTGAGAGGGGAGGGGTGAATCAGTAACACTTAAAACTTTAAAACATTTCTGCACTTTTATATTCTTTAGCCATTCATTCATCTAATCTACTAAAACCATGAAAATGTAATCATTCATAACACATAACACAAAGATTGGTAACCCAGAAACCTTCCAAATAGAAAGTAAAACTGGGGTGGGGATGGTACCCACAAAACTTTGGTACTGCAGTATAAATTTG
>MU226667.1:1619087-1631242 GCA_018584345.1 Thuja plicata
TTATTGCTCGCGTTTCGATCATTTCGTTTAGTAGTTATTGCTTAATAGATTTGCATGCAATTGTGAACCTTGGCTACTAACCCCAGCCCTTGGAAAGCTGTGGGAAACCGGAGAGAGAGGCGTACAGGTACTAACCGAACCCATTCGGTCTTGAATTCCTTTAGGAATAATAGGGCATGTGTGAGCCCTTTCACTTCAATGTGCTTATGTTCTTCTTTGATTGTTCCATCATCATTGAAAAGCTTTTTGTAAGCTTTCTCAACTTCCAAGTCTCCTATTTCTAAAATCTTGTATTGTATATATGCTCTAACATCTTCAATGAGTAAAACCCTAGCTAGTATACTGGAGAATGCACCAGCGTTGTTGGGTTGTGAAGCAACCTCAGGACAGATCTTGTAATGAGGTTATTCACAAGTTGTATTCTTGATTAGATTGACCTTTATCTTATTTTAATTCTTGATCTTGGAGGTTCTTGAAGTAGTTGCCATCATTTCAGAATTTAGGGCTTTTTCCCATAAAATAAAACAGAGTTCTTGGTGAATGTTGTTACTTACTTCAACCTTCTATGTTTTCTGGGATTCTTTATGAGTGTTGTGAATAGGGTTGAATTCACTCTATAATCTGGTCACTTCATGCTCTGGTTTCTCTCTACTTCTTCATTCAAATCGATTTGTGAATAATGAGCTCTTCCGTCGACTATTTATAGAATTTTTCCCTAAGTCGTGTCATAAATGTTCACCCACTTCTCAGTGTTTGAAGATGGATTCATCAAGTAGAATACACACTTCATTCTTGGTGTGAACACAATTCTTGGGCTAGGTGTCAACTCATTTGACTGATTACTGACAGATCTCGATATATGGCGAAGACAACATTGTCTTTTTACATGGTTACTGGTGGATTTCAGTTTACACTAGCGACTTAGCATTTTTGTGTTAACTGACGGTGCTCAATAAGTATAGGAAACTTATCTTTGTATGTACATCGATGATTTTTGGTAAGCATTTCCCGATGAGATTGAATTCACAGAATCATTACAAGTAATACCATAGTGCATCTTTAATCATGCTAGTTTGACATTTCATCAATGTATAATGGAACTAATGAAAAATATAACTTGGTATAATACAGTTCCATACTAATTTCTTCTTCTTAGGTGGGGGTAGTGATGTCACCAGATCCATTGGATGAGGTGTCACCATTTGCATTGCTCTTTCCAGCTTCATCAATATTTGTAGCTTTCCTCCACATTTTGTTTATCATCTTCCTGATGTCTTCAATGTTGTTTCCATTGGCAGGTCTTTGTATTCTTTTCTTAGATGACCAACTTTATGACAGTGTAGACATACCATTCTAGGGTTAGTCCAACTCCTAGACTTTCTCATCCATTGTCTCATGTAGTTTGCAGCAATGTGTCCAAATCTTCCACATGTTGTGCAATTTTCTCATGTATTGTAATCTCAAACATGAGTTATTGACTCTATTTTCTTGATCACCAATTTAATTTTCTTTAGGCTTCCATGCTTTCCTTTTCTTCTTCCTGCATTCAAGAGATGTGTGCCCATGCATTTTTCAAATAGGATAGTATTTGTCCTTGTAGGTTTCCTTATTTGGTTGTTTCACCTCATATTTACATTCATATGCCTTATGTCCTTTCTTGTTACATCTATAACAAATTCCTATGAATGAAGGTGTGGTTGTAGGAATACCTTTCATTTTTCTCTTGCATACATTTGATGTGTGGCTGGGTTTTCCACCGTGATTACATGACTACTTTCTTGGTATTGGATTTGCATATACATTCTTTGGATCAATTTGGTATGGTGTTTCTTTATTCTTAGTATACCCTAGTCTGGTATTGTTGTTGACTCTTCTTTGTCCATCTAGAAAATCATTCATCCTTTTGGTTCTTTCTTCAGCTCTCTTGATCATGTCATTATGTTGTTGCTGAATTCTCACTTTATGCTTCAGTTTTTCATTTTCTTCTCTTAGCTCACCGATAGCTTCTATTCTTTCAATGAGTTCTATGTTCATTTTATTTTCCTCCTAACTCATAAGAATAATCTAATTGGTGATCTCATGATGATGTTCTATAAGCCTTTGTATTTCTGACTCTTTCTCTTGTAGCTTTTCAATAATCTTCCTTATGTCATCAATAGCTAGTGTTCTTTCTTTCTCATCTTGTCTAGCATTGTTCATGACATCAATCATTCTTATCATCTATGTCTCTTGACCGATTTGTAGATATTTCACTTGTCCAGCCAGATGTTGATTGATTTCATTTAAGCTTGTGATGATTTCTTCAGATGTGTTTGATGCTTTTCTAGTTGTATATCCTAAAGACTCAAATAGATCAGGTATCTCTTCCTCGTGATATTTTGTTTCATTACAGTGAGATGCCATTATCTTTCTTTCATCCAAAAACTATCTCATCTTGATTCTAGCTTCTTTATACTGTTCATAGAATATCTGTATTTCTAATTTCTGATTCTCAATATTCTTGTCTAGCTTGTACCTTTCCATTGTATGATATTTTCTCTTAAGTCTTTAAACTTTTCCAATTAAGAGATCTAGCTCTGATACCAATTGTTGGAAATAATGTAATGGTGTACTGAGAGGGGAGGGGTGAATTAGTACCTCTAAAAATTTTATCAATTAACCTTTATCCTTTTATGATCAATACATTGTATTACCATTTATATATGTTATTTTATCTTTATGTATGTAACATCAATTCATAATTCAATAAGAATGTAAAACATTCATAGAAGCATTCATGAAATGTATAGACACATGACACAAGATTTGGTAATGCATAAAACCCTTGTTAGAAGGTAATAATTGTGGTCGGGATAAAACCCACAAAGCTTCACTATCTGCAGAATGGAAGGGGCCGGTTAAGGCTTACAATTTGATCACTTCTGATGATCTACCATGTTAGGAGTATTATGTAGAGACTAGTTAAGCTCTACTCTTTTAAGAGCTTTAGCAACACTGTTTAGTGTGCACTCAGTTAAGAGATTTACATAAGGATTGTTAAATCCACCTTTCTTGAAAGGATTTCTTCTATTTGCTACACTTGTTAGAATGTAGACAAAAATACTCAATTACCTGAGTGTATGCAATCTACCATTGCTGATTACAGATCCATTAAAGATTACAAGTGTAATGTATCACCTAATGTGATTAATTAATACCTTTGTTACTCGGTAGCCTTAAATCTGGTTATAGATAACCTAATTCATCTTTTGTTGTTCTTTCTTGAAAACATTAGACTGATCCATAGATGTGCTCCTTGGCTACTATCATCCTCACATCCATCATGAAATTAATGATTACACATATATTTATATAATAGATTGACCTATTTTGGTTTCACATATTACAAAGATAACTCTATGATCAAAGGTTTACAACTTGACCTTGATCTACTAGTTTGCATGTTTTCAATCAGTTAGACTGATTAAAACAATTACAATTAAAATGCTTGTCCCTCGAGAAATGGTTTTAAATAAAATCAAAACTCTAAATATAAAACATAACTATTTTATCTGACATGGAATCAGATCCACATTTCTCAGGATTTAACTAACTTTCTCTATCTGATGCTCGGGTTGCTCTGTTGTCAGTTTTTCAGTGTTCCTTTGTTGAACTGTCCATCGGGTTCCCTTGCTCTGTCAGGTTCCTCTTCTTTTTTTCTCTTTCGGTTTACACTTCAACACTTTCAGGTTGAACTATGTAAACTTCTATCTTGTCGGGTTTATCTTCTCTTAACACTTTCAGTGACCTTTCTTATCTGTACTTTCAGTTTGTACTAAAAGTATTTCTTTTAGTGTAGGTGTAACTGATGGTTCAAAAACTATTTTCCCTTTGCATATACTAATAGAAAAATAATGTCTTCAATTTCTTCACCTTTTTTTACAACATTTGGTATCAGAGCTAATGGTTCTTTTGAGGGAGGGATGCCTTTTGTCTTTAAGTGTTGAAGGTTTTTTGCTGCAGTGGGAGCTTTTGTTTTTGTTTTTTTTTGTTTTCATATCTTATAAAGGTTGTATATCATGGCCTCCACCTATCATAAATATATTGAGAAGTTCAATGGTACTAGTTACAATATGTGGAAGTTAAAAGTTGAAGATCTCCTTGAAGAGAGAGATCACTGGTTGCCAGTTTCAAAAAAAAATGAAACCAGAGGATTCTATCTTATCAGTTACGGAGTGGAAAAATTTAGACAAGAAGGTATGAGGAACCATTCACTTGTGTTTCTCAAAATCTCTCCTTTTGAATGTCTCTACAGAAGACATAGCATATAATCTATGGAGGAAAATAGGTGATATCTATCAAACCAAGAGTTTGTCTAAAAAGCTTTATTTGAAAAGTCATTTGTATTCTTTGAGAGTGAGAGAAGGTGACTCTATTGTTGAACATTTGAATGCATTTAATTTGATTCTAAGTCTACTTGATTCAATAGATATTAAGATAGAAGATGAAGATAAATGTATCTTGTTGATTTTCTCTTTTCCTAATTCGTGAGAAAATCTAGTTGTTAGTAATGTTGGTTGACTTGTTGATTCAGGTGCTTCCTACCATATGAAACCTCACAAGGAGTGGTTTTATGAGTATAAGGAATATGATGGAGGAGATTTTTTCCTTGCTGAAAACACCTCAATAAAGATTGTTGAAAACGGAAAGGTAAAGTTGTGTTTCAGTGATGTGAGGATTTTTTCCATTGATAATGTTTTACATATTCCAGATCATACAAGAATTTTAATTTCATTTTCCAAGTTGAATGATTTTGCAATGTGTGTGACATTTGACAAGACTAGTTGTAGGTTGGTAAGGGGAAGTTTGGTTATTTATATAGGATCTCAGATAGGGACTTTTTTTAGGCTTCATGCTTCTACTCTTTGTAATTCAACTTTTGTAACTAGGACTGGAAATTCATGTATATTGTGGCACCTTAGATTGTGTCACATTGGTGAAAAAGGTCTTAATACCATTCTAGATAAGAAACTAGTTGAGGGGATTTCTTATTATTATGTTAGTAAGAGTGATTTTTGTGAGCACCGTGTGTTTGATAAAAAAAATAGATCTTCATTTCCTAAAGGAGTTAATAAAGCTAAGAGACTTTTAGATATGATTCATTCGGATGTATGTGGTCCATTGGATTTTGCCTCTTTGAATAGATCTTGGTATTATGTTTCCTTAATTGATGATGTCTCAAGGTATACTTGGATTTATTTTATGCATTCAAAATCTGAAGTTTTCAATAAGTTTAAGTAATTTAAGGCAATGGTTGAAAAAAATTTGATTATAAGATAAAAGTATAGAGATCTGACAATGGGGGTGAATATTTCTCTAGGTAATTTGATGAGTTTTGCAAAAATGCAGGAATTGTTAGGAAAAAGACTACACCTTACACTTCCCCCAAAAATGGGGTAGAAAAAAGAATGAACCATACATTAATGGAAAGAGCTAGGAGAATATTAAGTAGTGCTAAGATAGATAAATGTTTTGGGCTGAAGCTATTGGTACTACTTTTATTTGATTCGTAGATCTCCTTTTAAAGCTCTTATTGATAAAACTCCCTATAAAATGTGGTTTAGGGTCTTTGGTTGTGAGGGTTTTTTTTCATGTTCCTCAAGAGAAGCGATTTAAATTGGATCCAAAATCTCAAAAATGCATCTTTGTAGGATATGGTGAGAATGTAAAAGGTTATAAGCTTTGGAATCCTCTAACCTGAAAAAATTGATTTTTTTTCTAGACATGTTATTTTAAGGGAATTTAGAGCTGACTCGGGTGAGGAACACCAAAGAAAAAGTTCAAGATAGTGTATTTTGAAATTAAGAAAGAAGAAGCACATGTGGAAGAAGAAAGGGATGGACAAGAAGATGTAGAAGAAGAAGAGAGTTCAAGTGAAAGTTCAGAAGATTCAGTTGTGATAGAAGAATTTGATCATAGGGAAGAAGAACATGAGGAAGAACCTCTTACTCCACCTTTGAGAAACAAGAGAAAAACCAAATAAAGCATTGATGGTATTGTCGTAGTGGTGAGAAAAATTGACTTTATTTATATTGTTGTTGTTTTTGTTCATATTTGAAGAATCACCTTTCTCATGATTAAAGAAAGGAGTTTTTAATGTCGTGTGATATTCATTGTTCTTAGGTCCTTCTACTTGAATGGTTATATTATCAATGAGATCTTGGACAACATTCTTTAATCTCATACAATCATTAGTCTTATGTCCTTTATTTTGATGATATTCAAAATGACGTGAGTCATTCCACCATGAGGGTGTAACTTGGGTTTCATAACCTATTGACTCAGGTAGATTTATTATCTTGTTTACAAGGAGTGTTTTTAGAGCCACCTCAAGAGGTTCTCCCAATGGAGTAAATTTCCCTCTTGGTGAAGTGAATTGGGACATAAATTGTGGTTTTGGTAAATTGTTGTTGTTGTTGGAGGTATTGTTTTATGGATTGATGTTGTTTACTTTAGTGTTAGAACTACTATAAAGATAGAATGGTTTAGGTTTAACATTGTTTTCTTCTACCTCTCCATCATTTACTAGATTATTGTTATTGTTTTTCAACCAAAACTTAGGTTTGTCATTTTTGTTATTGGTTGAGGGATTGTTTTCGTAAGTGTTAGTGTTGTTCAAAAATATTTTATTGTCTTTTTATAACTTGAGTTTACCCTTCTTTAACTAAGAATCTTCTATTTTGATTATATTTTCAATCATTTTCTCAAAGGATGGGGGACATTGGAGTTGTAGCCAAAAGTTCATTTGAATATTCAAATTTTTAATAAATATGTCCATATTCTCCTTTTATGGTACACTTCTTGGGTATTTGGCAAATATTTTTTTCCAAAGTTGTAGGAAATTTGAAACTTATTCCCTATTATTTTGTTTAGTATTGCACAAATCTAACATGGTTACTTCATGGTCAATGTTATAGGAGTATTGAGTCAAAAACTTAGAAACCAATTCTTTGAATGTTTTAATTCTTGGTGGTAATTAAAACAATCACTACCTATCTTGGCCACCTAAGCTCATAGGAAATAATATCATGATATATGTTTGTTCATCAAGAAATTCCATGCTCAACGTGCAAAATTCACTATTGTGATCTTGAGGGTCAGTTGTACCCATGTATTTATCATATTTTTTAAATGCCACATTAGGTGAGAAAGGTATCATTACCAAATTCTTGTCAAAGGGAAAAGGACAAATTCCCTCTATCATATATTTCTTTGGAGCATTTCCCTTTTTAATGTTATCAAATTTTGTTTGAAGAGATTGGATATGTTTAGTTAGAATTCCTAGAGGGTTAACCTCATTCTCATCTTGTCTTAACTTGGATACATCATAATCATGAGTTACTTTAACCCCTAGTTGAGCTAAGGTCATTAAGTATCTTTATTTATCCTTTTCTAATACCTTCTCCATCATTTTAAAAATGAAGGGTTTTTTTTGTGCTTCCCTCACCTTTTCTTTGGTTATTTCTTCATGTTCTTGGTTGGTGGTGTTACTATTATTGGCATTGTTGTCACGGATGTCATGAATATTATCCCAAAGTTTTTCCATGTTGGATTCATTTTCTTGAACTTGATCTACTTGTGGGCTTGGATTCACTTGATGTGTTTGATTTGTGGGTGACTCAAGTTGAATATTGTGTTGAGGTGGTATTTCTTCTTGAAATGTTACTCCTTCCAATGTGACCTTGTTATTAGTATTTTTGAAATGGTAATATATTGTCCTTGTTGATGGAATGAAAGTAACTCTTTGGTTACTTCCTAAGTTAAGGTTTCCTCAATAGTTAATTTTTTTCAAAAATCTTGGTTGATTTTACTAAAAGAAAGTGATATGATAAAATTCCACTGATGTTTTAATAAAAAATGAAGTGTGTCCTAGGATGAAGTCTAATAGAGAAAGATCTATCTCTATGATGAATAATTATGATAGATCTTTTTTTTTGTTGGTTCTAATAAAAGGACCTCTAATCCTTGATGATGAAAATTTTAAAAATTAAAGATCAAAATATTTTGACGACACTCGCATTTGACGTTATTTAATTGGAATAATGTAGATTATAAACTTGTTTGAAGTTATAACAATGGTGGATTTTCTATAAAACCTATTTCAATTGAGAAGAAATTTAACTTAAAAAGGTATCCAAAAGATAACAAAAAAACACAATCAATCACTTTTCTTTGCAAAAGAAAACATCTATAACATCAAGTGTATGTTCTTGTACCATTTCCACAAGTTTTGTACAAAGAGAAAAATTCAAACAAGCTACCTAAGGAAATTTGTTTTTTCTGTGGATAATAAGGAAAGTTTGCTACTTAACTGGGATTTATTTATTATTCCATTCAAAAAATATTTGAGTTTTACCTCCCTTTGTGGGAGTCTCCCACTGTCATAAAAATAATGTTTTGCACAATCTGGTAGGATTACTAGAGGAGAGATACTATTCAAAAAGTTTTCATCAGTCACCCCATTAAGGATGAATGTATTTTATTTTATAGTGGGTTGTATTATCATGGAAAAAATGGTTTTATCCCAGTTTGGGTTGTCCCTCTCACTTTCCTTGTTAAGGAAAATCTTGGGAGGCAGGCCCACTATGGTTTAAAGAAAATGCACTACTTGAAAGAAAATTTAGATCAAGATAAGTCTTGTATTTTGATCACCTTAAGAAAGGAGAGAGAATATCCATATTATATTTATTTTCCAATCATCACAAACAGATGATTATTTCTTAGACCTTTTCTATCTAATGAAATTCAATGAGGTCACCTAATTAGGTTATGTGTTTGAAAATGAATTTTCCAAAAGTTACAGAGAGTTAAACAAAAATATTCAGAGTTTGGATTGTCCACCTTTCATGATGTTATGCACATTTTTGAGGGATTTTAACTTTTATATGCATTACCTCGGTGATCATTCCATCTCATAAGAATCCCCTTTCACAAACATTAGTTCAACACAAAATGATCAAAGTGAAGGAATTCAAAACAATTGAGAAATTGATAGAAATGTTTAGAAAGATTAAGCATCCAAATTAATCATAGGTATTTGACAGAAAGATTGAGATAAGAGTATAATAATAAAATATCTACAATGTGTTGAAAGCTGAGAATCTATAATGTCAATTCTACAAACACTTGAAGAAATCATGTTAGAATGTAGGAGCCATGTTTTTTTATGGATGATTTTCTTTAATTTGATACCTTAGCTATCTAAAACGTCAATTAGTCTACAAATTATCAAATTATGTAAACAAATTAATGTTCCATAACATAAACCAGATGAGATACAACATAGACCATATGAGATAATTCAGAGACCAAATACAAAATATCAAAGACCATATGTAAACTTTCAAAGACCAGATGAGATACTTTTGAGATAAAATGCAAAATTTTGGAGACCAAATGCGAACATTCAGAGACCAAATGAAATAATTCAAATAGTAGATGAGATACTTCAGAGACCACATGAGATACTTCACAGACTAGATGCAAACTTTCAGAGACCAAGCGTGAACTTCTTCTTCTCAAATGTGAACTTCCTCTTCTCAAATGGGAATCTGCAAGGTCAATTCTTCAAAAACATATAAAAAATGATGTTAGAATGTAGGGAAAGGGCCCCACAGTGGGCACCATTTGTGTGTGTGTGTGTGTGTGTGTGTGTCACAAACCTTCATAAAACCTTAATTTGACATATTTTCAAATCAAATAATTAGATCTAACTAGTTAAGAAATTTGAAATAAAATAATTCAAGAACATTCTACGGATCTCTAATTACAAGGGTTTGAGGTATGCTCTCAATTGCATTATGGTCCTCAAATGACAACCCATAAAATGAGAATATGAAGCTATGATCTATGATAAAAATAGTCAAGGCATGATTAGGATTAGGGGTTAGTGATGTGTCCCCTTTGGGTGGACAAGATTGAGTGATCATGATAGGAAATCCTTTTTGTGATCCATGTTCTTTCTTTCCTCTTCTCCCATTGGTTGATTGATTTTTTGTCATGTATTGGTAGGTGAGAGATATTAGGATTTCTTCAATCACCAAGTTATTTGATTTATTGATTTTAATTAATCCAAATGGCTTATATTTAATTGATGTTTTCTTTGACCATTTCTAAGTGTATACACCACCCATCATAATTTCCTTCTTATCTCTATCACACATGCTGATTTAACCATGCAAGTATGATGTAAGTATAGTTGTTTCTATTTTTGAAGGTGCACAATTGTTAGAGTAGTCATATTATAGCTAATAATTTATTTATTTAATTATTAGTCTATTATACTCTACGCTTAACTTAAACTTAGGCATCTTATTATTCTTTAGGGTTTTTCACCTTTAGGGTTTTGTGATTCCTTTTATAAGGATTCACCTCTTTGTTTTTCATAGGGAGTTTTCACTTTGCATTGTATCATCTTGAAACATATTGTTAATATATTGTTTTCTTGTGCATACGATGCCTCTGGCTTTTTGGCCTCCATAGTTTTCCTGTCTTCTATTCTTCACTTCTTCCATGTAATAGGTTATGCATGTAGGTGTTCTTGGGAGAATAGGGTTTACCTATTCTAACATGGTATCAAAGCCATTCTGCTGCTGCTTGTTCGAGTTCTTTTGAAGCTGTGGATCAAGCATCCTTTTTTCTACTTTTTTTTGTTGTTTTTATTGGATCTGGGTAGTCTCATTTTTTTTTGGTGCACTTTGGACAAAAACCAACCTCACGGTTGTGTCTGAAAGGCCCAAAAACCCCAGAATCCATATAAAAAACAACCTATTTGGCCTCCGGGGCATCTGGGAGGAATTTTTTATGGAAAGAGGGCCGTACAAACTTGGCATGCTTTTCGAGGTGTGAGACATTGAGATTTGAGTGCATAAGGTACAAATGTGGTTTTTTTTTTCATAGGTGGTTTTGACTGCTTAGTGGGTGGTTTTCGGTACCGCAAGGGGTTTTTTTGGCCCATTTTTGAGAAATTTTCAAAGCTTTTTGACCCTCCCTCACTGTTTTCGCTCTATTTGGAGCATACGGAGGTATTTTTCTGACTTCTTTATATCGTCAGAAATCTCTTTCCAAGCCCTTTCCAATGATGGAGGTTGTGGTTTTTGGTTTTGTAATTTTGATAGTGTTTTTTTTGTCAAAGTCTGATGTCTATTTTCTACCTTCCGGGAGCCATATCTGGCTCATCCGAACTCTATTTTATGCAAACCAGATATCATTGGAAATCTGGTTCAGTGAGCTTTTTAGTTGCAGGGGTCTTTTTTCTAGATTCTACTCTAGGTTCTCTCTCCTCCAAGTTTTTCTCTTTCACACTCTGGCGGATTACTTGGGTTCTACAGGTCCCGGGATCTCTTCTTCTGATCTTCTCGCTCACTCTTCTTTCTGACTTCTAAGCATTGTATGCTTCTCCTCTATAGCATTCTCTTTTCTATAAATGCACTGAGATAAAGTGCCTACTTTTTCATATATGGGATTTTGAACACCTTGTGTGTTTTTTGTACTCGCACTCAGTTATAAAGTGCTATGGGGGGTTATGATGTTTTGTCATTTTGTGCTCATCCACCTTTGTCAAGTGAGTGTACCTTCCATGACATTAGCCCATGTTGTGTGTCAGTGACACCACCCTTTATCCTATGCTTTTACTTCTATTGCATTATTGGTGTTCCTAATTCTTCTTTCTGCAGATGTTTCTGGCATTGCATTTCAGTGTTCCTGTCACCTCTCCCTGTTCAGCATTATGGGGGGGTTCTCTTGTTGGTTCTATTACTTCCCGAGTTTGATTGATCAGCTCTTTAAAAAATTTCTTCTCTACCTGGTCATGCACTTTTTCAATGGGGGTTCCAGCAGTTACTTCTGACAGTGTTTGCAGCTTTATGCTTCAGAGATGCTTCTTGCTCTTTCTTGTTCCTTTCTTTGGGACTTTCCCTAGATTGAAGGCTTTGTCTCCTTCATCTAGTTTATTTCTTATATTTGGGTACCTGATCAGGCCTAGTTTCTAGGACCCATAGTTCCTTTCATGCATCCTTTAGTCCTTAGTTGTTTAGCTTCTCCCTAAGTTACACTTAAGGGGGGGTGTTAGAGTAGTCATATTATAGCTAATAATTAATTTATTTAATTATTAGTCT
>MU226667.1:1631351-1653264 GCA_018584345.1 Thuja plicata
ACCTCTTTGTTTTTCATAGGGAGTTTTCACTTTGCATTGTATCATCTTGAAACATATTGTTAATATATTGTTTTCTTGTGCATACGATGCCTCTGGCTTTTTGGCCTCCATAGTTTTCCTGTCTTCTTTTCTTCACTTCTTCCATGTAATAGGTTATGCATGCAAGTGTTCTTGGGAGAATAGGGTTTACCTATTCTAACATTAACTTCATTAGACAGAAAGAATACCTAGGCATGGAGGGATCAAAGATAACACTTGGCTGGCAATCATTCGCTGAAGTTATAAATAATGAAGGGGCCCACCGTCGCCCATGCTCTCTTAGAGCTATCAATAAATTTGATTTAATTATGTAAGAATGATGAGATAAAACTATTTTTCTTGATCAAAATGATCGTAAATTAACCCATTTATTTGAGGTTGACAAGACCCACTTACAAGTGAACACGTGTCATATTTTGACTCGCTGGAGATGATGACCCAACACCTTGGCCAACTATTTTTCCTTTTGATCACACCCTTGTGCACTTATCATTCTACACATGTTAAATTTAATTGTTCAAGGGAGATTCAATATAGACCGTTGATTTCATCGAAGATGATTGGCGTTTAAACTACTTTCGAATACAAAGAGGTCAGGGCCAATAGCTCTGAAAAAATGACACATGGTTCCATATGACTTGTCATTTAAGACACTTGGGATGAGTGGGAATGTCCATCACAATTACACTCTTAATGTGAGTGCACATGTTGAAATAATCAATTAAGCATGCACAATTATGATCGTAGATTTTTAGAAAACTTTTCAAAAATTAATCTTGCTAACCAAAAAAGAAACATGGTCCCTTAGAACTGAGAAGTTGAAAGTTGGTGCCACTTGAGTCATTATTTATGGAACCAATTGTGGCACTTATTTAGGTGCTAAGTAGTATAAAATTTTGTTCTTTTTTTTATCAACACAAAAAATGTCAAAAATAGTACCATCATGATAAGTAGTGCTGACATTTTTAAAAATATGGAGAAAAATACACTAAAACAACGGGTTACGAGTGGAAGCAAAAAAGGGAGCTAATCATAGGGATTTTTTGTAGTGTTTTCACAAGGTTTTCTCTTTCATGATTTCCTTTTGGGTTTTTGTGTTAAGTCAAAGCTATTGCATCAACATATTTGATCATATTCAAAGAAGCATTTGCAATTACCAAGGTATGACATTTTCTTATTTTCACATATAGCCTATGCTATATGACAACATGCTTTCATTTCCTTTATTTCAATTCAAAGGTGATTCCAAATAGGGTTTTGACCAAGGCAAACCCCTTCATCCAACCTTATTCCCTATTTTTTAGTGTGTAGGTACAAGTGGCATAGCTTTCGGGACTAATCTAGAAATTAAGAGACCTCTTAGAGTGTCTATGAAAGTTTCAAATAAAATTACAAGGAAAATAAAAAAATATATACAAACTATTCCTGGGAATAGAATGCCTAGTTTATTTCATTCCCTGCAAAGTTAATCCAAATTCAAACTACAAGTTAGTATAATATGTTGGATCTTGTTTCAATTCATTATACATGTCAGTCCATTTTCCACCAGTCTGTATTTCTTGAATCTTGTCATTTTTTCTTATTTATCCTTCTTTCTTGCATCATATCTTCCCATTCATTCAAATTCCTAATTACTGAAGGATCATTGAATCACTTAGATCTTAAGTCCTACTTGATCCCATTAAGACATCTTCCTTTCGAGTGTGCATTAGGAACCCTTTTCTCTCTCTTTTTCTTATTGAACATTTTGGTGAACCTGACTCATAACATTTCCACTTCTAATTTGGTCTTTATATATGATTTCTATGTGTAACATATAAAATGTAACATATAACAATGTAACATAAGAAATGTAACATTTGAAATCTATGGGGGAAATATAATATATTCCTCTTCCATCCCAAGATGCACAAATCAAGGATCCAAATTGATAAACCCAAAAATGATCAATGCAAAAATGAATCAATCATTTTGAAATGAGAGCAAAGAGAAAAGTCTTAAATTCATGATTTTATGGAAAGGAACTAATGTGTGATAGATTTATAATGATTAAGGATTTGAATTGAAATGGATAGGAGAAATATACTAACCTTGAAACATTGCAGATCAAAGAATACTATTTTCTAAGGTTTGTACTCAGTTTCTAGAAAAACTGAAGTATGATCTAGAAAGGAAACGCAGAGACAAACAAAACCCAGAAATCATTTTCTAATCTGACTTTTTCTTATGAAAAAGGTTCACCTTGACCCAAAAATGTCACCCCTGACCCAATAATGTCGACCTTGACCTGCACAGATCTGACAGAAAATCTGTTCGCAGATCCCAAAACTTTGTCGAAAAGGGTATCTAGATCTGGGTTCAAATCCATAGTCCCAAACCTGTACCTACAAGAAAAATATTTTTTCTTGTTGGGGGGAAGGGGTTTGCCTTATTCAAACCCTAGTTTTTGAATTAAGCTCAAATATATGTAATTGAAATTGCAGAAGTAAACAAAGTAAATGCATAAATTCACCTTGCTTGTAAAAGTCCTTGTGGAGGATTCGAATCCTTCAATCCACAAGTATGTATGTACCAATAGATCTAGAATTTAGAATGTGGGATGTCTTCAATTAATTTCTTGTAGATCTCCAACATCAAATCTTGAATGGGTTCTTGATTATGAAGAGGCTTGGAAGAAGATGGACGGAGAGATCACCAAAAGGGCACCTATGTAGCTTGAATCCTTCAATGGCCTCCCATGGATCTCTTTGATGAATGTATGCTTGATGATGGATGAATCCTTGCTTCAAATCTTTCTTGAAATATTTCTCCTTAGCTTTCTTGGACTTCACTTGATAATGCTCCTCAATTGCCTAATGATGCTTAGAATTTTTTTTTTTAGAGAAAATGAGAGGAGAAGGCTCCCTTTTATATGAAACTAGCACACACTCTTCTAAGGAGGCCTACATAGGATAATTAAATTCCCATTAAAGCATTTACCCCTAGGAGAGGACCTATATTAAATATAATTTAGGAATTGACTCTTCGGAACCTGAAACAACAGACCCAGAAGCGGGAAATAACTTTTGCAAAGATCGACATCTAGAAACTGCAAGACCCTGAAGTTTGAACCCTAGGTCAAGGTTGAGGTCAACCTTGACCTAGGTCAGGGTTGAGGTCAACCTTGACCTAGGTCAGGGTCAAGGTCAACATAGACCCAAAATGTCGACCCTGACCCTGAGGTCAAAGATCTTAGATCTACAGTCCAGGATGCAAAAATCAAGTTGGAAAGAAGTGAAAGTAGGGGTAGAATAGGGGGAAAGCTAGGTCTAGATCAAGAACCCATTAAAGGTGCTTGAAATAACCCCAAACCACTTACTCAGAAGGCTAAACCAGTCTACCATGGAAGTGCTTCCATTTTTTGACTATACATTTAGCCCCCACTTTAGAAAGAGTATGGACTCAACACAAACTCTTGGTAAAGGAGAACATAGATAAAGGACAATCTTATTGGAATCAGAAGGGACAAAGAAATCCTCAAGCCCCAAAGGGACTTAAGTCTTTATCAACCCTAATATCATGATAAGAGAGACATCACCAGTCAAAGAGAGAGAGAGAGAGAGGAGTGGTTAGCTCACCCAGTAAGATGTGTGTATCTCACTGTGAACCACAAAAAGGATAGGATGACCCACCAAGAAAGCACTTGATAGTGACCCCATAAAATTGTGCACCTTCTGGCAGCTTTGTGCATGTATGTAGTGCATCTTTTGACAACTTTTATGAAGTACCCATGGATCCATATGCTTATATCACCATGGAATACATTTGTAAAATGCATCTCTTTAGGATTTTGCAACTTATGTGTGTTACCTTCCGAGGATTTAGCATATTGAATTGTAATTGAATGCGTATCTCTTCAGGATTTAGCAACTTATGTGCATTTCCCTTAGAGGATTTATCATGTTGCAAAATAAAATGTTAGAACAAAAATGCATAATATAAAATGAGGGAGGCCGTGTATATGCCCCCCTCCTTAAGATGGAAAAGTACATACTATTTTGACATGTTAAGGAAAATAAAAGATCAAGGATAAAGCCTTTTTCAACATCAAGACAATATCCATAGACAACACCTAGTCCAAGCCAAGAAGGTCACAGCTCCTATGAGGTCATGGAAGGGACGAATGCAAAGAGATAGCATGCAAGAAGTGAAAAAGTAACCCTTGTGAGGGATAGCACAGTATTCATTTTCCAAGGTGAGAGATTTATCAACCATGGAAACCCAATGTCTAACAAAGAAATAGGTTATGATCAAAGACATAGATCCTCAATTTAAACCAAAATTTCATGTATGATTGGATATCACATAATAGTTAGATACTGCTTAACCAAGGGAAAAGTGAATCCCAGAAAGATAGAAAAGAAGGAGATGGAATCCTTGCCCCCCAAGCATGGGAACAAGGATGAAAGGGGACCTATTATATCGCTCACAATACTATGCAAGACAATGAGCCCCCAAAGATTAGGATAACATTGTTTTACATAATGTGGAGTTCCATAATAGGAACATAAATGTTATTTAGAGAAAACAGGACTAAAATACAACTCATTTCCACATGATATATAAATAAATTTACTATCAATGAGTTTCCTAATCTTATAATGTAAAGCATGAAAGTCATTAGTTGAGTGATCATGAAATCTATGATAGAAACAAAAAGGAAGAGTCTTCAAGTGTAGACTACATTTCTTTTTGCATTTAGGTCTAGCAATTATCTTAGCATGAAGGAGTTTAGGCAAAAGATCTTCTTGGTCAAATTCCTTCTTAGGTTCATCATGTTTTGAAGTGTTATTTGAGATGTTGTTATTGATGTTTTTTTGAGGATTAAATCCTAATCCATAAGAATGCTCATGCCCCCCATTCTATAAGGGCATTTGAATTCCCTATTTATGTTTACCACATCCTTGACCATGGAATCCTTGTTTAACTAGTAAATGATAACCAGGACCATAATGAGAAGCCATATCAAAAGTATTCAATGGAACTTTAGTAGTCACTATGTCATTTCTAGTAGGTTTGATAGATTCATAGTGGGTAGAAGCAGAAACAAAGTTATTATGAAGGTAATGAGAAGTAGAAGCAATGATTCGTTGTTCAAACTCTCTTTGTGGCTTCATAAAATCAAGATCAGAAACCTTATATTCTCCAATAAAGGTAGGATTAAAATCGAGGGTTCCACAATCATCTCTAGGAAGAGCATTAGAGGAAGAAGGATTGCTATTAGGAATAGGATTATGGTAGGTTTGAATATTCAAACAAGGATTTGGCGTATCATCCGCATGAATTGTATACACCATGTTGTTGTGAATAAACTTGACTTTACGGTGAAGGGTGGAAGGAAAAGCATGCATCTCATGCAACCAAGGTCTACCCAAAAGTAATTTATATTGAAGAGGTCCAGGCATAACATGAAAAGGAGTATTCAGGATGACTGGACCTACTTTGATAGGTAAGGTAATGATCCCCAAAGTGTTCTTATCAATGTTATCAAAGCCACGTATAGGATTATTATCAGGTTGAATAGTTGAAAGATCAATTTTAATTGATTTGAGAATGTCCATGCTACAAATATTAATCCTAGATCCATTATCAATCAAGGTCCTACAAATGATACTCTTATTGATAGTAACAGCAACCATAAGGGCATCATATTGCTTCTGAACTTCTTTAGAAGGTAAATCCTTTTGATTAAATATAATGTCAAGAGGACCCGGGGTAACATGCATGCATTGTAAGAAGGCATTGATGTTCTCTTGATTAGGAGGTGGAGTGGAAAGATTTTCTAGAGATTTTTTCAAGGCTTCATGGTAGGTAGGTGAAGTTTGAAGAAGCTCCCATAAAGAAATCTTGGCAGGGGTATTGCGCAATTGGTTTATCATATCATATTGTATGCTAGGAAGACGACTAGGTAGAGGAGGAAGAATGGGTTGAGAAGGTGGTAAAGAAGTAGGAACCACCGGATTAGGTTGAGAGTTATTCCTTTTATGATATGTGTGAGCTATCGAATCTTTTTCATTGAAAGATTCTAAAGAGTCCATAGGTTTACCTTTGATAGTAATGGGAGAACAACCTTTAATAGTCATCAAGGGTTTTGGATAAACCATGTTAGTTATCTCAGCACTACAAATAGATTCACAAGAAGTAAGAAAACAATACATCATATCAGGAGATGAGGGAGGATCTTGATTCTCCATAAGATTGTCACTAAGAGGGAGAACATTAAGGGAATTCATATCATTCTCCGCTAATGCCTCATCACTAGAAGGAATCCCAAATGGAGGTAAAGTATCTATAATATTTTCTTCTTTCTCTAAAATTTCTTCACAAGAGGAGTGTGTTTTAGAAAAAGAGTCACCATCATGTATGAATATGTCATCCATTAATAAAGCACCCTCTTGTATCAAGTCATCTTCACAAGGAGGGGATAAATCAATGTCTTTATCCAAGGGTTCATCCCAAAAAGTAGAATCATCCACAATGGCTTCATGAGGAAGAGAGTAATCAACATCCAAATCCAAAGGTTCATCCCAAATAGGAGGATTATCATCCCTATCAATAAAGCACATTGTAAAAGGTTTGAAAAATACTTGAAACAACTTGTGGAACATGATAACAAATAAAGAAATGCATAGAAAATAGATCTAGATATATCCCAATGCATTCAAATGAAATGTATGATAAAAAAATGTAAATGTTTTTGTATTTTTAAAGAAATTTTGTGATTTTTATTTATTTTTGACATATAAATGCAAGAGCATAAAATAAATCTACTTTTAAATACATGTAAGATCTAACACAAGATGCAAATCTAACACCAAAAAGAAAGTGTTGTCTTTCGCGGCTTCACCAAAATGTAACATATAAAATGTTACATTTGAAGAATGTGTAATATAAGAAATGTAACATTTGAAATCTATGGGGGAAAGATAAGATGAAATCTTCCATCCCAAGATTCACAAATGAAGGATCCAAAATGATCAACCCAAAAATGATCAATGCACAAATAAATCAATCATTTGGAAATGAGAGCAAAGAGGAAAGTCTTAAATTCCTGATTTTATGGAAAGGAATTAATGTGTGATAGATTTAGAATGATTAAGGATTTGAATTGAAATGGATAGGAGAAATATGCTAACCTTGAAATATTTCAGATCAAAGAATGCTATTTTCTGAGGTCCGTACTCAGTTTCTAGAAAAATTGAAGTATGATCCGGAAAGGAAACGCAGAGACAAACAAAACCCATATATCATTTTCCAATCTAACTTCATATTATGAAACATGTCGACCTTGACCCACAAATTTCACCCCTAACCCAATAATGTTTACCTTGACCTGCACAAGTCTGACATAAAATTTGTTTGCAGATCCTGAAAGTTTGTCGAAAAGGGTATCCAGATCTGGGTTCAAATCTACAGTCTCAAACCTGTACCTGCAAGAAAAAGAGGTTTTTTTTGGGGGGGAAGGGGTTTGCCTTAGTCAAACCATATTTTTGGAATTAACCTCAAATATATGTAATTGAATTTGTAGAAGTAAACAAAGTAAATGCATAAATTCACCTTGCTTGTAAAAGTCCTTGTGGAGGATTCGAATCCTTCAATCCACAAGTATGTATGCACCAATGGATCTAGAATTTAGAATGTGGGATGTCTTCAATCAATTTATTTTATATCTCCAACATCAAATCTTGAATGGGTTCTTAATTATGAAGAGGCTTGGAAGAAGATGGATGGAGAGATCACCAAAAGGGCACCTATGTAACTTGAATCTTTCAATGGCCTCCCATGGATCTCTTTGATGAATGGATGCTTGATGATGGATGAATCCTTGCTTCAAATATTTATTGAAATCTTTATCCTTATCTTGCTTGGACTTCACTTGATAATGCTCCTCAATTGCTTAATGATGCTTAGAAAAAAAAAATTAGAGAAAATGAGAGGAGAAGGCTCCCTTTTATATGAAACTAGGGCACAATCTTCTAAGGAGGCTGACATAGGATAATTAAATTTCCATTAAAGCCTTTACCCCTAGGAGAGGACCTATATTAAATATAATTTAGGAATCGACACTTCGGAACCTGAAACAGCCGACCCAGAAGCGGGAAATAACTTTTGCAAAGACTGACATCCAGAAACTGCAAGACCCTAAAGTTTGAACCCTGGGTCAAGGTTGAGGTTGACCTTGACCTAGGTCAGGGTTTATGTTGACCTTGACCTAGGTTAGGTTCAAGGTCAACATAGACCCAAAAGGTCAACCCTGACCCTAAGGTCAAAGATCTCAGATCTGCAGTCCAGGATGCAAAAATCAGGTTGGAAAGAAGTGGAAGCAGGGGCAGAACAGGGGGAAAGCCATATCTAGAATAGGAACCCATTCAAGGTGTTTGACATAACCCCAAACCACTTACTCAAAAGGCTAAACCAGTCTACCATGGAAGTGCTTCCATTTTCTGACTATATAGTATGCATTTCATTATTAAATTTTATGCATTTAGTTTTTATTTTTAGTCTTATTTTTGCATTCGTTGATAAAAAGATATAAAAATTACATATTGGTTTCCTAGATCTAGTTCATTATTAAATTTAATTTTACATGTTAAAAATAATAATAATTCACAAATATTTATTTTCATTCATTGTTATGTGTGTTTAGATTAGTCCCTTTTATGATTTGTTTCATTACTTTAGCTTATTGCATTGCAAAATGTCTGATTTCCTTATATAAAGTTTTACCACATTTGATGATCCATTTAATAGTGAGGACGTTGATATGATGGATGAAGTCTTGGATGAATTCATCTCTACTAAGCCTTCCTTTCAACCCCCTAAACTATATTTTTTCCAAAAGTTGACTAATTTGATAGAAGGATTTAGGGTATACCAAAATCCCATTTATGAACCTCTCAATGATTCCTCTCCCAAAGCTTCTCTCCCTCATGAGGAAATAGTAATAAAATAACATAATTTTAACACTTCTCTCAATGATCTCCTTCTTTGGGATGAATTATTGGAGAATGATATTGATTATTCTCTTGATATGCATCTCCTCCATGAGATCCCCTTGGTGTAAGAGGATTATATTGTGGAGGAAGATGGATATATATTTCCTAATTCCCTAAATTAAACTTCCCTTTCTATCCATTTAAATAATCTTCCCTCTAGAGATGAAGAATTAATGAGTTGTGGGTTTCCTTCTCCTAAATTTTTTCATGAAAATTCCTTACAAGCAAAGGATGATATTCTTTATGCTCTCTTTTTCAAATTAATCTTTTGAGAATAAAGAACCTAATCAAGTCAATACCATTCATGATACTCTTAAAACTAAAAACAAAACAATGATGGTTGTAAAAAGTTCTACACAACCCAATTATTATGTAGTACCATACACATATAACAACAATCCTCAAGAGGATAATATCCTTGATTTACACCCTTCTAAATAAGGATCCTAATCAAGTCAACATTATTCATATACAATCTCCATCTCCTTCTGTTGCAATATTATGCATATATGTGCTGACATTGATGTTTTGTCACTGATGTCAACATATTTCTACTATTCAAGACAATGTTCCTATGATGTTCAGTGAGATGTTTGGTTCAGTATGGCTACTATATTGAAGAGCAGCATCTGTAGATGCTATTATTGTGTTGAGGGATGTTTTTAGTTGATTCATGTCAATTTATAAAGGTTTGCATGATGATTTGAGTGATTGATTGATTTCTGTATTGACACTGGTATTTTTGGATGTTCAATAGTGATAATGTTTTAGTATTTGGTTTGATATGGTTTGACATTGCATTATTTTTATATGTGAATCTATGGAATTTTTGGGACTTTGATGTGATTTTGATAAGCGGATCTATATAGAATGTTTGGGACATTGATATGTGTCTTCAACTATATTGGTTTGTGATTTGGATGTGCAAGACAAATTTTTATTGATTAACAAATGTTACTGTTGTGTTCTTGAGGTTTGATTTAGAGATGATGAATTCAAATACTTGAGTTTATGTGTATGTTCCTGAGGTTATTCATGATTATTTTGGATGTTTCTAGATCATGCTCCTATTGTCTTGTTGGTTCGCATTGATTGGTGTGATCATATTTGGTGATTTTCTATTGGTGAGATCATGCTCTTTGTGTTCTTGGACGACCTAATGATGTAGCACGTTGTGAATATTTGAGATGTTATTATTGGATGCTTAGCATGTTCAAGGATGGCGTTAATGTTCTAAGCAATGTTTATCCAAAATATATTGGTTCACATTAAATATTGTACCATGTATGATTGTAATCTTGTAATTTAGGCCATTGGCTGACCTTGAATAAATAAGTTGATAATTGTATAAATTTAATTATATCTCTTTGTCGATCATTTTCCAGAGTGTGAGTGTAAATATGAGTGGAAGTGTGTGAAAGAGTTATGAGTAGAATCTACAATTGAGGCAGAGATCTGGTATGGAAAAGAAAATTATATTTTTACTTCATGGAATTGATCTAGGCATGTTGAAGATGATATTATCCTGTTCATGACTTGTGATTTTTTGTCCACTGTAGATTGTAGTATGTGATTGTTGTAAGGTAGTGAGCCTTCCACATGGTTGTATCCCTTCTTTTATTTGAGAAATGATCTCTTTGCAGTGTTCTTGAATGCATGTGAGTTCCCATTGTAATACCTTTAACTAGGTATAGTGATTTTAACATAGTACATCATATTTTGGATTCATCCCCATCATGTTTTTTCCCTTGACCAGGTTTTCCACATCAAAAATATTGGTGTTATGTTTTCTTGATGTGTTGTGGATCTACACTTTACTATTCATTAATTAGATCTATAGTTTGAGGTTTAAAGTTGGTCAAAGTTTTAAGTGTTGCACACAATTGATTCACCCCCCCCCCCCAGTTGTGTGCTTCCTTTTTTCTATCAATTGGTATCAGAGCCTAGTTCCTCTTTGGGAAGCTTAATCGCTTGAGGAGATTCAGGATGATAAATTTTAAGAATGATAGTTCAAGATTTGATGACATAAACTATTCTATATGGAAAGGTCACATGAAAAAACATTTTATATGCATTGGTGAAGAATATTGGGAGATTATCGAGTCATCATATATTCCTCCTATAATTCTTTCTACTGCTACTCCTGATGAGAAAAAGAAAGGTGAATACAACATCAAAGAAAATGAATCATTGTTGAGAACCATGTCTAATACATAGTACACAAATGTTATGGAATTAAAGACTGCACATGAGAACTGGAATAAATTGGAAACTTTACATGAAGGATATGCCTCTGTGAAGCTAGCTAAGTTGCAGATCTTGAAAATAAAGTTTGAGACATTGAGGATGAGTGAAGATGAAAATGTTACTTCTTATATGCAGAAGGTGAATGATCTTGTATGTGGTATCAGATGTGTTGGTGGATAGAATAATTAAATATTGGTGCTGAAATATTGAGACCCTTGTCTCCTTCCTACAAACACAAGGTTGCTACTATTGAGGAGATCATAACAATGACGAATGTGACAAGAGACATATTGATTTTTAAGTTAAATTATTTTGAGATGAGTGAATTGGGTGATGCCCTTCCTAAAATTGAGTCTGCATTCAAAGCTGCTAATATTTCTAAAGACAATCAGAGATATGATCTGAGAGAAATTTCTTCTAGAAGTACATAAAGATATGCAAATAAGTGGGAAGAAATTGAAGAACAAGAGAGAAAACTTGAAGAAATTGAATCCCTTATTTCAAAGATATTGCCTAAAGGTGTTGGTAAGTATGAAGGAAAGTTACCTCTTAAATGCTTTCTTGCAAAAATATTGGTCATTTTTCTTGAAGATGTCCGCATAGAGAGACTAAGCATAAGCCTAGGAAATTCAAACCTAGATATCATAAGAAGTATTATTATGCTATTGATGAAGGTGTGACAGATGATGATTCTGATGAAGGTGGTTCAAAAGATTATGAATGGGCATTTATTTCTATCAAGTAAGAAGATTTGATTCCTAATGAAACTACTAGTTGCATGAATGTGGAAAGAGCCCTAGTTGTACATGTTGAAGAAAAATATTAATTGGTGATTGATAGTTGATGTTCACATTATATGACTGGAGATAAGAGAAAATATGTGAGCTTGAAAAGGTATGATGGTGGTTTTGTGAGATTTAGTGATCAAACTCCTTCCATTACCCTTGATAGTAAGAACAATACTTATGATGTTTTATATGTTGAAGGTTTAAAGAATAACTTATTGAGTTTTGGACAGTTAATTCACAAAGGTTAAGATCTACAATTCAAGAATGGCAAGTGTAAAATCTTGGGAAGTTCATGTGTTGAGATTACATCAGGTACAAAGACCAAAGGTAATGTCTTTCATTTGAATAGTGTTGATAGAAGATGTTTTATTTCTCAATTTGATGATAGTTGGTTATGGTATAAGAGGTTGTGTCATGTGAACTTTGATAACATTGTCAAGATAAGTGCTACTAAAGCATTGAGAGATCTACTTAAGTTGTTGAAGCCTGCTAATAATATGTCTAAGGAATGTTAGATGGGTAAGATAAGTAGATCTAATTTCAAAAGGAAGACTTATTCTTCAAGTGGATTGTTAGATCTTGTGCATAATGATTTTGTTGGATATTGCTGAGATATTTTTTAGGTTTTTCATATATGTGTTGGCATTAATATTTTTTCATTCATGTCAACATATTCCTACTATTGAAGATAGTGTTCCTAGTTTATCAGTGAGATGATTTATGAGGTACGGTTACTATATTGAAGATCTAATGTTGCGATCATACAGTTGTGTTTTGGGATGTTTGTACTTAATTTTGTTCAAGTGGTAGAGGTTTGCACGTTGTTCTGTGAGAGTTATGATGGATTTATCAGAGACTACTATTTTGGTTGTTCAGGCTCAAAATAGTGTTTTAGTATTTGGATTGGTGTGGATCGGTCATGCAATATTCTTGGTTGATAACTTGGTGGTGAGTTCAGGTCATGGATGTGTGTCTTCAGTTCGAGTGGTTCATGATTTGGTTATTGGAAAGCTTATTTTATTTTATGACAGTGGTTGTTGATTAGTGTTCCTAATGAATAGAGAAGAGAAGTGAATGAATTATATGATAGATAATTTCTTGTTGATGTCTTGGTATTTAAAGTTTCTTGTTGATGTTTCTTGATCATGCCCTCTTCATTTTGGTGGATTGCATTGGATTATGTGATCAAATTTTGTGAATTGCATGTGGCGTATTGATGTTCTTATGAGTTCTTGGTTGGCTTGGTGGTGTAGCATGTTGAAAAGGTTTATGACATGATCTACAGATCTGGAGCATGTTTGAGATGTTGTTATGGATCATTTCTATGTCTTAATCGACATTCAGTGGATCATATTGAGTATTGAGATGTAACGAATTAATGTTTTTTAATTATGTCCCTGGCCAGCATATTTGAGATAAATTGATGTAATATATATATATATATATATTTATTTATTTATTTATTTATTTATTTATTTATTTATTTATTTATTTATATATATATTTGTAATTGTGAAAGAGTGAGAGAGAGCATGAGTTTCTGATAGAAGAGGTATGAGTGGAATCTGCAATTGAGGCAAAGATTTGTTGTACTTCATTGGAACTATTTTGGCATAGCAAAGATGTCGTTTGTCAATTTTTGAGATTGGAAAGTATATGCTCTGTGATTTGAGATCAGAGATTTATGTAAGGAAGTGATCCTTCCTTGGGATTGAGATCCTTGTTGTATTTGAGAAGTGACCTCTAGGCAGTGTGCCTGAATGCATGTGCATTCCCCTTTGTAATACCCCTAATAGGATATAGTACTTTTAACAGAGTGCATTCATCTTGTGGGTTCCATCCTCACCATGGTTTTTCCCCTAATAGGGTTTCCAAGTAAAAATATATGTGTTATATGTTGGTTACTATGTGTAGACTCCCTAAAATGGACAAGCTTGCGACTTTACATTAAAACCACTAATTTTCATCTATAAATTAATGGTTTTTTAATCATTTATTTTATTCTAAATTCATTCCCCAAATCATCTAATCAGATTCCCAAAATTAATTAAATAATTAATTTTATTTAATTAATTAGCTTTAATTGATTAATTACCATTAATTAATTAATTAAACTCAATTTCCTATAGTTTAAATTCAAATATTTAAACTTACTAATTAAATTCTTCCAATTAAATTAATTTAATTTCATCAAATAAAGCAATTCTTAATCAAAAATAATTCAATTATCTCACATGTTGAAAATAATAAATTAAATAAATAAATTAAATATTCATTTATCTTCAAAGAGATAACTCCAATCAGATCACATGGGTTACTCCACCCATCTCTCTAGTCCACATGGGTAACTTCACCCACGTCTTCAGTATAAAAAGGTAACTCACTATTAGCTCTTCAGTCAACCAAGCTTTATCTCCTCTTTACCAAATGAAGAGGTGGAGTTTACTGATGGCTTCTCCAGTTCCTTTTAATCTCAACCATTCATCTCCCTATCTCTAGGATTGATCTCAACCGTTCATATCAACACCAATTCCTATATAATAAACCCTTCATAACCATTTGAAGGATCCAGGATTTCAAGCTCTCGTGCACCATTACTATGTCAATTTGGTTCTAGCATTCAAGCCATCTTGCCATCACACACACACACATTTTAATTAGAAAATTCTTGACACTTCTCAAGTCATAGACGTTGCCCCGCCAATACTGAGCATCAAGAACAGCATTTCAGAAGGAGTAGAGAGAAACAATAGAAGCTTCAAGCATCGTGGGTTTGCATTTATTTGTTTTCCTTTCTCTTGCTTGTACATTTTATTGATTACGTTTCATTGTTATTAATTTTGGTAGTTATTGTGTACTTGGTTTATATCATTTGTGAAACCTTTTCTACTAACCCTTGCCTTTGGAAAGCTTGGGAATCATGGATCACGGAAGAGAGGCATACATTTTGGTGAAGTTGACGTGAAACAAACAGCCCAAATATCTCTTGCAGACGACAAACAGGACTGATCAACCATGGCAGTATGGTCATAAATCTAAAAATCTATCTTTTTTTATATTTGTATTATTTTGCAGTTGCTAGTATTTTACCGTAATCGATGAAACTATACCACAATCGATTGGTTTAATACCACAATTGATTGCAGGCTTTCATAGTATTATTCTGTCATTTTTTGCCTTCTTTCTTCTAGTACTTTGTTGCAATTGTTTGATCAGTGCCACAATCGTCATTGTTGTGCAGCAATTGCCCGATCTGTGCCGCAATCAACAGCACTTTGCCGCAGTTGCCAGTGCTTTACCATAATCGCCAGAGATTTACCACACTTGCCAGTACTTTGCCACAATTGCAATAATTATTGCACTTCAGATCCAAAACTTCTGTCCATTCATTTCTAAACTGACATTTTCTGGTTTTTTGTGCAGGACTGGACAAATCACCGAGAACAGAGAAAGGTAAGTTGTTGGTAAGCATCATTCATTGTTTCAAACTTGCATATACTCTCATTTTTCAAGAATCCTTTTTGATACTAACCTGTCTAAACAAAGCAAACTAAAAGGAATCCACTTGTCGATTTGGGTTTAAAAATAAAAGTGCTTGCAAAACATATCACATCTCACATTTCAGATTTGGGCTTAAAATTGACGTGGGGACTAAAATTGAACAAAGGCAAAAAATCTCTCAAATTGGTGCAATAAAATTGAACAAGCAATCAACACTTATTTTTGGGCTTAAAATTAAACATTGGTGCTTGTATGGTGGTGTAGCTTAGTTCACATTTCAAACTTTGGAGCTTAATCGATTTACCTTGTGTCTTGAGTTTAGGGTGCACTTGCACAAACTGTTAGATTACAAACCTTTATAATTTTTTAGAAAGGCCTATCCGGGGAATGCGCTTCTTCCTTAGAGAATGACCTTAAACCGGTAATCCTTCCAATCGGTATATAAATAAGGTGCGAATCAAAGTTCCATCTTATCTAGCCAAGCTTGGGCGAGGCATGTTGGTGATAGTCTAGATCGGATGAATATCCCTAAGGAGCCAACATGATCAACTAGGCTCTTAAGTGAGTCACATACGTACAAACTGATTGGAGAGACACCACGGACCCTTACTACAACCTTGATTAATTAGAGGCCAACCCGTTTTACCTCCGAACAGGTACCTTATTATAGTGCAAGGGATTGCAGAATTTCCCCCCAAGATTCCCAACATATGTGTCCCATGGTATTTGTGTAGTGAAAGAGATCTTCACTTCACGGCAAAAATACCTAGAAATGGCAAAAACACGGGCACCTACGTCATGGATCTTTGTGTCCTAGTAGCGTGAAAATTGTTGTGTGAGCTAATGGACATTCAAGTATTGGGCCTATAACATTGTATTATGAAGCCATTCACCTAGATTAATCTGACTGTTCATTGTTGAGACCTCGTGATAACCTTGCAACTTGAAAAACTTGTAGAACATACACAATTTCAATCTTTATCTTCCAAACACAGTGTCTATTATGCTTGTTTCTTTGATCAGTTTCTGAAAATGCAAAACAAAACATCAAAATTGTCAAAATGAGTCAAACGTGTTAAAGTCTAGGGTTGTCAACATAAATTGTCTTGCACATCAGAAGCATTGTTCCAAAAAATTTCAAAATTATCAAGCAGTGATACTTATCCTCTAGTCTTTTTGAGATTGTTCCTCATTTACCGCAATTGTCCGCATTGTGCCGCAATTGAAGGAAGTTTGTCGTAGTTGACTTGTTTATTGCCGCAAACATCATGTTTATTACTGCAATCAGTGATAAACTACCACAATCGATCATTTACTAGACCGCAATCAGTGAAGTTGTACCGTAATTGACCAGAGATACATTATTCCTATTTTGACCTAAAACCTTGAAAGAATTCTTCATTTGGTGTCCAAAACTAGTGTCTATCCTAGGAAAATGCAAAGAACATTGTGTGAATCTCAAAACATTAAATATTATCCTTTCTCTGTGAAAGCACGATTATTGTCAAAAACATTGTTAGTTCGAAAGCTCAGACTCGAAATACCTTGATCTCATCATATCAAACATCATCATCTTTATCAAAGTGACTTTGTCCAAGGCAAAGGTCAGAAAATCTTATCTTTTTATCATCACCACTTTGAGATAAAGTTATATCAAAATCTGTCCTTAGAATTACCCTTGTCCAAAACATAACTCAGACTTCCTCAGAAAGGATCTTCTTCCTTGTTTTCTCTATATCACTTGTTTTAGTTACAAAACCTGGACTGCACTATGTCTCAAACACCTCATGGAGGCCCTTACACAAGGTCTAAGGCTAGAACTCAACCTGATGAGTCATATATCAATTGATTCCCCCTTGGGAAATAGAGTAAGAGAATGATCCTTTCATGAATACTA
Organism: Thuja plicata; assembly: GCA_018584345.1. Taxonomy (NCBI): domain Eukaryota; kingdom Viridiplantae; phylum Streptophyta; class Pinopsida; order Cupressales; family Cupressaceae; genus Thuja; species Thuja plicata. The sequence goes on from MU226667.1 coordinate 1,648,859, forward strand.
GTTCTTCTCTATTCATTGAACAACCCCGTGGGGAAACCTTTTTCCAAGATATCAGAGAAGAAGAACTTGAAGATGTGGAGCAAGATGTGGAGCAAGATGCTTATTCCATGAAAGTAGTTGACGTTGTTGTAGAGAGGAACCCTGAACATTACTTGGCCATGCTAATAAAGAAGGGAGTCAAAATCCCCATTGAATTTAGTGTATCGACTATATGGCCTGAAAACCCTCTTGCAGGTCAAAACACTACTCAACCTCCTAAGATGCTACTTGTTGTGTCTCCAATATTTCCACCATTGGTTTTACCCACATTGACATAGACTATATCCAATCAAACCAATGACCCGACCCAGGCCAGCACATCTTCTACTCAAGGCATGAAAGGCTCGCAACTAAGTGCACCCATGGTCACTAGTATGCCTCCACCTTTGGTCTCATGGCCAGGACAATCAAGCTCTCATGCTATGCCTTCCATCCCACCAAACACCAACTATTCTAAAACTATGTCACTGCTACAATCAATTCACACTAGTATTGGGATCAACACCTCATGCCTATAGGGATCCATCTCTACAAGAATCACTTATAGTCAAAGCCCACCCAAGTCTACATCTTTTCCCATTCTGACACCAATCCAACCTCTGCAATAGCAACCCCAGCTTTAGTTGCCTCAAATCAAACCCCCGCAACAGCAACCCCAGCTTGAGTTGCCTCAAACCCAACCTCCACAATAGCAACCCCAGCTTTAGTTGCCTCAGTTCCAAACCCCGCAGTAGCAACCCCAACTTCAGTTGCCTCAGTTCCAACACCCGCAATAACAACCCCAGTTTCAACCCCAACCTCAGCAGCAATATCTACCCCTACAGTTTCAACCCCAGTTTCAATCACAATAGAAAACACATCAAAACACACCATGGGCTACCCATGTGCCCCCATTTACAAATCACTCGGTGGGAAACCAATATCAAGCCCCTAGGATGAAATCCTATGCTCCTACTCAAGGGACACAGAGGCGTAGCCTCATATCCACTACAGCGTAGAGGAACATCATTACACACCAGCCTCAGAATCAAATGGACATGTTGATTCAACAAATGCAAACCCTTCAAACCCAAATGATGGATATGCAGAATCAGGGGCAAACCAAATCCTACACCGCAGAGGATTTATACCCATACCCCTTCAATCATTCTCTATAAATGTCTCTGTTCCCAACTCACTTCTCGGTACCAAAATTTGACAAATATAGGGGTAATACCAACCCTATTGAACATATCCAAGATTTTTTTTCTAGTTGCATCGAAGTCGCACATAATGAGACATATTTAATGTGACTGTTCCCACAAAACTTGGTTGGACCAGCAATGGAATGGTTCTCACATCTACCTCATGGCATTCAGTCTTGGGGTGAAATGGCTAAAAAGTTCATAGCTCACTTCCATCATAACATCGAGCGCAAGGTCAACATCAAGGACCTTTGCGATATCAAACAGAAGGATGGAGAGTCTTTTGTGAAATTCCTACAGAGATGGAGGAATATGGAAAACCGCATAACATATGTTGTTCCTGAACAAGACTTAATAGTCATGTTTGTTGACAATCTAATTCCAGACATGTCATTCACAATAGAGTTACAGTTAGCTCTAAACTTCACACAACTCATCGAAAGAGGAGCTCATTGTGAGAAGAACTTAGTCAAACGAGGAATCCTTGCAGATCACACACAAATGAATACAAACAAAAATGCAAAAGACAAAGCTAAGTGGTGGAACAAAAGCAAAAATGTCACCAGCGATGGTGTCATTGATGTGAAGATAGTCAACTATGCACAACCCAAGGTGTCACTACAAGGTGCACCTATGGCCAACCAAAAACCCACAGGACCCACTCAACAAGCATACACCCAAAACCAACCTCCTCCTGTACAAGCAGCCACTGTGTCAAACAGTCAACAACAGAATCAACACAGACCACGGTTTCAATTCCAGCAATGAGATTTCACACCATTGGGAGAGTCGATAGAATCAGCTTTATGCAAGTTGATACAATCAAACACTATCACTCTCCCAGAAATTAGGGACTTTGAACAAGATGAAAACAAACCAAGGTGGTATAATGACAAAGATTTCTATGAGTTTCATCCGGTGAAAGGGCACAAAATGGCTAACTATTATCGATTGAAACACGCTATCCAAGATCTGATTGATACAGGGGTCATCGGTGTAATGAAAACCCAAACCAAAGGCACAACTGATCACACTATTTTCAATGATACCTTTCATGATCACAAGGGAAAAGCCTCCGGGCCTGTGGACAAGAAAAACAAGTTAACTATACGTATGCCAATAGTGATAATGTTATCAATTGCCTCAATCCTTCAGATAGCCATGTGGCTACAATCACTATCAAAGACCAAGGTAATAATTGTGTTGTAACAACACGTCACACCAGAGTCATCTTGCAAGGATTACCATCCTCACCTACTATATCTACAAATTCTAAATCAAACTCAGATCCACAGACAAGCATAGTGTACCAACTAAAGCGCACACCTGCCTAGATCTCCATGTTTGACCTATTATGCATATCTCCATAGCATAAAATGGCACTTGACCAAGCCCTTCAGAATGCAGCTATCCCAAGGGACATAACACCTAAGAGCTTCCAAATGATGGTCAACCATATAGCTACTAACAAACATGCCACATTCATAGCCCATGATGTACCACCGTATAAACCCCTGCATAATGATCCCTTACACTAACTTGTCTAGGTTCACAAAAGTGCTATCCGTAGGGTCCTTATTGATGGTGGAGCTGGGTTAAACATATGTACTCTAAGGTTAATCAAGCAACTGGGCTATTCAGAATCAAGCATTGATGTCACAAGGAGGATAAATATCAGAGCTTATGATGAAGAGGAAAGGTCCTCTAAAGGTATTATCATTCTACCTACTCATATTGGTCCTGTGGTCAAAAACACTCCCTTCCAAATCTTAGACCTTGAGTTGGGATACAACATGCTACTAGGGAGACCTTGGATACATGAAATGGAATTTTTACCTTTGACATACCATCAATGCATCAAGTTCCCACACCAGGGAGAGGAGATCATCATAGAGGGAGATCCCAATCCTTTTCAATATTGTAATGCGGTCCAAACCAGCACTGATAACCAGGTACCATCAGACCAAGATGTAAGAATCCCATCCTCTTCAGATTTGAATCCCAAGGATGTCACACAGACAACAAGAAAGATAGTCATTAGCCATGACGCAAGTATTCCCTCCTATTCAGATTCAAATCTTAAAGATATCACATAGAAAGCAGGCAAGATATCCATCACAGACAAGGGTTGTGGTGAATACAGATATGAAGAGGCTTTTACCATCACACACATGCCTCAAAGCCCAAGAACTTATGGCATGCCACAACCTGTTATTGCAACAGAAAATCCATAGCCTATTCTATTCAGATGTCCACCCACAACCTTTGTCCGATGGGGAGACATAGCAAAAGAAAATCCTTTTGAACAAGACATCAATACCTGGTTATACCAAGATCCCCCTGAGACAATCTGACCACCACTACCCCTGTCAAACTATGGTAATGGTTACATAATGATACAAAGATTTGGGTATGATGGTAAAACTAGGCTGGGGGAAACACAACAAGGCATATTTAAATTGCCTGTCCCACCAACCTAGAGAAACACGAGAGGGTTGGTCTATGGACAACAAAGCACCAGTCCTGTAATCCAAGATATTCAAATTAATCAAGAACAAAAAGAAGAGATGCACCTGGGGCACAACAGAGAACATGTCTTAATAAGCAACATATTAGCACATTTGTTTCCCGCTGAAGAGGGAACCACACAAACCTGAATAGAGCTCCACATAGAAATTGATGATAACCAAGGAAGTGAGACATTTGACAAGCATTCTATTAAGACTGACTCCCACGAGTATGAGTGGAGATCGCTTCATGACTCTGAACCATCGATCCTATTGGTGCTCAAATCAATGGATTGGATTTCCTATGGATTTTTCCTATCCAATGATAAGACACCCAAGTGATTTGGCCAACTAACAAGTCACAACCAAGGAAAGGTTGGAACTTCTGCAATTTTGGCTCTGCAAAACCAAGGCTGGTAGGCCTATACCTTGACTTATCCTTCAAGTTACAAGGCTTTTTATAGTAGATAAGTAACACTTCAACCTTCTCTCTCAAGTATGGCAAGGCACTTGAAAGAAATCTAAATGAAAGCAATATATCATGAACTATAAATTGAAATACTTTAAGTAATTGAAAGAATGTTTGTTAAATGTGTATGCAATTTGAAATGAACAGATAGATAAGATATCACAAAACTATAAACAATGAACTAAATAACTATAATCCAAATAAGCA
>MU226667.1:1656659-1679433 GCA_018584345.1 Thuja plicata
TTAAATGTGTATGCAATTTGAAATGAACAGATAGATAAGATATCACAAAACTATAAACAATGAACTAAATAACTATAATCCAAATAAGCAATAAAGACCAGTGCCTTAATCAACTATGGGCAATAGACTCACTATCATTCCAATATTATGTTCAACCTCAGAGACAGTTTTACAAGAAAACTTATCACTTCAAAGGTGTTATGGAATGTACATGCAACCAAAAACAAATTCAAATATATTTCAAAAGGATAATACTTCTCAGATGACAACCCAATTGATTGAGACCTCAATCAACAGAATTTAACCATGCAAAATGAGAAAACCAATTGAAAATATAAACTATATTGAATCAAATCAAGAAGCATGCACATCAAACTATCACTTTAAAGAAGTTCTATTGGTTTATCTAAGGGACTAATTGTAAAATGATTAATGAAACAATTGCATATATGAAGAAAAAAGACATCTTTATTGATTTTAAAGAAATAGTACATCCAGGTCCATGTTATAGTTGTTGATCCAAAACTATCCAAATATGTGAAATTGTATTATTGTATTGTCTTCTCTTTACATTTTAAATTATGTATATATATGTGTTTGAGTGGGTTTCACACCTCTTTAGGGTAAAAAGACACGACTCTCATTACAAATTATTTTGGAAGAACAATAAACTAACTAAAAAACAACTACCTAACTTTCGGATTTGGCTTTGGTCAAAAATCCAAAACACCTAGTGAAAAGCTAATATTTATGCTGGAGATAGAAAATTTTATTTCCCGAACTGGGTCATTTTTAGATTTTTGAAATTCGACCAGCTTTATCCTCTGTTGAAATCATCTTTGTAGTAGGTCTAAATTCTAGCATTTTCTGAAGGCTTTGATTAGTTAGTTCTATTTATTTGTGTCATAAATATTCCTTCCTTTGATATTTCTTAGTATGGAGAAACATGCTTCTTGATAATGGATTGGGAATTCTAAATTATCAAAATTTAGGGTACCACCAGATCCCAAATTATTCCCCTCAGACAAACATTATCATAAATCTAGCAGACATATTTGACCAACTGACCATTACTGAACAACCCTGCATAGAAAAGCATGTCATTTATCATACCTCAAGTGGTGCATCCACATCACAATCCAATTTTGTAGGAACCATATCTGTAGTCCCTTTTAGTCAACCAGAACCAAACAACCTTGAAAGTATTTGTCTTGTGCACCCTGAGCTCATAAAGTGGGATCAACAAGGACCACCTGATTTAGATGTCTTCAAAAATGATGACACTATAGCTCATTTCATGGGACTAAGGGAAGGCATTCCATCAGGAGACCACAAGGCAGACTTCTCCATTAACCTTGACAGAGCGGCATATTTTGGGGAGGAAGCTCCTCTTTCAAGTCCACAAAAGAGCAAAAGAATGATAAAAAGCTAAAAGAAGACGTATCTTCTAGTGAAAACCTCATTGAGGTGCTAGAAGATGGAAAGAAGGAACTCCTCCCCTTGATAGAGGATAAATCAGCATTATGAGCTGAAGAAATAGAGGAAGTCAATTTGGGAGATGACAAGAACTGAAAGAACATATACTTGGCAAAATCACTCACCCCTGAGGAGAGAGAATAGTTCATCAGTTTCTTCAAGGCAAGGATGATCAATTTTTCATGGTCCTACTTGGATATGCCAGGGTTAGATCCAGAGCTAGTACTACACCATCTCCTGTTGCTACCCAACACCAAACCTGTCAAGCAGAAGCTGAGAAAGATGCATCCCCATGTTGCATTGCTATTCAAGGCAAAGTTGAAAAAGCTCCTGGATGCTAAGTTCATCAGACCTATACCATATGCAGACTGGATATCTAATTTGGTACCAGTTACAAAGCACAGTGGTCAGATACATATTTGCACAAACTTCAGAGATCTCAACATAGTTTGTCCCAAGGATGACTTTCCTTTACCAAACATTGATATGATAGTAGATCTAACTGCTAGACATCAAATGCTATCACTCATGGATGGCTTTTAAGGATATAATCAGATAAGGATTGCACCAGAGGACCAACACAAAATGGCTTTCACATGTCCTTGGGGAACATATTGTTGGAATGTCATGTCGTTTGATCTAAAGAATGTCAGAGTGACATATCAAAGGGCTATGACAACTATATTTCATGATCTCATCCAATAAACAATGGAAGACTATGTGGGCGACATACTAGCCAAGTCAATACTTCAAAAGGATCATCTACAAGTGTTGGGACCAATCTTTGACAGAATGCAGGAATTCAAGGTCCGTCTAAACCCAAAGAAATGTGCATTCGGTGTCACAGCATGAAAATTAATGGGGTTCATAGTGTCACATAGAGGAATCAAAGTGGACCCAGCAAAGGTCAAATCAATATTGGGCATGCCTCCACCATCAAACCTAAGACAACTAAGAGGGTTACAAGGAAGTCTCCAATCAATCAGGCGCTTCATAGCTCAGCTAGCAGACAAGTGCCACTCATTCCAACATATATTGCACAAAGACATCAAATTTATATGGACAGAGCAATGCAAACAAGCATTTCAAATATTCAAGGACTACCTTCTCAAGTCTCCTATATTGGTACCACCAATCCAAGGTAGACCATTGCTTCCATATATCTCAGCGACAGAGTCTGCGTTAGGTGTACTCTTGGCACAACATGATGACGCAGGTAAGGAGAGGGCCATCTACTATCTAAGTAGGACATTGGTTGGATACGAACTAAACTATACGCCAATTGAAAAGTCATGCATTGCAGTTGTTTTTGCTTCCTAGAAGCTAAGACATTATATGTTGAGTCACCAAACAAAGTTGATCACACATATCGATCCTTTAAAGTACCTCCTAAGCAAAGCAGCGCTCACCGAACGACTGGCAAAGTGGGTAATGATTTTGAGTGAGTTTGACATTGAGTACGTAGACAGCAAGGCCATCAAAGGACAAGTGATTGCAACTAGCAGAGGCGCCCATTCAGGGTCATCAGCCTATTATTTCTGACTTTCCTAATGAATCTATCATGACACTACAACTAGCGATTGAGGTATGGCAACTATATTTTGATGGATCATGCAAAAACCATGGTGCAGGGGCAGGGATAGTGATTATCACTCCAGGTCATGATACAATTCCAAAGTCCTTCAGACTTAACTTCCCATACACTAACAACATAGCTGAATATGAAGCACTGGTCATCGGTCTAAAGATAGCAATTCAATGGAGAATCAAGAACCTTAAAGTCTTTGGCAATTCGCAGTTGGTCATCAATCAAGTCAACAATGATTATATGACCAAAGATGAGAAGCTCATACCATACAGAGCACAGATGGAACAACTACGCACCAAGTTCTATTACATCTTCTTCGAGCAAGTCCCACGAGCATAGAACAAAGATGCAGATGCGATGGCTACCATAGCATCATTGATTGATATGCCAGGTAACAAAACAAAATTCCAGTTTCTAGTGGAGCAACTATTGGTGTCATCACATTAGGAATCCATCACTGAATCAGCATATGTCCTTGTTGGTCTTGAATCCCCATGGTACCAAGATGTCTATAACTATCTCCAAAACAAGGTCTTACCTCCCAACTTGTCTAGGAACCAAAGAAAGTCCCTCATCTGCCAAGCCTCTAGGTATACCATCCTCTCAACTACTTTATATAGATGAAGTCTAGATGGAATGCTCCTATGATGTCTCACTTCCATGGAATCCTAGAAAGCTTTGTACGAGGTACATGAAGGAATATGTGGAACCCACAGAGGTGGCAACATCTTAGCTAAGAAGATCATCCGAATGGGATACTATTGGCCCACAATAGAGACAGATGCACACAAACATGTAAAAAGGTGTAGATAGTGTCAGATTCATGGAGACCTCATCATGCACCAGCCCAAGAATTAAATCCTATCACATCACCATTACCATTTTCAATGTGGGGATTTGACCTAGTGGGAAAAATTACACCTTCTTCAGCAAATGGACACAAATACATCATAGCTGCAACAGAGTACTTCACCAAGTGGGTGGAAGAAATTCCCCTCACTTACATCACTGGAAAGAAAATAGCAATGTTCATACTTAACCACATTATCTTTCGATACGGGATCCCTCAAACAATCCTCACAGATCATGGTACACCTTTCCAGAACAAGGATGTTGAAGAGCTATGCGAACAATTCCATATCAAACAAGGGTTCTCCTCATTTTACTACCCTCAAGGGAATGGCCAAGATGAAGCTACAAATAAGACAATATTGAAAATCTTTAAGAAAACAGTAAATGAATCAGGGCGAGACTGGCACTTACAGCTTAGTCCTGCATTATGGGTATACATAACTAGTGTGAGAACACCTACAGGAGCCACTCCTTTCTCCCTAGTCTATGGATCAAAGGTGGTATTACCCCTCGAAGTGGAAATCCCATCCCTAAGGATATCATTGAAGAACCTAGTTTTAGATGAAGAATATAGAGTAGCAAGGCTTAGTGAACTGGAGTTACTAGATGAAAGAAGACAGCATGCCTTCGACCACTTAAAAGGCTATCAAAATCGCCTTAGAAGGAACTATCATAAGAAGGTGAAGCCACAAACATTTGAGGTAGGAGACCTTGTCCTCATGGAAAATTAGAAGAATCAAGAAGAGTGAGTCAAACCTAGAAAGTTTGAGCCTAACTGGCTAGGACCATTTGTCATTATCAGCTCTACTCAGAGTGGGGCATTCATACTAGCAACACCAAAAGGAGATCAGCTCCCCAGATACATCAACAGCATGCACCTGAAGAGATTCTACCCTTGAGGTCTCTATGGTTAGGGCAGCTATCTACATATCCAGAAAATACCAAAAAAATTAGAAAATATAAAAGTTACCTTGGTGAAAACCTGGCAATCAGGCGCCATGGCAACAACAAAAAAAATCAAAAAAGCAGAAAAGTAAAGAGAAAAAAAATCGCTCTCTCAGTGAAAACTTGGCAATCAGGTGCTATTGAGTAGGTACCTTGGTGAAAACCTGGCAAACAAGCACCAAGTGTTCAAATTCAGCTTCACCATCAATGAACTCCAAGATCGAAAGCTTGAGCACACTTCAAATGCAAGACTGACTATCCCAAGCTATATCCAAAAGCACAAACCCCTCTGAGAACCAAGCACTTACCCATGGTTCAATACTGGTCCACTAGACTAGGGGCAATTCTAAATGTCCTGAAAAAATCCTAAAAATCAGAAAACTCCTCAAAAAATTCTAAAAAGATCAAAAATCAAGAGAAAATCAATCTTCATCAAAAACATTCAAAAATTGCAAAATCCCAAGCAATAAAACCAACTCAGTTATCAAAAGAGCAAAGGGTGATCACGCCCAGTCAATCAATGTCACAATCATGAGCTTTGTGAATAAGCATTGGGCTCATCTGACACAGCTTGATCAGCTGCCAAGTCGATCAAATCAATCTATCAATTGTCACAATCATGAGCTTTGTGAACCAACATTGGGCCCATTTGACACAGCTTGATTAGCTTCCACCATGATCAAAGCAATCAAATCAATACTATCACAATCATGAGATTTTCAAACAACTATTGGGCCCATCTAACACAACTTGATCAGCTGCCAACATGATTAGAGCAATCAAGCAAATCAAGCCTATCCAAAGAGTTGAGACAATCAAGAGAATCCAACTGCATCAAGGAACCATCCAAAAATGTTGACTAGGTTAGTCAAGTCAGTCAGATGTCAGTCTATATTTCATGGTTATGTTCTTACACTACTCCAGGATCCACCATGTGAGGAGAGTAGCTATGATGGATCATGACTTATTTTATTTGATTGTTGTTTGTTGAATGTTCACTTCAATTTTAGGGCCATGATGATTTAGGAGAAATGCGGTAGGCGCTGTCACTTATCTGGTAGCCGCGCAGTTCCATGATCTAAGCTTAACCCTGGGAAAGAATTGAACATTCCTTCTCTCTCTTTTTTTTGCTTGTTTTCTTTATAGAATCAAGAGCTCACAACACTATTCATATGAACTCTAAATGTTTTGGAGTTCTATCTTGGTTTCTATGGTCTTTCCCTTTATGTTGCAAATAAGAGCTCATGATGCTATCAAGATGGACTCTAGGGGCGTAGGAGTTATATCTTGTTTGATTGGCTTTCCCTTTCAAAAATCAAGAGCTCACAGTGTTATCCAGATGGACTTTGGATGCATAGGAGTTCTATCTTGGTTTCCTTGTTTTAGATTCATTCAGAGGACAAGCGGTATCTAGATGGTCAATATCTGGGTGCTTTTGGCTCTCTTTCTTTTCAAATAGGGAACATAGTTGAACCCAGATGGTTAATATTTGGGTGCACTATGGCTCTCTTTCTATTCAAATCTCTCTACTCCTTCCGCTATCAAGAGGTCATGGTGATATCCAGGTGGTATGTGATCTGGATCATTCGACACTCTTTCAGAATATCAGAAAATACAAAAAAAGATGCAATGATGAAAATTATTGGAAACAGTGGCAGTGACTTGGGACATTCATCCTTTCTATCAGATCATATCTATCCAAAAAATGCAAAAAGAACACGTTTCTATTATTCCACTCTATTAGATCAATCTCAGAGAACATCTATCAAACTAACTTCTTTCTAACTAACACATGTATTACTCGGATATTTTGTGCATAGTAGATTACATTCATTTCATTAAGTACATCAGAAAATGATAAAAACATGGTAGTTGCATACATGATAAATCATAAAATCACACGCATCCATAAGCATCTCATATAAACATGCATTTCATTTCCACCATCCTGCATGAACATGTCAGTATCATAGGAAAAGTAAATCATCCATATACGAGTCTGCATAATAGAATCATATTGCATATACAACTCATCATCTAAACCACCAAATCATGTAGAATCATACATATAGCAAAGTAAACCATTGCACACCATATCAAAAACACTAGCTGCATCTCATATAAATCAAACTATCTAAGTACAATGAACGGTCGCAAGCCTGATCAAAGAAGGTAATCAACATATATATAAATAAATATCAGTGTGTCGGGATATAAAAATGGTACTACTCAGAGTATATATAATGACAACACTAAAAAAATGGTACATGATACATAAATCAACATGAGCTACCCCCACCCTCGCCAGGAGGTGGACAAGGGGGTGGCATGTCATAATCTGTCCTGTGGGATGAACCGGGAGCTCTAACACCACTGCTTATGATTTCTAGGTTTAACTAGATCTCTAGGAGGCTATATAGCTGGGCACCCTCTATGCTGTAGGAACTACGCCCTCACAATGACACCTCCAATACTCAATCTCTCTCTGAGCATCACACCCAGATCTGTAGTACCTATCAAGAACCTCACAGTGTGAGACATCCTGTACACTGTCAATAAATGAGAAAACCTCAGCTCAAGCCTGTCGCTCTCTAGACTCGGCCGATGTAACCCGGGCCTCCAAAGCAATAGCACATGCATCAGATAAGGAAAGCCTAGCCTGAAGGTCCTAAACCTGCTGAGTGAGGCTCTCCACCTCTAAAGGATCATCATCCATACCACCCATAGCCACATCCATGTCCCCCTCCTCTGCCATGTCTCCCAAACCATCACCTCCTCTCCACCTGATAACCCAAGAATCATCATCACTCTCTAAGCTCTCCCCTATGCTGCTACCAGTGCTACCACTATCACTAGAGGAACCTGTCTCCACACTCTACTCATCTAGAGCATCCAAATCTATGTCAGCAATCTCAATATCAACATCCTTGATAACCACTCTCTCCTCCTCTCTAGGAGCCAAAATAGTAGTTGTTTGCCTACGTACTCTCCGAACCAATTGAGATGCCTCCTCCTCCATGGCCTCCTCATCCTCCAAAATAGTTCCCAACCCAAATCGGTGAGCACTAGTATGTCCCCCACTCCTACCACCACTAGTCCTAACCCTTCCACCAGCACCCCCGGGACCAGGATCATCACCTCCATCATCTCCCATACCCTGTCCTCCATCTCTCCCACCATCCCTCCCTCCCTTACCCCATCCACCATCTCTCCCCCAATCCCTACCTCCCCTACCACCACCTCTCTCTCCATCACAGCCTCCCCTACCACGTCGTACCCGTCGGGCCCTCCTCATAATAGTCCCGAAAATAGGATGTGAGACATTTGTAAGTGCAACCAGCCGATGTTGCAACCAATGGGCATCATATTGGGGTGTAGTGCCTAAAAAGACAAATTCAACTATCAGTACCAGAATAGATAAAGACATAAGTATCAAAACAAGATATGAGAAAGTATCAGAGAGTAGAAAGGAAGTACATAAGCAATCAAAAACAAGACAAACCTACATCTAGAGTGGTAGAGCACCAGGTCCATGCCATAGGAAGTAAACCTAAAAACTCAGTACGAGTATCATCAAGTGATACTACACCACCCCAAATAGCAGTATCCCTCGACCTCTAAGCAAAGTATGCATAAGAATCAGATACATCATGTTTCTCTCCAAACTGGCACAATATCATGTCAGTGTTGTTAAATTCTATCATATGAATATGATCGGTCACATGACCAATCAAGTATCTCAGTTGATGACAGAATGGGAGATGGATGTCCTCTCCATCCCAAATGGGACAATCTCTATATAGCCTCCAAATGAAATAAGGAATCATATCTAACTACTGCCGCCAGTATGTCAAGTGACCCATATGTGTCTGAACAATGGATCCATCATACATGAAGACATACGGCCTATCAGTTGGAAGAGCACGGGCACCAATAGGATGACATACGGTAATATGCTCTCATGCCCAGATCTGCAGGAGGATCGCACTGCAGCTAAGCAACTTACCATCAAGGTAAGCCACATATAACATATGAAAATGCATGTGGGCCAACATGAATGGACCCCAAGAAAATACAGTATGATCCCTAACCATGCTCTGTAATACACTACCAAAGCCGACAGAAAAACCACGTTGTCGACGATCGGGGCATAAGATGCCATATATCAAACTGCCTAGCAAAGTGGACAACCTATCAAGGCCCAACCTGAATCTAGACCTTGAAATATCATAGTCACCAGCAAGCCCGAGCTGATCCCAAGGCAATCCAGAAATCTTAGTCAATGAAACAACACCAGTACGGGTGGAATACTCCACAAGCTCACCCTAGATAGGGAGTTGGACGATGCGATACACATCCTCCAAAGTCACTGTACACTCACCGGTGGGTAACTAGAAAGTGCAAGTCTCTAAATGCCACTGCTCTACAAGAGCGTAGATCAGACCCCTATTGGTCATGATCTTGGGCATATAACAAAGCTAGTACAAACCAAGATCGCGAAGAACTGACCTCTCATCCTCTGTCAGCTGAAATCTATATACAAGGCCCATCGGCCTGGACTCTCGATAGCGCAAGATCCACCCAGTGAACTGCACACAGAATTAAATTAGAAAAATATCACTTTCAGTCATTAAGGAAAGTAACATAAGCAAGAAAAAGTAGATAGCAGACAAGGACATCAGGCAAATAGTGCTAAAAAATTGATTGCGGTAATAAAGCAATGCAAATGCGGTACTTTTAGGCGATTGCAAAACATAAACAACAAGTGCGGCATACAAACTTCAATTGTGGCATTAAACATACACAAGTGCGGCACACTTATCAATTGCGATATTTAACCGGCAATTGCGGCATTTAAACCACAACCGATTGCGGCACACATTGCAAATTTCCAAAAAAATATAATTATTAAAAGTAATAAATATATGCATTAATGACATGCAAAGCGAGAAAACTCACTTGACGTCTAGAACCAGCTAGTCTGCGGTAGGTCTAGACTCGGTCAGATATGTGAGTGACACCCGGAAGGCCAGCCATCACTAGAAAACAGGAGAAAAGAAGGCTGAAATCATAAAGCAAACTCACCAAGATATCAGAGCTCCAAGATTGCAATGTGGAGAATGAATGGCTCTTTTGGCTATTTATAAGGGTTCCAAAAAACCCTAATTTCACTAGGAGCTCTGAAATTTCTTCCCAGGCCCCGAAAACTTTGATAGTCAATAACAGGGGCATATTAAACCATTTTTCAAATCCGTCAGCTATCCAGTTTCAGAAATTGCAGTTTCAACAAATCAATGCTCATGTCGCGACTTTTCGCTCAAATTTGTTGAGGGGGCATAAATACACCTACTACTGTCAGGGCAAGCTGGGGCAAAATCAAAGAATCTTTGACACACTGCGACAAGTCACATCGCATCAAAGAGGGGCAAATGTAGACACCCTAAAATGGACAGGCTTGCGACTTTACATTAAAAACACTAATTTTCATCTATAAATTAATGGTTTTTTAATCATTTAATTAATCATCTATTTTCTTCTAAATTCATTCCCCAAATCATCTAATCAAATTCCCAAAATTAATTAAATAATTAATTTTATTTAATTAATTAGCTTTAATTGATTAATTACCATTAATTAATTAATTAATCTCAATTTCCTATAATTTAAATTCAAATATTTAAACTTACTAATTAAATTCTTCCAATTAAATTAATTTAATTTCATCAAATAAAGCAATTCTTAGTCAAAAAGAATTCAATTATCTCACATGTTGAAAACAATAAATTAAATAAATGAATTAAATATTCATTTATCTTCAAAGAGATAACTCCAATCAAAATACATGGGTTACTCCACCCATCTCTCCAGTCCACATGGATAACTTCACCCACCTATTCAGTTCAAAAAGGTAACTCACCATTAGCTCTTCAGTCAACCAAGCTTTATCTCATCTTTACCAAATGAAGAGGTGGAGTTTACTAATGGCTTCTCCAGTTCCTTTTAATCTCAACCATTCATCTCCCTATCTCTGGGATTGATCTCAACCGTTCATATCAACACCAATTCCTATATAATAAACCCTTCATAACCATTTGAAGGATCTAGGATTTCAAGCTCTCATGCATCATTACTATGTCAGTTTGGTTGTAGCATTCAAGCCATCTTGGGATCACACACACATTTCAATTAGCAAATTCTTGACACTTCTCAAGTCATAGATGTTGCCCCGCCAATACTAAGCATCAAGAACAACGTTTTGGAAGGAGTAGAGAGAAACAATAGAAGCTTCAAGCATCGTGGGGTTTGCATTTATTTATTTTCCTTTCTCTTGCTTGTACATTTTATTGATTACGATTCATTGTTATTCATTTTAGTAGTTATTGTGTACTTGTTTTATATCATTTGTGAAACCTTTGCTACTAACCCTTGCCTTTGGAAAGCTTGGGAATCACGGATCATGAAAGAGAGGCGTACACTATGTTATGATCTTACTTTCAAGTTTATCATTCAGATATGAGATTAACATTTATAAGTTGGTTAAATTTTGTTGATATTGTGGTGCAACTGATTCACCCCCCCCCCCCCCCCCCCCCCCCCCCCNATTCAGATATGAGATTAACATTTATAAGTTGGTTAAATTTTGTTGATATTGTGGTGCAACTGATTCACCCCCCCTCCCCCTCCCCCTCCCCCTCCCCCCTCTCGGTTGTGTGTTCTCTTTAAGGTCTAACATATTTATGCGGTCCATCTAGAACTAGAAGTTAATATGAAGATAGATATTTCATATTATTAATTGATGACTACTCAAGAATGATGTTGGTTAGTTTTCTAAAGGAGAAATCTAAATATTTTGACAAATTTGTTATATTTAATTCTATGGTTGACACAGAGACACATTTGAATTTGAAGTGTTTGAGATCTGACAGAGGTGGTGAATTCACATCCGGTGAATTTAATGCAATTTTTGAAGAACATGGGATAAAAAGATAGATGTCTACACCACAATCCCCAAAAAAGAATGGTATTATAAAGAGAAGGAACAAAAAAAATCTATACATTGCAAGGACAATGATGATTGAAGGAAATGTTACGCAAGTTTATTGAAGAGACATTGTGAGAACTTCAATTTATACATTTAACTAGGTGAATATCAAGCATGGTACTTGTAAGACTCCTTTTGAACTATGGTATGGTCATATTCCTATTGTAAAATATTTAAGAATATTTGGAAGCAAATACTATATCAAAAGAGATGATGATTTAGGAACATTTGACCCTAGATGTGATGAAGGTATCTTTCTTGGTTATTCAACAAAGAGGAAGGCATACAAATGTTCCAATAATAGGTTGAGAAAGATAGTTGAGAGTGCAAAGGTCAAAGTGGATGAAATAAATCAGAGAATGCAACAACAAACTCAGAATCAAAATTAGATTGTTCCATGGAATCAAGATGAAGAAATCATTACAAATGAAGAATTAGAGATGAAAGAGTCCAGTTGTTAGAATATTTAATATTTCCTTGGTTGTATTTAATTGTGTATTTAAAGTTAAACCAAGGTATCCTACATTTATTTAATTAGGAGATTTTATGGAATCCCTACATGTATTTTGTCTTCTAATACAAGTGGGAGGACATGTCATTTCTTGTAATTCATTTATTAAGAAAAATATATCATCCTCCTTAAGAGGATATTGACACTTTGCACACACCTATTATGGATGTTGTAATTCATATATTGGTGAGATACTTAGTAACTGCTCTCCTCATATATATTTAAGAGATGCCCCTCCTCATTTATACTCATGAAGTTATTGTAAATAACTCTCTCTCTCTCTCTCTCTCCCCATATTCATAATATCACAAGTGGTTTTTCTTTTCTTTTCCCCTTTCAAAATCTTCTTGTATCCTTGTATTTGCCTCTGGGTGCTTGCTCCTAGTTGATGTTTTTCTCATGGTAGCATTTTCTTCATCATCTATCTATCTTGGATTATTTTCATTTCCTTTCTCTTGTTATTTCATTACATGGTATCAGAGCTTGGGTTGCTAATCCTTGTTTGAGTTTAGTGTTGAAGGTTACCATTCTTTGGAGCACATCTTATTGGAGACTGTTGTTTAAGAGAGAATCTTGAGTTTCAGTTACTAACTCTTGTGTTGTAGATTTGTATTATTGTTTTCTCTAACCCTCTTTGGTCGGCTTTCTATCAGAGAGTTGTGCTTATTTTTTTTTGGTTTGGTTGGTTTACCGCCAAACCCATTTCAATCTGCATTTAGTTTTTAACCTCTTTCAGACAACTGCAAGGTTCATCTTCTTTTTATAATATCATATTTATGTGCGGGTTAAATTTGACTTTGTTTACTTGAAGGGTTCATATTTTGATTCTAACTAGTTACTATCATTTCACTTTAATACTTCCTGCAAATCTTAATCTCTTTGCAATCTGCAAATTTTTCTAATATCTGTGTATTTTCTAATAACATTTAAATGTTTAAATCTTTGTTCTTAAAACCTTTTTAATCTCATCTCTGTTAATTTTGTTAGTTTTATTTGAACGTTTCCTTTGGTGATATATCTCTATTATAACTTATATATCTTTGGTCTTCTTCCTGTTTGGGCAACTCAAACTCTTGTATTTTTAACCCTTATTATTCTTTCTATTTGGTCTCCTTTCTTGCGCAAATTTCTACCTTCTCCTTTATTGTGCAGCCCCTCTCCCCTGTCTTGCACAACATACTCTCCCTTCTCTTGCATAGGGAAGGGAACACAACTTTCTCTCCCTCTATTTTTATATGAATTAATCAAGTTTTTTAATATAATTGTTTCATTGATGCCTATCCAAGTTTAATACATTATTTCTACACCTTTTTCATAGTTCAATTGAAGTTTTAATTTCTTTTTAATAACTTAAATCCAATTATATTAAAGATTTAACAAAAAAAAAATTAAAATTAAAATCATTATTTAGTCATTCAAAAGCTGATTAACATTGCGTTAAATTCTTATTTCTTACTCTTTCGCATTATATTATCTTTGCATTGCATTCCTTATTGCATAATCTTAACGTTTCTCATTTTATTTATGTAATCATGTCGAACCTCATTCTTGGGATTAAGTTAAATAATACAAATTATAATGCTTGGAAAACACATATTTTGTTTATTTTTTGTTTTAAACATATGTTAGACATTGCTACTAATCCTTCTTCTGCTTGATCCGCTACTGCTTCTCAAGCTGACATTAATGCTTGGAATGTTAAAAATGAGGAGGCACTTCGCCTAATAGGAATTTCCTTAAGTATTAAATATGTTTTAATTGCTCATTGTAGTGAAGTACATGCAACTTGGGATATTCTGAAAAACATGTATGATGGTCCGAATGAATCTAGAAAGATTCAACTCCAAGATCAATTGGAGGATCTCAGGTATACCAATTTTTAATCTATGGATTATTTTTTCTCAAATTTGATTATGTTAGAATTCAATTGCATGGTTTAGGAGTAACTTTATCTGATATTCATTTAACTCATATTATTTTAAAGAAATGTCTTCCTAGGAATTTTCAACAGTTTATTACTAATGTGCATTCTCAACTTGCTCTTCCTACTTTAGCTTCTCAATTAACTTATATTGTTTTTCAAACTTTATTGCGTCAAGAGGAAGAAAAGTTGACTCAATTTTGAACTCTTAAGTCTAATGAACATGCATTCATGTCTAAAAATCAAAATCAAAATCATTTTAGATCAAATAATAATAATAGTTATAATCATCATAGTCATTCCAATAATCAATTCAATTTTAGGCCTTATCATAACAATATTAATAATCATAATAAAAATCATCATAATCAAAAGACTAGTCCTAAAAAACCTCATTGCACTTATTGTGGGAAAGATGGTCATGTGACTAACAATTGCTTTAAAAATCAAAATGATAAGAAACCTCTGAATCAAAATAATCAGAATAATCAAAAGTCTAATTATAAGAAGAATAATGGTAATCAATCTCGTCATTCTTTTACTATTAGTTATAAGGTTTCTAACCTTTTAGAGTGGATTATTGATAGTGGCGCATCTCAACATGTTACGTTTCATAGAGAATTTTTTGAATCTTAGCAACCTGATACTTCTAACATTCCAATTCAATTAGCTAATAATAATAGTTGCAAAGTTGAAGGTTTTGGTGATGTTCTTTTTTCTAATGGAAAATTGTGTGATGTTCTTTATGTTCCTTATTTGAAATCTAATCTTCTTTCAGTTTCTCAATTATGTCAAGATTATAAGGTTGAATTTCATAAGAATATGTGCTATGTTATTGATCCTAAACCTAATCAAGTTGTTGCTAATGCCAAAATGGATCATGATAACCTGTTTAAATTTTATGAGTTTGCCACACAAGATTTTCATTACATGCTGATGTTGATTTTAATATATGGCATGAAAGACTTGGCCATTTAAATTCTGATTATTTCTCTTTGATGCAAAAATAAAACATGGTTGATGGTTTGCCTAATATTATTCCTTCAAAAATTCTATTCATTGGTTGCATGAGTAGTAAAATGCATAGGGAGCCCTTTCCACATGGTCAATCTTGGAGGGCACATCATAAGTTGTACCTCATCCATAGTGATCTTTTGGGTCCCATGGAGAATAAATCCATCCAAGTTTCAAGGTATGCACTCACCTTTACAGATGATTTTTCTAGAAGGACTTGGATCTATTTCTTTCATACTTTTAGATCAAGTCCTTGATATATTTGCTGAATTTAAAATGTTTTTTTGAGTTTCAATCTAGTTTTAAAATAAAAATTCTTAGAACTGACAATGGTACAAAATATTTTAATAATTCTTTTCATTCATACTTGAAGTATTTTGGCATAAAACATGAGCTTATTGTTCCTTATACACCACAACAAAATCATGCGGCGAAAAGAAAGCATAGGACTATAATTGAGATGGCTAGATGTTTGTTACATTCTAAGAATATGGATTATAAGTTTTGGTCTAAAGCAATGGATTGTGCCACTTATCCAATTAATAAGTCTCAAACTAAATCTTTAAAAGATAAAACTCCCGAAGAAGTGTGGTCTAGTAGGAAGCCCAATTTGGAAAACTTAAGATTTTTTGGATCTATTTCTTATGTTCACACACCTAAACAAAAGAGGCAAAAATCATATGCTAAATATTCACCTTATATTTTTGTTGGACATTATGAAAACACTAAAGGATGTAGAGTTTATAATCCTAGTACTAATAAAGTTCAAGTTGCCAAAGATGTGTGTATTGCATAAAATGGAGTTCATGATTTCTCTAAAGTTCAAGATACTAAATTTAGTGGAAGTAAAGTTGTGGTTGTGGAGGACCAACCTCCTTCTCTAAAACCTACTCCTAATGAATCTATTTCTATTCCTTCTAGTGATAGTGATGATGATAAAACTAACTCTACTCCTAATGATTCTTCATCTAGTGATGAGTCTATTACTTCTAAGAGAAATCCTATTTGGTTTAGAAATTTACTTTATGAAAGTGATGATTACATTACTAGAATGGGTGGACTTAAACCTAGGATAATTAATTAAAATTACAATTATATCCAAAAAAAAACATAAAAAGGAAAATTTGCAGCCATACAGCTGAGGCCAAAAAGTCATGTATGTCATCTACAAGTGATATTTGGGTTGTTTGATTCACATCAGGTTCACCAAAATGTCATAGGATCAATCATGTTCCACAATCTCGAATTAATTAGGGGGTTAGTAGCACCGATTTTCAATGGGAGAGATCAATCAATTACTACTAATAATGAAACTATAAACAATAAAATGGAAAGTAATCAAGGAGGAATACAAACAAATGCAAACCAACAAAGCTCGAATCTTCTATTGTCTCTCTCTACTCCTTTTGAAATGCTATGTGTATGGTGCTCAGTATTGGTATCAGCAGAGTCTATGACTTGGGAGCATCAAGAATATGACATTGAATGTGTGATTGCAAGAAGGCTTGATGCTTGAACCAATCTGACAGAGTATTGGCACACGAAAGCTTAAAATCCTAGATCCTTCAAATGGTTACGAAGGGTTGATTATATAGAATATGGAAATGATATTAACGATTGAGATCAATCCCAAAGATTGGAAAATGAATGGTTGAGATCAAAGGGAACTAGAGAAGCCATCAGTAAACTCCACCTCCTCAAGTTGGAGAGAGGAGATAAAGTTTGGTTAACTAAATAGCTAATTATGAGTTACCTTTTGAACTGAAGAGGTAATTTGGAGTTACATTTTTGAACTGAAGAGGTAGGTGGAGTAATTCATGCAATCAGAGATGTGATCAAGAGTTCTCTTTTTTGAACTAAAGAAAGGATTTAATTGAATATTTAATTCATTTTTGTAATTAAAGTATTCAACATGTCAGATAATTAAATTATTTTTGGTTTAGAATTGAAATATTGAATGAAATTAAATTAATTTAATGAAATTAATTTAATTAGAAGAATTAATTAATAAGTTTAAATATTTAAATTTAAACTTTAGGAAATTGAATTTAATTAATTAATGAAGATTAATCAATTTGTAGACACCCTAAAATGGACAGGCTTGCGACTTTACATTAAAAACACTAATTTTCATTTATTAATTAATTGTTTTTTAATCATTAATTAATCATCTATTTTCCTCTAAATTCATTCCCCAAATCACCTAATCAAATTTTCAAAATTAAATAAATAATTAATTTTATTTAATTAATTAACCTTAATTGATTAATTAAATTCAATTTCCAATAGTTTAAATTCAAATATTTAAACTTACTAATTAAATTAATTTTATTTTATTCAATAAAGCAATTCTTAATCAAAAAGAATTCAATTATCTCACATGTTGAGAACATTAATTAAATAAATGAATTAAATATTTATTTATCTTCAAAGAGATAACTCCAATCAGATCACATGGGTTACTCCACCCATCTCTCCAGTCCACATGGGTAACTTCACCCACCTCTTTAGTTCAAAGAGGTAACTCATAATTAGCTCTTCAGTCAACTAAGCTTTATCTCCTCTTTACCAAATGAAGAGGTAGAGTTTACTGATGGCTTCTCTAGTTCCTTTTAATCTCAACCATTCATCTCCCTATCTCTGGGATTGATCTCAACCATTCATATCATCACCAAATCCTATATAATAAACCCTTCATAACCATTTGAAGGATCCAGGATTTTAAGCTCTCGTGTGCCATTACTCCATCAGTTTGGTTCTAGCATTCAAGCCATCTTGCGATCACACACCCGTTTCAATTAGCAAATTTTTGACACTTCTCAAGTCATAGACGCTGCCCCACCAATACTAAGCATCAATAATAGCATTTCGGAAGAAGTAGAGAGAAACTATAGAAGCTTCAAGCATCGTGGGGTTTGCATTTATTTGTTTTCCTTTATCTTTCTTGTACATTTTATTGATTACGTTTCATTGTTATTCATTTTAGTGGTATTGTGTATTTGATTTGTATCAATTGTGAAACCTTTGCTACTAACCCTTGCCTTTGGAAAGCTTGGGAAATCCATGGATCACGTGAAGAAAGGCGTACATTTTGGTGAACCCGACATGAATCAAACAGCCCAAATATCTCTCGCAAATGAAGAATCGGATTGATTAACCATGGCCGTACGGTCATAAATTTAAAAATCTAACTTTTCTTCGACATTTGTATTATTTCACAGTTGTTGGTATTTTACCGCAATCGGTGAAATTGTACCGCAATTGACTGGTTTAATACCGCAATTGATTGGACGCTTTCGTAGTATTATCCTATCTTTTTCTGTCTCTTTCTTTTGGTTCTTTTCCGCAATCATCTGATCCATGCCGCAATCGTTAGTATTTTTCCACAATTGCCCAATCCATGCCGCAATCGACAGCATTTTGCCGCATTTGCCAGTGCTTTACCGCAATCACCAAAAATTTACCGCACTTTCTAGAAGTTTGCCGCAATCACAGAAATATTGCAATATCAGATCCAAATCTTCTGTCTATCTGTTTCTAAACTGACATTTTTTTTATTTCTGTGTAGGGCCGGGAGAATCACCAAGAACAAAGAAGGGTAAGTTTTGGTAAGCATCATTCATTATTTCAAAGTTTCATATACTCTCATTTTTGCAAATAATCCTTTTTGGTACTAACTTGTTTAAAACAAAGCAAACTAAAAGGAATTCATTTGTCAATTTGGGTTTAAAAAGAATAGTGCTTGCAAAACGTATCACATCTCATATTTTGGATTTGCGCTTAAAATTGACGTGAGGTTTAAAATTAAACTAAGGCAAAAAATCTCTCAATTTGGTGCATTAAAATTGAACAAGCAATCAAACACCTACTTTTGGGCTTAAAATTGAACATTCGTGCTTGTATGGTGGTGTAGCTTAGTTCACACTTTAAACTTTGGAGCTTAATTGATTTACCTTGTGTCTTGAGTTTTGGGTGCACTTGCACAAACTGTTAGATTACAAACCTTTGCATTTTTTTAGAAAGGCATGTCCGGGGAATGCACTTCTTCCTTGAAGGACGACCTTAAACCGGTAATCCTTCCGATCGGTATATAAACAAGGCGCAAACCAAATTTTTGTCTTATCTAGCCAAGCTCGGGCGAGGCGTGTTGATAATAGTCTGGATCAGATGAATATCCCTAAGGAGTCAGCATGGTCAACTAGGCTCTTAAGTGAGTCACGCATGTACAAACCGATTGGAGAGATGCCATGAACCCTTACTACAACCTTGATTAATTAGAGGCCAACCTGTTTTACCTCCGAACAGATACCTTATTATAGTGCAAGGGGTTGCAAAATTTCCCCCTAAGATTCCCATCATATGTGTCCCACGGTATTTGTGTAGTGAAAGAGATCTTCACTTCATGACAATAATACCTGGAAATGACAAAAACACAGGCACCTACATCATGGATCTCCGTGTCCTAGTAGCATGACAATTGTTGTGTGAGCTAAGGGACATTCAAGTATTGGGCCTATAACATTGTATTCTAAATCCATTGACCTAGATTAATCTGACTGTTCATTGTTAAGACCTCGTGATAACTTTGCAACTTGAAATAGTTGTAGAACATACACAATTTCAGTCTTCATTCTTCAAAACACAGTGTCTGTTATGCTTGTTTCTTTGATTAGTTTCTAAAAAATGCAAAACAAAATATCCAAACTATCAAAATGAGTCAAACATGTTAAAGTCTAGGGTTTTCAATGTCAATTGTCTTCCAAATCAGAAGCACTATTCCTAAAATTTCAAAATTATCAAGCAGTGATACTTATCCTCTAGTCTTTTTTAGACTATTTTTCATTTACCGCAATTGCCCGCATTGTGCCGCAATTGAAGGAAGTTTTCCATAGTTGACTTGTTTATTGCTGCAATCATTGTGTTTATTACTACAATCGGTGACAAACTACCGTAATTGACTGTTTATTTTATCATAATCGGTGAAATTGTACCGCAATTGACCAGAGATACTATATTCCTGTTTTGACATAAAACCTTGAAAGAATTCTTCATTTGGTGTCCAAAACTAGTGCCTACCCCAGGAAAATGTGAAGAACATTATGTGAATCTCTAAAGATTAAAGATTACCCTTTCTCTGTAAAGCGCGATTATTGTCAAAAACATTGTTAGTTCAAAAGCTTAGACTCGAAATACCTTGATCTCATCATATCAAACATCATCATCTTTATCAAAGTGACTTTATCCAAGGCAAAGGTTGGAAAATCTTATCTTTTTATCATCACCACTTTGAGATCAAGTTATATCAAAATCTGTCCTTAGAATTACCCTTTTCCAAAACATAACTTGGGCTTCCTTAGAAAGGATCTTCCTTGTTTGCTTTATATCACTTATTTTAGTTACAAAACCTGGACCGCACTATGTCTCAAACACCTCATGGAGGACCTTACACAAGGTCTAAGGCTAGAACTCAACCTAATGAGTCATATATCAACTATTTCCCCGCTTGGGAAATAGAGCAAGAGAATGATCCCTTCGTGAACACTAGTTCTGCTCTATTCATTGAACAGCCTCGTGGGGTAGACCTTTTCCAATATATCATAGAAGAAGAAATTGAAGATGTGGAGCAAGATTGTTGTAGAGAGGAACCCTGAACATTACTTGGCCATGCTAATAAAGAAGGGAGTCAAACTCCCCGCTAAATTTAGTGTATCGACTATATGGCCAGAAAACCCTCTCGTAGGTCAAAACACTACTAAAACTCCTCACATACTACCTTTTGTGTCTCAAATCTTTCCACCATTGGTTTTTCCCACATTGACACAGACTGTATCCAATCAAACCAATGACCCGACTAGGCCAACACATCTTCTACTCAAAGCATGACAGGCTCGCAACTAAGTGCACCTATGGTCACTAGTATGCCTCCACCTTTGGTCTCATGGCTAGGACAATCAAGCTCTCATGCTATGCCTTCCATCCCTCCAAACACCAACCATTCTAAAACTATGTCGTTGCTATAGTCAATTCACACTAGTCTTGGGATCAACACCTCATGCCCGCAGAGATCCATCTCTGCAGGAATGAATTACAGTCAAGGCCCGCCCAAGGCTACATATTTTCCCATTCTGACACCAATCCAACCTTCACAACAGCAACCCCAGCTTTAGTTGCCTCATTCCCAACCCACGCAACATCAACCCCAGCTTCAGTTGCCTCACTTCCAACCCCCGCAATAGCAACCCCAGCTTCAGTTGCCTCAAATCCAACCCCCGCAACAGCAACCCTAGCTTCAGTTGCCTCAGTTCCAACCCCCACAATAGCAACCCCAGCTTTAGTTGCCTCAAATCCAACCTCAGTGACAGCAACCCTAGTTTCAAACCCAACCTCAACAGCAGCAATACCAACCCCAGTAGTATCAACCCCAGTTTCAATCACAATAGAAAACGCATCAAAACCCACCATGGGCTACTCATGTCCCTCCATTTACAAATCACTCGATGGGGAATCAATATCAAGTCCCTAGGATGAAATCCTATGTTCCTACTCAAGGGACACAAAGACGCAGCCTCATACCCACCACAACACAAAGGAATGTCCACAGCCACCAGCCTCAATATCAAACGGACATGTTAATGCAACAAATGCAAACCCTTCAAACCCAAATGATGGATATGCAAAATCAGGAGCAAACTAAATCCTATACCATAGAGGATTTATACCCATACCCCTTTGACCATTCTCTTCACATGTCTTCGTTCCCAAATCACTTCTCGGTACCAAAATTTGACAAATATAGGGGCAGTACCAACCCTATTGAACATATCCGAGAGTTTTTTGCTACTTGCGTCGAAGTCGCTCATGACGAGACATATCTAATGTGACTGTTTCCACAAATCTTGGCCGGACCAGCAATAGAATGGTTCTCACATCTACCTCATGGCATTCAGTCTTGGGGAGAATTGGCTAAAAAGTTCATAGCTCACTTTCATCATAACATTGAACGCAAGGTCAGAATCAAGGACCTTTGTGACATTAAACAGAAGGATGGAGATTCTTTTGTGAAATTCCTATAGAGATGGAGGAATATGGCAAATTGCATAGCATATGATGTGCCTGAACAAGACTTAATAGTCATGTTTGTTGACAATCTAATTCCAGACATGTCATTCACAACAGATTTACAGTTAGCTCCGAACTTCACACAACTCATCGAAAGAGGAGTTCGTTGTGAGAAGAACTTAGTCAAACGAGGAATCCTTGCATATCCCACATAAATGAATATGAATAAGAATGCAACAGAAAAAGCTAAGTGGTGGAACAAAAACAAAAATGTCACTAGCGATGGTGTCATTGATGTGAAGACAGTCAACTATGCACAACCCAAGGTGTCACTGCAAGGTGCACCTGTGGCCAACCAAAAACCCA
>MU226667.1:1691021-1708934 GCA_018584345.1 Thuja plicata
TCAAAGAGATAACTCCAATCAGATCACATGGGTTACTCCACCCATCTCTCCAATCCACATGGGTAACTTCACCCACCTCTTCAGTTCAAAAAGGTAACTCATAATTAGCTCTTCAGTCAACTAAGCTTTATCTCCTCTTTACCAAATGAAGAGGTAGAGTTTACTAATGGCTTCTCCAATTCCTTTTAATCTCAACCATTCATATCCCTATCTCTGGGATTGATCTCAACCGTTCATATCATCACCAAATCCTATATAATAAACCCTTCATAACCATTTGAAGGATCTAGGATTTCAAGCTCTCAAGCGCCATTACTCCGTCAGTTTGGTTCTAGCATTTAAGTCATCTTGTGATCACACACCCGTTTCAATTAGCAAATTCTCAACACTTCTCAAGTCATAGACGCTGCCCCACCAATACTGAGCATCAATAACAACGTTTCAAAAGAAGTAGAGAGAAACAATAGAAGCTTCAAGCATCGTGGGGTTTGCATTTATTTGTTTTCCTTTCTCTTGCTCGTACATTTTATTGATTACGTTTCATTGTTATTCGTTTTAGTGGTATTGTGTATTTGATTTGTATCAATTGTGAAACCTTTGCTACTAACCCTTGCCTTTGGAAAGCTTGGGAAATCCACGGATAACGAGAAGAGAGGCGTACACAATTAAGCTTAATTAATTATTTAATTAATTTTGGGGATTTGATTAGATGATTTGGGGAATGAAATTGGAAGAAAATAGATGATTAATTAATGGTTAAAAACCCATTAATTAATGGATAAAATTTAGTGTTTGTAATGTAAGGTCGCAAGTATGTCCATTTTAGGGTGTCTACAGGATCAATAAGGAAACATGAAATATTTACTTGAAATTATGTTGGTTGTTCAAGGAACATCTCCATGTGATCTACATGGCAATGAGTAAATACTCTAGTGTTGCATTGTGTCTGGAGTTGGGTTTTGGTGTTTTTTTGGCAATTTGGCCAACAAAGTTTGTTCTCTTGCTTATGTCATGTTTCTAATTGTATTAGATGATGTGTTGAGTTGGTTTTAAGTCTCACCTTGTTGTGTGGGGATCCACATTGAGTGGGTTCATGTTGATGAAGTGTCTTGGGCCAACCGATTGTATGTTATACATTACCCTATTCCTAACTTTGGAAGGTGTACACCAAGCATTTGTGATGTTTGGAAACACTTTGGATATTGTGTTATGGTGCTTTTAGGTCCTCTCTATCTCTTGGATAAGACCACTTTCACCACAATTATGTTTTGGTGGTAAACTTGTTGTGATCACCCCGTGTCCCTTGTTCTGGCTAACCTAATTGATGCTTAGTGATGATCCATATGGTATAAATAGAAGATCAAATTAGTTGCAAAGTGAGTGGAATGTGTGAGAGGTGTGGAAGATGTGATTCTAAGGAAACAACAATGTGTGATGGAAGTTGTGAAACTGAATTTATAATTGATTGCTTGAGACATCTTGTCAAAAACATCTATATTCTAAGGAGAATGTTATAAATTGTATGTTGAATGCCTATTCATTGTAGTACTTTTCATGTATCCTATGTTGAGACAAAAAGTATCCTTTACATGCCTTCCTTTTAACCTGCTTGGAGAAAGTGAGTCTTTGCAGAAAGTCAATGGCATCTTTCCATAAGATAGTGAGACTTAGTTGCAAGTCCAACAATGAGCCTCTTGTAATACCTTTCATATATTGTGAGATAGTCTTGCTACGAATTTTACCTCATTGGGATTTCCACATAAATTGGTGTTCTATTATGCATTAGTATTAATTGTTTATCTTTCATTGCTTCTGATTAAAGTTATATGTTTTGAAATTAAAGTAAAAGTTTAAGATTGTTAAAGATCGATTCACCCACCCCCCACCTCCCCTATTAGTCTATATGTGTGTGTTCACACATAGTTTGAGGAGTGGAGTATGATTAAAGATATAAAAAATAAGACTTTCTAAAACATACATGACAATCAAACCCATAATCTTATCCATCTTGTCCCCACACTGAAGGATCTCAAATTGATGAATCATATTCGGTTAATTCTCATCTCAACATGACCATAAACCCTATGACTTACGCAATATGATTATCTTGGGTTTTCAACTATGATAGTTATGCGGTGTAAGTTTCTCAATAGAGGGTTCCACCATTGGAATTTATTTTCAGATTAGGGAAGGGCTAGGGTAGTATGTGAATCTGAAAGATGAAGTTACCCCCCACAACAAGAAAAACCAATCATTTGCCAACTTTTAGAGTTGAAAAATAAGAAAAGAAATAAATGAATGAATCTGATATGTTGCAAAATGGATGAATATAGAAATTTTGAATTCCTAAAGACAAAAAATATATATACCAGGATCTTTCTATTGAGTATCTTGCACAAAATACCTCCTGGTGAAGTTGGTGAGACCTTGGACAATCAACAATATGAAATTTATTATTTGAATTCTTGTATGTTGTCCTCATCCTCAAAAGAAGATAAACTATTTTGCAAGAAATCACATGCCTTCTAGAAGCCATGATAAAGAACTCTGCTAGAGCATAGTTCCCCTCCTACACACGCCCAAAAGTATTGGGAGAGCACTGGAGAGTGTTTGACTGAGCAATCAACACCGAGGCGGGTTGAGGGGTTCAAACCTGAGATGGATGAACAACACACTCAACAATCGCAAAGCGGAAGGCTCTTTTCCCTTCTTTGTAAGGTTTGGCAGAGGTGAAGTTGATTGTGGATATGACTAGAACTTGTTTCTTATGGGTAACAGAGGTAGATGAGGAACCCTTTTTCTTGTGAGACATCGTGGTCATTTTTCCTCTGCATTGGAGGCCTCAGATAAACATAGAGGTTCCAACTCCTTGAGTGGGGCCTTAACTCACAAAGCAGCAAAAGGGTAGTCATTAATCTTGTGCTCTGAGGATTTGCACCAAAAACAAGTTTGGGCAAGTTCACATAGAGCACTCATTAAGATTGAAAAAGAACTCCTATCTGAATATCAATCGTCTCCTTGAGGTCTCAAGACAAATCGAATTCAACACAAAAACTCTAGTTCTAGGGGTGAGCATGGGAAAATCGATCACACTCAACGCAGACAACCATGCCAATAAACTAGGCAATGGTTTGCGAAAAATTCCCAGAGGGCAAGGGAAAATTGAGAAACTCAATCTAGATGAGGACCCAAAGATTCTTGTCATCAGAGACAGAGAAGTGTCATGACCATGGTTGAAATACAAGCAAGTAAGACCAAACATATCAAGACCCGTGTTGAAACACCATCAAGATGGACCTTGTGAGGGGCCAAAGTCTTGACAATCCCATCCAGGAGCATGTTCTCAAGAAGGACCTCCCAACAAAATATCCTATCAAAAAATACTAATCTGGCCACAGGCATGCACTATCAAAATTTGGAACTGGTAAGACAACAACAAGTGTACCAAATGACGTGCCTCGTCAAAGACTTTGGGCACAATTTTTTTGTGTTGTTTTCTCCAGGGTGCCATGATCGTTGGATGCCAAAGCTTCAACTCTAGCAACAACTATTGTGTTGAGGTTAATCAAGGTCATTATAACAAAGGGTTTTCTACAATAAATGTGATATGATTCTAGACAGACACAAAAAGAATAAACAACACATTGAGGAAATCAAAACTCTACAGAGCATAAAACCATTCTAGAGGTTACCCACAATTGTATTTCCAACACTTTTTAGTGTGTTTATGAACACTTTTTTGTGTAGTGTTAATAAACACCATGGATAAAAACTGAAAACTGGTAATTAGTTGTACCTGAAGAAAGTCAAAGAACCTTCAAGATAACATTAGGGGAAGAGCCGCAATAGTGGCTATAGCTAATGTCACACATCCATAGATCCTGAATGGTATATCGAATTTTGATTATTTTTTTTGTTGTTGTCTCCATATGCAACTTAACTGCTTAAAGCTAGTGTTTTGGCTTTTGGGTATTAATGATGCACGTTGTGGCATTCGTTATGCACAAAAGGGTAAAAAAGTGATCATTTCAAAGTGTTGTAAAATACCTACTTGAAGATGTTCCAATAATCGTCCACTCAAGATCACGAATACTTGTGGACAAATGTCTCATTAGTGGTGCACAAATGGGCCAAAAAACCTAAAAAATGCTCGGCTATTGGTACATGTGAAACTTATTACTTGGCCAACAAATGATTGGCTATTAGTACATGCGAAAATGATTAGTTATTAGTACATGCGAAAATGATTGACTAATGATATACCTATATGAAGGCAATTTATTATGATGCACTTCCCCTATAGTGCATAAAATAATGCAATTGAAAACAAAAAAAAAACAAAGAAAGTTGAAGATGCCTCAATGGGAGCCTTAATGAGAAAGTGAATCCCTCACCTCGATCAAACGACCGACGAGCTACAACTAACATTATACACAACGCACCACTACTGTCTCCAAAAATCTACACAACAGTGAGTGGCAGAAACAACTACTATTTTTGAAAACCAAATACTATAAAAAAATGCAAAAAAAGTACGGCACAGGCTAAGCTACAAACAAAAACGTACCAAAGACCAAAAAAAAAAAAAGGTCAAACTTATTTTTTTCAAATTTGTGAAAACAGAATTATTTTTTTGCAATTGTTTTGTGGTTTTCGACCACAAGATATACACAGATACTGAAAATTTCACGAAAATCATTTTTGA
Organism: Thuja plicata; assembly: GCA_018584345.1. Classification (NCBI taxonomy): domain Eukaryota; kingdom Viridiplantae; phylum Streptophyta; class Pinopsida; order Cupressales; family Cupressaceae; genus Thuja; species Thuja plicata. The sequence goes on from MU226667.1 coordinate 1,695,727, forward strand.
AATTTGGTCAATGATATATTTCATAGGAAGCTTAACTGCATCCACAAAGTAAGAACGGTGGTTACCTTACCTAGCAATCAGAGCACGCCGAGGCTGAGAATGGAGACATGGTGAGCAAAAGCGTGTCCAAACATGTTGAGATCACCATGATAACGAGCATCTTCACGCGTAGGAAACGGTGGTTATCGAACCTCAGACAACTCACTTCCGATTGCTAAAGTCATGAACACTCCACAATATGTGTGAAAGAAAGGAGGGAAAGTGGGCCTGATGTTTTTTTAACTTTTTTTTTTTACAAACTAGACTCCGGTTCTGATGTGCTGATTTGCAAATTGCAAGGTGCAAAATGCAATTCCATTCCGTACACCAGACAATATGACCTGGCCTCTGCAAAATCCATTTCGAAATGCAAGTTGCAAACTGGGCTCAGACTTTGGAAAGCAAAATGCAGATTTTTGCCTCCAAACACCGAACTGTCTGAGGTAGACTGGAAAACAAAATGCATGTCTGTGAGATATCGTTAATGGGTTTGATGACGGCAGCACCAGAATGGGTGATATGGATGTTCATCCAAGCTTAATGGAGGGCGATTCACGCCAGGGTCAGCACAAAATGGATTCGCTGAAAATGCTTTACAAACTTTATGCAAGTGCATCAGGGTGCATGAATGGTTGGACAAAGCGTTTTGAAGAAGTTAGCTCTCATGATACCCAACACGCGAACTGTTTGACATAATGTCTAGAAAGAATGTGATCTCGTGGATTGCCATGATTGCCATGATTGCCGGATATCCAAAGAATGGATTTGTTAAAAGGATTTAGAAGTTGCTTTGAATTCATTGTGCTCTCTCATTGCAATCTTTGCGAGGGCTTCATTACGTGGCAAAGGTAAACACTGTATGCTCATCTGATGCAAGGTTTATTGCGGTTTTAACCCAAGATGCCTACTGGGCACTAGTAGAATTCGAGAGTGGGAATCTGGTCTACCTTGTTCGAAATAACTTCGTAGCCTTATGCAAATGAAATGGCCAACTTCGTGACAGAGAAAATGGATGTCGGCATGTTTATAGGAGTTAAAAAGGTTATGAGTAAAGGAAGTTGTCAAAGTTTTCAGGTCAAGATGACTAGACAAGTGTGGAATGTGAGGCAACAATAGAGTAAAATATAATTTTGTCTTAGTGGTTTCTAGCAAAGGTTCTTTAATTAATGGAACATAATCTACTTATTGTCAAATGAAGAGGAAGATATGAATCCAGTAGCCAATTTGCCTAAGACTTCTGAAAGAGTCAACGAAGTTGCTGAGTTATCTCCATCCTTAAAGAACATTTGGAATGGGGTTTGCTTTATCTTGGTGAAAAGTAGAGATACCTTCTTGCCTTGAAGTACCAAAATTTTAATGTTGGAGATGGATTTCAATTATGTGCAAAGGAGAAGTGATGGAGAATGCACACTCTGCAACTAAGACTGAAGAAAAGAAAAGCAGAAAGTAAGTTTATTTTAAATCAGACTGTAAAAAACATCAGGATTATACGGTCTTTCCATTATGATTCATCTTTTTTGTGAAATTCCAATGTCGACATAGATGTAGATTATGAAAATCAAGAAAGGGATCCATCAAGAAGTTTGGTGTCGATTAAAAGGCAACATCAACATTGATTTTTATACAGAAATGATGTGTTAACTAGTAGTGACCTAGCTTGGACTGATGATGATATCTGGAATTTAATAACTTGTGCTGATTGTTGCAGATGGTCGTTTGTATGAAGAGGAGAGTTTGTAACATTGTGTAAGGGATGTTTTCAGTAGTGAACAACTACTAGGCTTCATTGTGTCAGATAATATAGAGGGATCGATAATGAATGTGTATCATTTACAGGGGAAGCACCTACATTCTCCAGCAATTGGATTCATTTCCTTTTTCCATGTTACAATATCTGGAAGAACATTCAAACATTGCAAGGACATTAGCAGATTTGTTGAGACATTGGTTTGAGTTCATACAAACTACAAAAATGTGAGTTGTGTGGACCCTCTTAATCAACCATTAGGATATAAAAGCTCTGTGATTTCTCTATTCTTTGATTGTCCTAGATTTCCATCAAATTTTTAAATGGCTGAATTGAAAAACATGGGAAGACAACAGACCACTATGCAAAATCATATGCATGGACTTCTTCCAACATGATGTCCACAACAGAAGATGGTTAATGGTGCCCACTATGGTGAGATTTTATTTTATGTAATTTTGCTTCATGTAAAATAATATTTGAACAACATGAGGCTACACGGGTTATTCAATAACTAGAAAGAATCACAGAGGCTTATCTTGATTTGTATCTTTGATATGAAGGTGACCAATGAAATTTTTTTCTATTGGTTTATGAACAGTCTCAAGCCATAATTTTGTTTACAGGATATATGAGATGTTGGCGAAGATAAGTGTTATGGTGCTGCAGACAAAAAGTGAAGAAGCTTTTTGAAAAGTAGAGCTGACAATGTTGAAAAGACTTTTACGATTGGTGCTGAATATTGCTAACTTAGTTACTACAAAGAACATTGTGGTTTTACCACACAAAGATGCGAATCACACAAATTTGCACCCTTTAATGTGCAATATTATGATCTGGTTCTGGATCATCGGGTCCTCGGTTTGACTGAGGCAAGTGAAATAGCTGGTTTGTTTCAGACACCAAATGAGTTCATTACTCACTGGGATGACAAGGCACTCAATAAGATTGTGCACTTGATATGTAGACAAGATTTACATGATTTTTAGAAGATTCTTTCACGAAGTAAGACATCCAAAACTGTGAGGTCAAATGCCAATAAAGTTTGTACAATGAATTAGAATCCCATCGGATTTTAAGACGCGACTGTCTCTGCCTCATTTGGGTAAAGTGATCTATACAAGACTGCTCTATTTTACTCATTTCAAATGAATATTATGTTGTGGGCAGCTTGAGCATTGATTGGAGGAAGTATAATTTAATTGTTTGTTGGCTACATGATACTGGTAGAACTGACATGGTTATGGTGAATGCAGAAATGTTCTTCATGGAGGATGAAAGCTGTGGACAAAGAGTGTTATTTGCAAAAGCTATGGAAGATTTAGTTACAAGTTAGAAAATAAAGAGAAGAAAATATTTTCTTGGTAGTGAAACAATGTATATTTTCCTGAACTTGCAACAACTCATATTGAGTTAGGGCTAGATTGTTTTTCCTTTGAATGAGTTAAGAGTAGGAATTTGAATGTGAAGACCGACTTGATTTGGTAAATGTAAATCTATTTGTAGGAGGTGGTCTCACAAATGTGTAGATATTTGGAAAGCATTTTCATTTAGTGAATGTCAATTGGATGACATTTTTATATTTTAATTTATTTGTAGGAGGCAGTTTCATGAGCGTGAAGATGCTTAGAAAGCATTTTCATTTGGTGAATGTCAATTGAATGAGATTTTTTATATCTTTTTGTAGAAGGTGGTCTTACAAGTATGCAGATATTTACAAAGCATTTTCATTTGGTGAATATCGATTAGATGAGATTTTTTATATCTATTTGTAGGAGGTGGTCCCACCAGTGCACAGATATTTGGAAAGTATTTTCATGTAACAAATGTCAATTTGATGAGTTTTTTGTTATCTATTTGTAAGAGGTGGTCTCACGAGTGTCCAATATTTGAAAGCATTTTCATGAGCATAATGTCCATCTACAAGTCAAGATTTGAGGAGAATGTAATGAAGGAATAGAATGTGAAGGACGTGTCAATGTGACCCTTCATATTTCAATGTATTTTATATTTTGTGAGTTTTGAGAGGAAATGAATGTTTGTCATTCACATCCAATGCATCTATTTATATTTAATTAACTCGTTGTAAAGGGTTGGAAAATAAAAAAACACAATTTTGAATACAATATACCAATTCTTACTCCATTTTTTTAATTCTCATGTTAAACTATTGTCAAACTCTAAATTTATTTTCTTTCCATAGTTTTATATAATTAATTCACTAAATGTTTGATGAATTGAACATAAGTTTGCCTCACCAATGGTGAGGTGTTCAGTGTCATCACATGAGCACATTTGTGTGCACTAAAATTTGACAATAATCATGCACATAGTTTTTAGTTCCCTTCGAGAAACTCATGTTTAGATTGTGTATACTAGGTCTAATGGTGATTGGTTTTACATTGAACACATGGAATAGTGTCTAGGAAAATTGACAACGGGTTTGGATTCTTTTTCATTTTCTTTCTTTTTAAATTGTTTCCTCTTCTCCTATCTTTTTTTCTCCATTTTTCATATATTTATGATCGAGTAGAGTTAGTTCAAGTTTTTTATGATAAATTTTGTTATTACAAGTTAGAAATCTAGAAGAACTTAATTGACTTATATATGATGAAAACTTGTATATCTTAATATATTGTTCACTTTGAAATAAATAAAAATAAATTCTTTTAAGAATTAGAATGATTTTTCATGAATGAACTTTCATATTTTGCCCCACAAATTTTTACTATTCAAGAACAAATTATTGTTGTAAAGATTTTGATCACTTTGCAATCCAAAATAATGTTAAACATCACTTGTAGGAAGTCCAACAAATAGAAATGAAAATCATGAACATATTAAAAAATGAATATAAGACTTACAGTGCTTAGTAGTGATTGATTGCACTAAGTAGGCATCTTTTCACATGAATAATTCCTGATATTCTACGTAGCTCCTTGAATAAACCAACCAAAGTGCTCTACAACTAGGGATTTCTATTAGACTTTGCATCCACATGTGGAGAAATGAACAAAGGACAGTTGGGTACTTTGCTTAGGGACAACTCAGAGAGGCTCAACAACACCTATTGGAGTGGTCGAACAAACCCAAATGGTCTGAATCAGTTCTGATGTTGTGCAGGTACCCATAACTTTAACATAAACGTAATAAATGAACTCTTGAGGCTATCCATGTTTCGAGTAGTGACACCTTAGCTATTCCAATCTGTTGGTCTGTTAAACCCCCAAATCAACAAAAATGTCAGTAGAAGATGAGCCTCAAACTATAATATAAATAGGATAGTTCATAGGTAGAGATTATTGTTTTAAATGTTCAGTTTGCCTTTCAAAATAATTGGAATTTATCATCTTAAAACAAAAAGTCATAAAATTATAAGCTTAAATTATAGATATGTCAACTCCAACAAAAGACAAGCATGGAATTCTCCATTCTCCACCACAAACCAAGAGGCAGAGGGCACAAACCAACCTCAGCAGAAGGAAAAGGAATAGCAGAACCAGCGACCCCCCATGGGAGCTCATGCACATATTTCAGCTAGCAAGATGGAGGAAAATTATGAGTGCCAAGGCTCTTCTAATATGCAAGACAATCCAGTGGTACTCAAACATAGAAAATGAACAACGTATGATGTAGGCTTACTCACAAACAACTTTGAAGATGAAATATATAATTTTTTATGCCTAAATTCATGATAGTTTTGCTTGGATTTTCTTGAGCATGAAAATATAAATGGAGGAGAGTCAAATTCTTGCAGAGAAGGAGAAAATGTTGATTTCGCTGATTTGTTGGTGCCTATAATGCAAGATGGTCAAAAGCCTAGTGAACTTAATAGTCATCGATTTGATGTACTTAGAGAGGAGATGCAAATGCTGAAGAAACTCACCGTTCAAGCTTATTGGGAGGCTGATTAGTTAGCTCAATATTAATATTTCAATAATAGATTAGATGACCTCAAAAGCTTGGCCTTAAATTTTATAAAAATTGGAAGAGAGATAAATGATCATTATTTAATTAGTTTATTAGTTTTAGGATTTATAATAGTCCTACATTGAACGGTATACGAAATGAGAGATTTATCGTCTGTGTCCTTCTAAGTGTCAAGTTTATGATAATCAAGGTATGGTAACGAGTTCTGGTTTTTCTATTTTTTTCTTACTTTGTTTTTGTTTTTGTTTTTTTTTTTAATTTTTATTTATCTTTTGGTATGGTGTAGGCATGCTAATCTATTTTACTTTTAAAAATGGTTATTCCTTTTGCATTCATGATGGATCACTTTCAAGGGTGTAGGTTTTCTAAATCTAAATATTGACTTATGCTAACTTTGGCATGAAAATGATTCTACATGCTTGGATGCGTTAAACATTAAAAACTATCACCAAGTAGTCTTTCAATTCTAAATTCATTAGGTTGGACTATCGTGGATGATGTCTTTGAAAGTAAAATCAATGATAAACTTTGAATTCAACATGTGATTATTATTGTTACTAAGGAGTTCCCTAACTTTGAATAAAGTTTATTATTGTTTCATATTTTCCATGCATAGGATCTTGTTTGATTGTTTGTTTTTTAAATTTATTTCAAGTGTGGTACATTTATTGTGGAATCCGCAACATGGCCCTATACTTTTGAGATTGGGGATCCTTGCCTTTTATATCCTAGCCCTAGCTTTTTCACCTTGCATGTATGGTGTGGAAGAAGTAAGTTTGAGTTATGTTTCCAACATGTTTGATCTTGTATCAATATGATCCTTAGTGAGGGATTCAATCATTGAAATTCCCAATAAGTCCATTTGGGATTGATCTAATTCAATTACCTTGGTGTTCATGCAATTGTCACTTCAAGTGTGACACTTTAAACTTTGGGTTCTTTTGATCACATCTAGCCAAGTCATCCATCAAATTTAGGATTATGTCACAATATTTCATTTTATTTAATACAAATTAAGTTCTCATATTCCTAAAGGACTCCTAGTTGTGTTCAATTCTAAAATTTATTACATTCATTTTGGTCCACCCACAAAAATGATTGAGTCACCAATCTCACAAGCCAACACTTGAATCATCTATTTGTAGGTTGCGTTTATAATTTAAATATTTCACCTTATGGGCCTAGTTTTTCATGTTCACTTGTGACTTGAATTTTTCTTATTGTTTTCTCTCATGAAATAATTATTGTTGATGTGTGGGTTATTTTCTTTTGAAATGAATTGATGTGTGTTGCACTCAATGTCATGCATCTACATCATTGAAAAAGAAAAGCACATCCATTGATCAAATTAATTGACTCACTATAGGGGAGAGATCCTAGTAGTTCAACACCCTAACTTCGTGCTTCTCAAAATCCTACATGGATATTTCAAATCACTCTCAATTATTTACAATAACTTACTTGGCAAGTTCTCTACTTGTAACTAAGGGTATCGTGTCACATCATCAAAGATCGTGCCACACCAACATGCTTTTTGATAAAGTGTTCAAAATGGCCCAAAAATTGTCTATGCAATACCCAAACTATACTAGTTATTTATTATTAATTAATTAGAAATTAGGATATTTATTGTATTTAAATTTTTAATTAATTAATAATTTTAATAAAGGGTACAATGTGGGCCCTGCATAGACATTGCCAAAAAAGAAGTGAGAATAATACTTGTGCATTATGTCATGTTTTATTGATGTGTTGATGTGGCATCTCATGATTTGTTCCTTTTTCGATTTAAGAAATACATTTCATTCAATTATATGTAATCATTATTAACACTAACAACTTTAAAGTCACAATTATTAGTATACTATTATAAAAAATATTTAACATTAAATCAATAAATAGTATAACAACTATTTGAATGTACTCATTTATTGAATCCTCTTGCCTAATAAGGTGAGTCCTCTCCCCTAATAAGGACCTCATTTTGCATGTAAAAGCTCAGACAATGATTCCTTTAATGCTCTATATAGGGGATGTCATTAAGAAATAAAGGTAGTATTTAAGATCCATTATGGAATAGGGTTAGGTGTTTAATTTTGAATTGTCGTGCAAGTGACAATCTTATGATGTGGATTCATAAAATTACCTTAAGAGGTGGTTGTAATTTATGTGTCATGTTGTCCATGGTCACTTTGAATACAGATATATTTTGCCAAAGATATATGTTTTAATTCAAGATGCATTGAGAACGTTTATAGTTGAAGGTTCTAATGTTTCATTTTATCTGTTCTTTGCGGAAGAAATGTCTTGGGCAATTTGCATAATGGACTTGCGAATTGCAAATCAAAGATGTAAAATTCGAATCGGATTCCGTACTTAGAATTCAGAATGCAAGTTCAAACCGGGCCCGATGCTGAAGACATAAAAGGATTTCGAATAATTCAACAACCTTTGTGCAGGATTCCATAATGAATGTGGAATATACCATATCATAATACCCACCTACATTCTCTAGGCATTTGGAATATATGTCACATTATTTTGAAGAACGAACGACCAAGGACATTGACAGATTTGTTGAGAACATAGTTGAAAAATTCGGTCTTGGCAAAAATTCAGAGGGTTCAATTTTTTAAAAAAATTTGGACTTGACAAAAACTCGGTGGAAAAATCGGCAATAAATTGGCATTTTTATTGAACATTTAAAAATATATAATTTCTTAAAATATTCTTTAAAAAATATACATATGCACCAAATTTGTGTACAGTGCTTCAAACTGTCGGTTGTCGACTCTCCACACCCCACATCTTTCCTTGGTGTCGTTTCTACACGGCTCGGTTTGCAGTTGCACACTAAAAAAAACAATTACAAAATATCTATTCGCAACATTTTCTTCGCTTTACAACTTAAAACAAAACCCTAAATGTTTAAAAAATATTTATTTTTAACTGCAAAGTTTTAAGTGCCGGTTTTTTTTAAATAAATCGCTCAAAAAATCGTGAATTTTATCAGGAAAAAATCGCCCCGCAAAAATGAAAATATCGTTGGCGATATTATCAGTGATAATATCGTTTCCTCCATTGCATCGCGATATCCCCGCGATATTATCGCGAGATTTTCAACCATGGTTGAGAAAGTGATTTGAGTTAATGCAGACTACAAACCTCTGAATTGTGTAGTGTCTAAGGCATAAATAATTTATGGGATATATGTGTTGTTGGTGAGGGTTAAATTGAAGGTAAAATTTTAAGTTTTTATGAAAACTAGGGTTGGTAAAGTTGAGCATATTTACAGTTGGTACTTAATATAATCTTGCTACAATGAATATTGTGGTTTTATCACACAAGGATATGAGTCACATAAATTCATATGGTTCATGAGTTAGATACTTTGGATTTGGATTTCAATTGGTTGGTTTCATATGGAAAACAAGTACAAATTATTCATTAGGATACAAATGTGGAGACAATGCATCCAATAAGATTGTATTTTACTTCACACATACTTACATCCAAACTCTTCTGTCAAATGCCAATAAATCTTGTACAATGAATTAGAATTACATTGGATTTGAATATATGACTATCATTTTCTCTATGGATAAAGTGATAGTATATTATGATCTATATAAGAATGGACAAGAGTATTTCGACATACTCATTTCAAATGAATATTTGTGTTGTATGAAACTTGATCAATGATTAGTGGAAGTTGTATGGAAGTATTATTAGGATCATTTTTTTGAGTTTGTTTTCTAATTGAATATCTATTGTAAATGATCAAACATTGGTGTCTAAGAGGATGGCTCTCTACTGATTTCACATAGCTATGGTTACCCTGGGTTAACTCCAATCAATAAAAATAAGGTTTCAATAGAAACAAAGACATAGGGTAACAATATAGGCAACATAGGGCTGGAAAATAGATCCTCTCCCCCTGCCATAACTGAAAAAAATAGAGTTCATCACCATAAGGAAAAAAGCAAAAGAGGTCAAGAAGAAATCACATAAATTTTGGCAAACACCACTTAATGGGAAATTACATACTTACATCCAAACTCTTCTGTCAAATGCCAATAAATCTTGTACAATGAATTAGAATTACATTGGATTTGAAGATATGACTATCATTTTCTATATGGATAAAGTGATGGTATATTATGATGTATATAAGAATGGACAAGAGTATTTCGACATACTCATTTCAAATGAATATTTGTGTTGTATGAAACTTGATCAATGATTAGTGGAAATTGTATGGAAGTATTATTAGCATCATTTTTTTGAGTTTGTTTTCTAATTGAATATCTATTGTAAATGATCAAACATTAGTGTCTAAGAGGATAGCTCTCTACTGATTTCACACAGCTATGGTTACCCTGGGTTAACTCTAATCAATAAAAATAAGGTTTCAACAGAAACAAAGACATAGGGTAACAATATAGGCAACACGGGGCTGGAAAATAGATCCTCTCCCCCTGCCATAACTAGAAAAATAGAGTTCATCACCATAAGGAAAAAAGCAAAAGAGGTCAAGAAGAAATCACATAAATTTTGGCAAACACCACTTAATGGGAAGGATCCTTTTGACAACAATGACTATGGATGGGAAGGATTAAAAAACCACAGTATGAATCACATCTCATTGGAGGTAGAAACATTTATGAATGAAATATGGATAGCAGACCCCTCAAAACCAAGAGAGATAAATAACATGAATAAATCATAGATGACCTCAAAAGAATTCTAGAAAGAGTTTGGGCTTTTAGATTTAATGGAAAAGGATCACAGCTCAAATAAGGAGAATAGTTCAAAACAACCAGAGGAAGTAAGAGCGATACTAGAAAATGAGAAAATAGATATCAGTGAGAGGATACTACAAGAGATAAGACAAGAGGAAGAGGAAATAGAAGAAGAATTTGTTGCGGACAGGATATAGAGAGCAAGTGAGCACACAGATAACTTAAGTTTAGCACAAAACATGGAAGGAATAGAAGCCTCAAGATGTGGAAAACAACAAAAAAGGAAAAGAGGGAGGAAGTCACTTGTTGAATTAAGAGCTGCTTCAAGCAAAGTTGATAATCAGAAAATGATTCAGGACATTCTTAAAGTAGGGAAGGGGAAGTTCTTTCCCAATGAGCAATGAGGCTAACTACATGGAATGTTAGGGGTCTAAATGACCCTAACAAGAAGCGCTTACTTAAGCGTAACCTAACTTTATTTAATTTTGAACTTATCATGATCCAAGAAAATAAATTAAGCAACTCTGAGGGTGAAAAACTAATAAAAAAACTTGGCAACTGGAAAATGAATATGGTAGAATCTGATGGGGCCTCAGGAGGTATTGGTATCTTATGGGACCCTAGAAAGATTGAGTTCAATAGTATGGTCTCAAGCAACAATTGGATGGGGGGAGAGTTAAATGCTACAAAATTGGCATCCAGTTCATTTTAATAAATGTATACAAACCTATTCCGACAGTAGATAAGAGAGAACTATGGAATGAAATAAGCATCTTTATGAATACATACCAAACAAAAAACTTTTGGATTGGGGGAGACTTTAATGCAATTTTAGAATTGGGGGAAAAGAGTGGACGAACCCAAATAGTTTCCCAAGTAATGATAGACTTCAAAGAATGGCTTTTACGAGATAATTTAGTTGACATCCATCCTAATAATGGGTCAAACACTTGGTTCAATAGAAGGAAGGACATTTGTCAGATAGCAGAGAGGCTAGACAGATTTATCTTTAAGGGAGATTTGTGAACTTTTAACTATGCGGTTCAGTCAACCATTCTTCCTAATGCTGGTTCAGATCACTATCTAGTCAGACTAGAAATAGTAGAATAGAAAAAACCCTAGGAATTCTTTTAAGTGTGAAAATGTGGTTCATGGATGAAATTTTTATGGAAAATATTAAGCAATGGTGGCAAGAAGGAAGCTTCAAAGGTTCTAGGATGTTCTATTTTGTATCCAAGCTTAAACTACTAAAAGAAAATACTTTAAAATGGAATAAAAACCACTTCAATAACTTATTTAAGGAAAATTTGGAAGTAGAAGAACTAAAAAAACTCAACGAAGAAGTTATAAAATATGGAATGGATAACAATAAATATATAAAAGAAAAAGAACTCCTGTCAAAACAGGAAAATATCCTAACAAAAGAAGAGATATTCTAGAAACAAAAATCACAAGAAACATGGCTTTCAGAAGGTGATTGAAATACAAAGTGTTTTCACAATAGCACAATTAATAACAAAAACATCAACAAGATAACAAAAATCAAGAATGGTGCAAGAAATATGGTAGAAAATCCAACCCAAATAGTAGAAGTATTTGTAAATTACTATTCATATATACTTAACAACTATGAATATTTGAATTTATTAGCCCAAAACCTCATGTTAAGTGCAATTCCAAAGCTAATAATGAACGAGGATAACAAATTCCTAAATAAGGCTTTCACATTAGAAGAAATCAAACTAGCCCTATTTAATATGAATTCAGACAAATCCTCCGGGCCTGACAGTTTCCAAGCCTTTTTCTTTCAAAAATGTTGGATTATAATAGGTTAAGACTTATGGAAAGCCATAGAAGCTACTAGAAATTCAGGCTCCCTTTTAGTTGAAATTAATAATACATTTATAAAACTTATACCAAAGAAAGTTGACCATGAAAATCCTGGCAACTTTCGTCCAATAGCACTATGCAACACTTGTAGACACCCAAAATTGGACAGGCTTGCGACTTTACATTAAAAACACTAATTTTTATCTATTAATTAATGGTTTTTAATCATTAATTAATCATTTATTTTCCTCTAAATTCATTCCCTAAATCATCTAATCAAGATCCCAAAATTAATTAAACAATTAATTTTATTTAATTAATTAACCTTAATTAATTAATTACCATTAATTAATTAATTAACCTTAATTAATTAATTAAACTCAATTTCCTATAGTTTAAATTCAAATATTTAAACTTACTAATTAAATTCTTTCAATTAAATTAATTTAATTTCATTCAATAAAGCAATTATAAATCAAAAAGAATTCAATTATCTCACATGTTGAAAACTTTAATTAAATAAATGAATTAAATATTCATTTATCTTCAAAGAGACAACTCTAATCAGATCACATGGGTAACTTCACCCACCTCTCCAGTCCACATGGGTTACTTCACCCACCTCTTCAGTTCAAAAAGGTAACTCGCAATTAGCTCTTCAGTCAACCAAACTCTATCTCCTCTTTACAAATTGAAGAGGTGGAGTTTACTGATGGCTTCTCCAGTTCCCTTTGATCTCAATCGTTCATCTCCCTATCTTTGGGATTGATTTCAACCGTTCATTTCATTCCTGATTCCTATATAATAAACCCTTCATAACCATTTGAAGGATCCAGGATTTCAAGCTCTCGTGCGCCATTACTATGTCAGTTTGGTTCTAGCATTCAAGCCATCTTACGATCACACACACATTTCAATTA
>MU226667.1:1737628-1755261 GCA_018584345.1 Thuja plicata
TAGAGTAATTTAGCAATTGCTCTTTAGTGCTTAAGTTTCACTTAGGCAGTTTCAGTTAGTCTTAGGAAAGTTTTTATTTCCTAGCAGTTGCCCGTTTAGGGTTTCGACATCCTTTATAAGGATTGTCTTCTTTGTATTTCATGAGGAGTTTTGTAAATCATTTCATTGTTGAATATAGAAATCATTTCTGTCAATATGTTTTTGCACTCTCTGGCCTATCGGCCGCCATAGCTGATTCCTTCTCTCTTCTGTCTTCTTCATTCTCGTAGCAGTTTTGCATGCAGGTGATCTTGGTTGCATTGCGTATCAGCAATATCAACATGCATCACAGGGTTCTTTGACATATTAATAGTGCTAGTGTTGTCACAATGAATGACAATAGGATAATTAATCTGAATTCCAAAGTCTTTAATCATCTGCTTGATCCAAACCATTGTTGAACAATTTAATGCTGCTGCTACATACTCAACTTCTGTTGTTGACTGAGAAATACAGTTCTGCTTCTTGCTTGTCCAAGTAACCAACCTGTCTCCAAGAAATACTACTCCTCCTGAGGTACTCTTTCTATCATCAACACAACCTACCCAATCTTCATCTGTGTACACATGAAGTTCTACATTTTTTGAATTAGGATACCATAAACCATAGTCTATAGTTCTTTTTAAATATCTGAATATTATTTTTATTGCCATTAAGTGATTCTATTTTGGTTCAGCTGCAAATATCCCAACAATGCCAACTGCATTAGAAATACCTGGTCTAGATTGAGTGAGATATATGAGTTTTCCAATCATGGATTTGTAAAGTGTGTTTTCAACTGCTGTGGAGTCATCATTTTTAGAAAGCTTGCTTCCTATTATCATAGGAGTGCTTAATGGCTTGCAATATTCAATCTTGAATGTCTTCAGTATCTCCTTCACATATTTAGACTAATTTATGACTATGCCTCTATCTGTCTGCTTTACATTTAATCCTAAAAATTATTTTATAGGTCCAATCATGCTCATTTCAAATTCGCTCTGCATCTCTTTGGAAAATTTTGTACTAAGCTTGTCATTACCTCCAAAAATAATGTCATCAACAAAGAGAGAAACAAGTAATAATCCTTCAAGTGTCTCTCTTATAAATAAGTTGCAATCTACTGCTCCCTTTTTTAATCCAATCTTTGTCAAGTAGCCATCAAGTCTCTCATACCATGATCTTGGGGCCTGTTTAAGTCCATAGAGGACTTTCTTTAGTCTGCATACCATGTCTGGTTTGTCTAATAATTTAAATACTTTAGTCTGCTCTATGTAGACTTCTTCCTTCAAGTCACCATTTAGAAATGCTGACTTGACATCCATCTAATATAATTTAAAGTTCTTTAATGTTGTATAAGCTAAAAATAATTTAATAGCTTCCAGTCTACTCACAGGGGAAAATGTATCAGAGTATTCAATTCCTTCTCTCGGGGCATATCCTTTACATACCAATCTTGCTTTGTTTCTTATCATTGTACCATCTTCATTCATTTTGTTTCTGAATATCCACTTAGTTCCAATCATGTTTTTGTCACAAGGTCTAGGGACCAATTCCCATGTGTCATTCTTAATTATCTGATCTAATTCTTCTTGCATTGCATTTTTCCAATCTCAATCATTACACACATCTTCAACACTTAAGGGTTCAATTTGTGAATGTAAACATACCTCTTCATCAACGGTTGAACCTTTTTGCCTTGGATCTTGTCAAAACTTAACTGCTCTAATCTCCAATGATATCTTCTTTTAAATGGTATCTAGATGTGTATTTTGAAATTTTAGGTGTGAAACTCTCATCTGTAATCTATGATTCCTCTTCACTTGGTTCAGGGTTATTGCATTATACATTAATACAGTCAAACATTTCTTCAATAACTATTTCTTTATTGATAGGTCTAGGTTCATCTTCAATCATAGGTGCATATTCATAACATCTCTCTTGAATCATGAACTTCTCATCAATCTTCACATGTACACTTGCAATGATTTTAATCAACCTTAAATTAAAACATATGTAAGCTTTGATCTTAGTAGAGTAACCAAGAAAAATACCTTCATCACTTCTAGCATCAAACTTACCAACACCATCATCTCTCTTGATGTAGCACTTGTGTCCAAAGATTCTAAAGTATTTTACTATAGGTACATTACCAAACCAAAGTTCATAAGGTATTTTGTTTGCACCCGGTCTTAGTTGAATTTTGTTGATAGTATAGACTGTTGTACTGAATTCTTCTCTCCAATAGGTGTGTGCAACTTTTTCTTCAATCATGATAGTGTGCACTATGTCAAGTATTATCTTGTTTCTTCTTTCTGCAATTCCATTTTGTTGAGGGTTCTGGGTGCACTTAGTTTTCTTTTGATCCCATGTTCTTCGCAGTACTCAAGAAACTTGTCAGAGGTGAATTCTCCTCCTCTATCTGATCTCAGACATTTTATCTTTAGTCCAGACTCATTTTCAACTTTAGCTTTGAATATTTTGAATTTCTAAAAAGCTTCATATTTATCTTTCAAGAACACAACCCACATCATTTTGGAGAAATCATCAACAAACAAAATGAAATACCTTTCACCATAGTATGATCTTGTTTGAGTAGGTTCACATAAGCCTATATGAACTAGATCTAATTTGTTCTCTACAGAGTTTTGTTTGCTTCTGAATGAGTTCCTCACATGCTTTCCCATTACACATTCCCTGCACATAGTATCAACAAGTCTTGCAATACTAGGAAGGTCTCTTACTGCCTTTACATTGTTATCTTTACTATGTTGTCAAAATTGATATGACAAAGTCTTTTGTGCCATAACCAACTGTCATCCACTTTTGCAACAAAACAACTTACTTTGGAGTTAAGCTAAAAAACATTACCTTTGGTCTTTGAACCTGATACTATCATGTCTCCTTTGTTATTAATGATGCACCTGTTGTTTTTTAATTCTAACTGATATCCTTTATCGAGCAATTGTCCAACACTTAGTAGGTTATGATGTAAACCATCAACATACAAAACAACATTTGTCTTATTATTTCCATCTAAGGTGATAGATCATCTACCTATGATAGCTTTGGGAGTGTTATCTCCAAATCTAACTATGCCACCTTTTTACTTATCTAGATGTAAAAATCTGTGTTTTTCTCCTGTCATGTGATGTGAGCACCCGTTGTCTATGATCTAGTCTATTCTAATGTCTACTTGTGAAACTAAAGCCAATTATTGTGCTTTCTTTTCATCTTCAATTTCTATTTCATCAATCATTTTCTCAATATCTTTAATTACAACGAATCCAATTTCATCCTCTCCTGAATCATCATCAGTCACACCATCTTTAGCATAATAGCATTCCTTGGTATATTTGGGCTTGTAATCTAATCTGAACTTCTTGACTCTTGTAGCACACTTGGATGCAAAATGGCCAACTTTGTTGCATGAAAAACATTTGAATGGTAGTTGTCCTTCATATTTTCCTTTACCTTTCCTTTCTTTCTTAGCAATCATAGCAATAATTTTTTCTAGTTCTGTATCCACTTCTTCCTTCTCAATATTACTAGAGATGCTCAAGGATTTCTTACCATGGACTGAGGCTTTGAAATTTGTTTCAATTTTAGGTTTTGTCTTCAATCTTGATATCTCAAATGTTGAAATTTTGTTGATCAAGGTTTCTCTTTTGAAGTCGTTTGAAAATTGCATGGTTTCATCCAATATGTTTATCTTGCTCTCATAATCTGTTGTCAATGTAGTCATCGGTTTATCCATTATGTCTTCCTCTGAAATTTCTCCACCATTGTTTCTAATTCCTGAAACTGCTTCATTAATCCTTTGATTGTAAGCTCTGATGTTTTCTTCAAGTAGCATTTCTAAATTGTTTTAACTTTTCTTCCATGTCTTTCTACGTGCATTCTTGGCTTGGATGTCTCCTTCAAACATGTCTTCTAGGTATTTCCATATTGAATATGCTTTATCTGCCTTATTAATCTCAAAAAATTCACTGTCAGATAAGGCATTGATTAGGATTTCTTTGGCAATTTCATTTTGGGTGAATACTTCCTTTTGTTTATTAGTAGAGTCTTCTTCTGCAAGATCTTTCAAAGTAGGAACATCAATTGCATGAGTAGCAACCTCATAAATCTCAAAACCAATGCACTGTAGATGTGTTATCATTTTTTTCTTCCAGTCAAGATAATTTTCTCTATCAAACTTAGGACTCTCTTTTTTGAAGTATGCCATATGATCTACCTTAAGCTGTTAGGATTTCTCTCTAAGGCGCTTAGCTCTGATACCAATTGTTAGGAACAGTCCCAAGAGATAACTGAGAGGGGAGTGAATCAATTATCTACTAATTTTAATTATTTTCGCCAATTAAGTACAGAATAACATTAAGCATAAATACAAAAAGATAACACAGAATAGAACACCACAATTTTGGTTACAGGGAAACCAAAATAGGTAAAAAACCCCAGTGGGAATTAGCAACCACAAAGAACTACACTGTAGTATAATGATCCCTATTAAAAGATCTTATAACCCTGTTAGGAGTTGAGTTTTACAATGCAATAAGTATAGTGACTTGGTTAAGGGTCAGACCCTGTTAGGATTCTTTTACAAATAACCCTGTTAGGGATGAGGACACACTGTCCAAGAGCACACTGCTAAAATGATGAAGGCTGCAACCTTCTGCAAAAAAGATATACACTATATCTGATAATTGAACTGTTTAAATAGACCCAATGTCTTGATCAATTCTAGTGAATTGTATGCACTCTCTTCTTCTTCACATAGATCTTTAACTAATGAATTAAATAGTTTTACTGTCCCAAAACAACTAGCATTATGCTATGTTCTTTTTCTGTCTGTTTTCTTATCATTCATGCTTAGTGATCACAAATGAACTACTATATGTATCTTCTTCAAAAGATATGATCACGTCAAGTGTAGGAATCCCTTCAATACTTTTCTTGTCAGATAAACTAAGCAAGCAACATAATTAGAACTGCACAACTCAAAATGAATAGACCCATCGCTTCACATAGTCGGCTCCACTGAAATCACTCAAACGTCACACTTCAGATGAAACAAGTTTAGCGCCTTTCGTTAATCATCTTTGACTCATAACTAAACATGAATCCAAACACATATCCCAAAGATAGGTGCAGCTAAAAATCAATAAAATTATTGTCGGCTCTTAAAAACAATCCTCTGAAACTATGGCTAGTAAACAGATCAACATAACTCAACTGTAACTAAACTTTTGAATCTGTGTGTATGAACATGGTATAATAACTATGTCTTCAACATAAAAACAACTACACAAGCCTCCAACATATCCGTATAGAAAATTGAATATAGTACATTGTTGTATACTATATTTTGTCATTAATGACAAACATACAGTCAACTATTTGCACACGGGCAAATCTCCAATAGCTTCCCCCTTGAGGAAATAGCACAAAAAATAAATTTTGGGTGATTTTCTCGAAAGCAAGGGAAAATAAAGAGGAAGGTGAGATGCTTCCTAGCGGGTTTGCGGTAGAACAGGGATAGGATGCTAGAATCAAGATGAGGGAATAGTGAATAAATAGGATCCTCATAATGCAAAGTGCAAGAATGCTAAATGAAACTAACTAATACAACCTAACTACATGAGATTGGGATTGTATTGTGTTAATATTGGAGAGAATACCCTAGTTTGATTTTGCAACAAGAGGTATGCACCACATGTCAGAGAGTGAGGATAAGATGATTCCATTGCATAGACTGGACTTTTAGACAAACAAAGATAGATTTAGGATCATAGAGATAGATCAAAAAATCAATGTGGAACCAATGCAATAGACCCATGGTGGGAGTGTAACACTATTCTCCTAGTGAGGTTTGCATATTCATGACCACTTAATCAACACATATGCCCCAAATATATCAACAAACATATCATACCACAAAAGAAACGTATTTCAATGTAAACCATTCATAATATACCAAGATATAGGAGATCAAGGAAACCATGAGAAGGTTCCACTAAAATAGAAAAAGAAAAAAGCATCAAGAAGGGCTCATGACCAAGAAGTCATTCCGTCCATAGTTCTTGACATGAACAGGATTGGATGATTCAAGATCGGACGAGCCAACACAAGAAGGATGCATCCTAATGGGCCAAGATTAGATTATTGGTCCAAGTGGAAAGTGGATTCAGTGGCAATAATGTGAAGCAAACGATAGCACAGTGATTCAGTCTAGATGGTGATTTTGATAGGAATGAATGTGGTCATTATGTCTGAAAATGTCATAGTCTGATAGAACTTCCTTTATTGTGACCATGATCAACACCTCGCTAGGGGAGGGAGAAGTAAAGCCTGGGATGGGTTGATTTTTCAACAGAATACAATGGAAAAAAAAACTTAAAGGAGGGTTCCCACACAGATAAGGGATAAGCAATCACGCCCAGAGTGGTTGTTTCCAAGTTTTCACTACTAAATGATTTATTGCTTTGATTTTTTTAGGTCTCTTTTTTTTGTATCATCAAGGCGCCTGTTTGCCAAGTTTCCACCAAGATGGTAATTTTTTCAGGGCATTTTATAATGTTTTTGTATTTTTGCTGATTTTTTTTATAGATTTTTTCTGGAACTTTTTCTTCTTTTTGAGGATTTATTTAGGGTCATTTTCAATTGTACAATAACTCTAATCAGGTGTAGAACCACTTCAAATAAAGAATATTTATTGGATCAGGAAGAGTCTCTCCCTCTGGTGTTGTTATCTAATATGCTCCAAATCCAAAATTAGATATGACCACAAAGGGTCCACACCAATTAGGCTCAAATTTTCCATTCTTTTCGCGATTCTGGAGGTTCTACATGTTATGTTGTAGTACTAGATCACTGACTTCAAATTCCTGAGAGTTGATTTTTTTATTGAACTGCAAGAGAAGGCAATTTTGATATATACGGAGGTGGTTCAGGTCATTAAGGTGTCATTCACCAAGGAGTTGAAATTGTTGTAAGTGGGAAACTTGGTATTCTTCTACAAATATTAGATTCTTCAAAGAGATTCTGAGGGAAGGGAGATCAATTTAAATAGGAAGTACAACCTCAACACCATAGACAAGGGTGAATGGAGTGGATCTAATGGGAGTATGGATAGAGGTTTGGTAAGCTTGTAGGGAAGGATTTTAATGAAGGTGGCAATCATGGCCAACATTATTGACTATCTTTTTGAGGATTTTAAGGATAGTTTTATTAGTAGCCTCTATTAGATTGTTACCTTATGGATAATACTTGTTGGAATAATGTTTGGTAATGCCAAATTTTCTACAAAGCTCATTGACATCCTTATTCTTGAAAAGGGTTTCATTATCAGTATGGATGTCTTATAGGATGCCATAGCGACAAATGATATAGTTCAAGATGAATTTTGACACTTGCTTTCCTGTAGTGTAAGTGAGGGGAACAACTTCAACCCATTTGGTAAAATATTGAGTAGAAACAAAGCTATACTTGTCACCATTGGAAGACTTAGGAAAAAATATGTCCTACAAGGTCAAAATCCCATTATGAGAAGGGCTAGGGGTAATGGTGAGATGGATTTCTTGGGAAAGTGCATATATAAAATCTTCATGTTGTTGATGGGGAACTCGTTTCTTCTCAAAATGATAAGCGTCTTGCTCCATAGTTGGCCAATAATATCTAGTATGTAGAAACTTATTGGTCAGGGTGAGTCCACTAGATTAGGCCCCATAGATTCCTTGGTACACCTCTTGTAAGTCCATTT
The DNA here is from genome assembly GCA_018584345.1 of Thuja plicata. Lineage (NCBI taxonomy): Eukaryota > Viridiplantae > Streptophyta > Pinopsida > Cupressales > Cupressaceae > Thuja > Thuja plicata. Next base: position 1,745,409 of record MU226667.1, read on the forward strand.
GTGCTTCCTTTGAGTTCATACATCTAAGAAGGGTTCCATCGAAGTGTTTTCAGAATAGGGTATCACCAAGGATAGTGTAGTGGGAGGTTCAATGGATGACAGTTTTATGTTGGTTGTGGGTAAGGGAAAGTAGAATGATTTAATCATGAAGGTAGGAATAAATTTCTTGGTACCATAGGGAATTGGGACCAATGATTTCACACACCATCTCAGACTCTAACTAGTCATAGGCAAGGATGATAAGATTCTTGACAAGAAACTTGCAACATAGACTATTCTCTGACATAGATATCAAAGAGGCAATGGTATCCATTACATCAACTGGTCTATTGTTAGCTCTTGGAATTTGTTGAAATGTAACCTCTATGAACTAAACTTTCAGGTCCTCAATGATGCAATGATAAGGGAGCAACTTGTCATCCTTTGTTTGGAATCAATCGTTAACTTTCTTGATAACCAACTAAGAGACACCAAAGAAAATCAAATTAGAGATCTTCCAAAGAATATCTTGGTGAATTCTTGCTACTAGGGCCTTGTATTCTGCAATGTTTTTTTTGTAAGGAAATTGTAAAACTTAAGAATGAGATCTCCTTGAGGTGTCACAAACAAAAAACCCTTCCCCCAAGCCTTTCTATTTATAGGATCCATCAAAATAAAGCTTCCATTGTATACTCAAGGTAACAGTCATGATTAACTTATCTGGAAAATCATTGATAATAGGATGATCATCAAGAACAAGAGCATTTGCTAGCTGATCCATAATTACTTGACCTTTGCTAGTTTTTTTATCCACATAAATAATGTCAAAATCACTTAAGATCATGACCCATTTTGGAGTATGTCCAGTGCGAGAAGATATTGACAAGAGATACTTGAGAGGAACAACCTTAGTGATGATTTGTATTTTATTGTTAAGCATGTAATGATGTAGCTTCTGCATGGAAAAGGCCACAACTAAGCATGCTCACTAAATAGTGATATATTTCAACTCATAACCAACAATTTTTTTACTAAGCTAATATATAGCACACTCCTTTCCATTATCATCTAGTTGTGCAAGAAGTGTGCCCAATGCCACTATTGTAGCTGATATGTAGAGAATTAGAGGTCGTCTAGGAACAAGCAGGACCAATAGTAGTGGGTTAGCTAGATACTTATTTAATTGTTCAAACTTATTTTGACACAAACAATCCCATGTGAGCTTAATATCTTTGTGAAAGAGATGTGAGAAAGGATGAAATTTATCGGCCAGCTGAGATGTGAATCTGCGGACTGACTGAAGTCAACCTTGTAAACTGCAAAGTTACTTTAATATCTGTGGAGGTGGCATATCCAAAATGTCTTTCACCTTCTTAGGATCCATCTCAATGCCTCATATGGACACAATTTAACCTAGTATTTTTCCTGATTGAACTCCAAGGACACATTTCTTGTAATTTACCCTTACTTTGTACTTTTACAGTTGCTCAAAGATGGTGGTAAGAATTACGATATGTGATTCTCTTGTTTTTGAATTTCCAAGGAGATCATCCACATAATCTTCCATTATCACATGAAGGAGATCATGAAAGATGGTTTTCATTGCTCTTTGGTATGTGGCTCCTACATTTTTAAGACTGAAAGGTATCATTTGATAGCAGAATGTTCCCCGTGGGTTGTAAAAGCAGTTTTGTGTTGATCCTCAATTGCGATCTTGATTTGATTATAACCAAATAAATTGTCCATAAGGGACAAAATTTCATGTCTAGTAGTAGAATCCATGATGATATCAATATTGGGAATTATAAAACCATCTTTAGGACATGCCAAGTTGAGATCTCTAAAATCACTACAAATATTTATGCTTTTATCAGATTTTGCCACTAGTACAATGTTAGAAACCCATTCAGGGTAATCTATAGGTTGCATGATCTCAGCCTCAAGCATATTTTGCAATTCTTCTTTAACCAATAAGGTTACTTATGGATTCATCTTGTGCAAATTTTGTTTTACAAGTTTGATTTTTGGATCAACTACAAGATGATGTACTCCTAGACATGGAACCAAGTCAGACAGATCTTTAAAAGTCCATACAAAGTTTATTTGTGACTTGTGGAGAAACTCAGTAATTTTCTTCCTTTCTTTCTCATTAAGTGATGTTGTAATATATGTGATCTTAGGGTCATCTGTAGTTCCTAGGTTGACATTGATTGTATCCTCAAGAAGGATAGAGGATTTCTTCGGTGGTAATGTCATGAGAGGCAAGTCAACTTGTCCCTCTTCTAGTGCCTCAAAAAAATTTTCACTAGAATATGCATCATTTTTTTCTCTTTTTCTTCACCCAAATATGCCTTAGAGAGGTTTTCACTAGAGGGTGTTTAATTTTATTTTTTATTTTTATTTTCACTTTAGCGACTGAGAGAGTTGACCTTGCTACCAAAGTAGGCTTTCTCATTGTAACTTATATTGTGTTCATAATCTTGGAGATTCATTAGTGCAAAAAGTGCTAATACTGCCTCATCCAAATTACATATGTCTAATGTTGATGATGAATCTTGTTGGTCCAAATCGATAATCTCAGGGTGTTTAAGAGGAAGGGTGGGGGATGAAAGGTCTATTGTAGTGATGGATAAGACATAGTTAGAGTCAATGAGATCATCTTCGATGAATTGGAAAGGGAATTCATAGAATTCCTCCTCAGTTTCTGAATCAGTCTCAACTAAATAATATTCCTTAGTAAAGGTTTCCTTGGTTTCTAGGAAACCCAATCCTTGGCCTCGAGGGTAGCCAGTTGCTTTGATGAGAGTTTTCCTTCTATCTTCATTTTCTCCTAGACCCATTTCATGATATCTCGTGCTTTCAAAAATGGGAGTGGCCTTCACATACTTATCGTTAGGGATATATGCAGGCTTGTCTTCATCATCATTAAAGAGATAGGATAGTATGCCATTTCCCATGTGTTCATCTGCAAGGGATCCCTAGTGTTCAAAAGTAATCTTCATGCATTTTACAGTCTCTTTATTTCCTTTGGAAGTGATCTATTTAGGTTTACCAAAGGACCTTGGGGATAATGGGAGCTGACCAATGCACATGGTGCTCTCAATTTCATATTCCCCTATTCCTTGGTCAATAAAAGGTACCTTCTTTTTGTACTTTGTAACTTTCTCTTCAATGACCTTTTGTTTACCTTTGTTAGATGACTTATCAACTTCTTCAGTAAGAGGTTTCTCAGTAGAGGACTTGGTAGAGTCTTCCTTTGCAATAGGTTAGGAAAAATCATTTAGAGGACAATAGTATGATTGCTTACCATCCAATCTCTTGCAATATTGGAAAGGTTCTTGACCTCCTAGAATAGTGATTCCACTACCATGGTGAGGGAATTTAAAGCATTGATGATATGTAGATGATACACCGATGATAACATGCATCCAAGGTCTTCCCAAGAGTATATTGTAACATATAAAAATGTAACATTTGAAATATAAGGGGGAAAGATAAGATATTCCTCTTTCATCCCAAGCTGCACAAAGGAAAAATCCAAATTGATCAACCCAAAAAGGATCAATACACAAATGAATCAATCATTTGGAAATGAGAGCAAAGAGGAAAGTCTTAAATTCCCCATTTTATGGAAAGGAATGTGTGATAGATTTAGAATGATTAAGGATTTGAATTGAAATGGATAGGATGAATGCAATAACCTTGAAATATTATAGATCAAAGAATGTTGTTTTCTGAGGTCTGTACTCAGTTTCTATAAAAATTGAAGTATGATCCAGAACCAGAACGTAGAGACAAACAAAACCCAGAAATATTTTTCCGATCTGACACCGTCTTGTCAAAAAGGTCGACCTTGATCCACAAATGTCACCCTTGACCCCAAAATGTTGACCTTGACCTACACAGCTCTGACTGAAAATCTGTTCGCCGATCCCGATAGTTCATTGAAAAGGGTATCTAGATCTGAGTTCAAATCTACAGTCTTGAACATGTACAGTTTGTTGGGGGGAGGGGTTTGCCTTGGTCAAACCCTAGTTTTGGAATTAACCTTAAATATATGTAATTAAAATTGTAGAAGTAAACAAAGTAAATGCATAAATTCACCTTGCTTGTAAAAATTCCTTGTGGAGGATTTTGTTAGAGTATCTATTTATCTTCAGTTATTAATTAGATCATGCTGATTTAATTATTAAGTTGTCTATGTACTCTTTTTTCACTTAAGCTATCTCTTAGGTGCATATAATTAATATTTCTTATTAATTATATTGTGCAACCTAGCTTTTACCTTTTTAAGGTTTCGTTCACCTTTAAGGTTGAACTTTTGTAATTATTGTTTCATTACTTTGGAAATACAATTTGCTCTCACTCCGCTGAGATTTTCCAAACCCTAGCTTCTGTCTCTTTGGTTTCCTTTCAGCAACAGGTTATTTGCATGCAGGTGTTCTTGGCGATCTGTGAAGTTGGATTTCTCAACTTCTACATGGCATCAGAGCTTCCCTGCTACTGCCTAGTTTGAGGGTTTTTTGAAGCCATTAGACGCAGATGAAAGCCACAGCTTCTTTGGGGTTTCTTCTTCACTTTGGAGGAGGCACTATTTTCTAGAGCTATCTGAGCCAAAACAGACTCCACCATTGCATTCAAAAGACCTGGGAGAGTTGAAATACATATAAACTTCGCTGGTTTTGGTCACAGTGACCCCAGAAGAAAAATTTTGACCTCCTAGGCCGTATGACTCAAAAAATGATGCAAAAATTAAAAAAACATTAAAAAAATGTTTTTTTAATGTTTTTAGGGCTGTCGGAGCGCAACCAGAGCGTGTCACCCCAGCCCAACCCACGCCCGGTATGCCACTCACTAACCACCATAGCAGCCCCTAGCGGTGCTACACCTGAGAGCCACCCGGGAGCCACCGGCCTCCACCTCTGTCAGTAGCCAACTAGCTATCGCCACCACCAGCCACCGGGGTGCAGCGGACAGCTCAACGGCTGACATCACGACTGAAAAAAAAAATTTCTAGCAAATTTCCATTTTTCTGGCGACCAGAAAAAATTTTTTGGCAACAGGCATGATAGGCGTCAAATTTTTTCACATGAACAGTGACGATCATTTGAACGTCAATTTTTTTCCCATGTCTGGTTTTTTCCAATGAGCTCATTTTTGGAGGGGCACTTAGTTTTTTGGCCATATCTTGGGCATACGGTGTCCCTTTTTGAAAAACAAAATATCGCCGAAAAGGTGTTTCCAAGTCAGACATGATGATGTTGGTCTTTTTTTTTATTTGGCTATTTGAGTTCTCTTTTTTGGCATTGAAGTAGAGGCTTCTGTTTCCTACATCTCTGCATCTGGCGTCCAGGTTTTCTTCTCATTTTTTATGCTTTTCATAATTGTTTCTTTGTTGTACGAGGGATCGAATCATACATTGTGGGGGTGCTTTTTCTTTCTGTCATTTAAATTCAAAAACAACCCTTCTACTTCCATCTTTTTCTTCTTTCAGTGTCGGACCCCTCTGTGGTCCGGCTGACACTGCACAATTACCACACCTAGAAAGCACACATGACCAGGTTACTCATGTCACATGGCTTATGGTCATGTCTAGATGAAAACCAACCTATCCTGCAGTGTCTATTTGAGGTTCTTCAGCATAGGAATAAAATGGATGAAGCCATGGGCTTGATTGCACTGAACATCTTGATAGTCTCCTTTTTCACCTGGATGGTTTGACAACTCCTAGGGCCATTTGGGGAAATTTTTCAATTTTTTTTGGCATGGTGAATGAGTTATGGGCACTACAGCTAGATATAGAGCTGACCACTTTGACTCCTACCAGCTTTCCCACTATGGAAGACTTCTTGATGAAGTTCAAATCTCTACGCTCAGTTTTGCAGGGACGTAGGAGAAACAAGACAGATGATAAGTGTATCTTCCTGATACTCTCAAAGTTGAGAGGACAGTATCAAATCTTTTCTTCTACTTTCTACTCCACCATGGATGCTTTGGGTACTAGACACACCATGCCTTCATTCAAGACATTCTGTGATCGGTTGACACAGGAATAGGCAAAGATTCAACATATGGATGCTTCTGGATCTTCTAGCCAAGCATTGGTTGCTCAGTCTTCACAAAGGAAACCAAAATAGAAAGCCAAACTGAAGAAAGATTCAGCAGGCAATGAGTATTCCTCCAAAATTGCACAGAAAATTGATTCAAAACCTCCAACTAACCCTTCCAAGGGTAAATCTTCTTCGAAGTCTACTAAGTCTACCTCCAAGACTAAGAAGAAATTAGTTGCGACCTGTAGTTTTTGTGGAAAGGATGGAAATCCTATTTCTAGGTGCTGGAAATGTTTGGAGGCTTTAGAGGAAGCCATGCAGGAGCATCACATTTCAGCTCCTCAGTCCACATCCTCCCCTGCAGGTAAAGGTCATGCTCTTACTGCACAAGCTACAACTTCTGGGCCCACTTGGATTCTTGATTTTGATGCCTCTCACCACATGACTCACACTCAGTAGTTGATCACCTCACTTGCTCCTTGTGCTACTTCATAGATTATTGTTGGGAACTCATCTCATCTTTCTATTTTGGGTTCTGGTTCTATTTCCTTAGCTGGGGGTTCTCTTCAGGATGTTCTTTTTGTCCCTGACATTTTGATGAACCTATTGTCTATCTATCAAATTTTCCACTCTGGCTTTGGTAAGATAGTTGAGTTCTCACCACATGATGTGGTTATTCAGGACTTACATGATTCTAATATGATTATGGCTACTAGGAGTGTTGACACTGCTTCTCGCCTATACATATTTGATGGATTTGAGTCTTCTACTGGCACAAGTTCCTGTCTTATAGCACATATAGATTTAGTGAGAAAACTTTGGCATGAGCGTTTGGGCCATATCAATTACCAATATCTTTAGCAGATGAGCACACAGGAACTTGTTCTTGGGCTTCCATAGATTACTTGCACTGATGGGGTTTGTCAGTGTTGTGTTCTTGGAAAACAACATAGGGATCCTTTTCCTCATGGACAAGCTACTCATGCCTTGGCACCATTGGAGTTGATTCATAGTGACCTCATGTCATTTCCTACTCCTTTTTTTGGTGCCAAATACATACTTACTTTCATTGATGACTTCTCTAGGTGCACATGGGTGTATTTTTTGAAGTACAAGTCTAATGTCTTTGATTCATTTCAAGTCTTTAAGACATTTGTGGAGAAGCAATCTGGTCTTTCTATTTTCCAGATATGCACAGATAATGGGGGGAGTATGTGAACCAAGATTTTAGGGATGTTTTCTCTGAACATGGTCTTCAACATTAGTTTTCAGTGCCCTACACCCCTCAGTAGAATGGTGTGGTAGAGAGAAAGAACAGAACACTTCGGGAGATGGCTAATTGTATGATACAGTCCAGGTCCATGGATTCATCTTTTTGGGTAGAGGCAGTCAATTGTGCCAACTATATTCAGAATCAGATGCCTCACAAGGCAGTTCGACATATGACTCCTAAGGAGGCTTGGTCTTATGTCAAGCCTGATGTATCTTCATTCTGAGTTTTTGGTAGTGAAGCATGGGCATTTGTGCCTGACGCTCAGAGGGGAGAAATGGATCAGAAGAGCTGACACCTCATTTTTGTTGGCTACTGCAAGGATGTTAAGGCATACAGGTTATTTGATCCTGATTCCAGAGAGGTCCTATTTCGATGGGATGTCTAGTTTGATGAGTGCCTTCCTACAGTAGATACCCCACTTCTAGAGTCTACTTCACTTACCACTACTCCCTCATCACTTCCAGGTTATTTTTAGGATGATGAGGATGATGATCTTGGTGATCCCCATTTACCTCCACCATAGGATCCTCCACCGATGCCTAGATGGGCTCGTGTTACAGTTGATGCAACAGGATCTCTGGCTAGTGACCCTTCCACTTCCTATCGCACCTAGTCTCATATTGCGGGTTCTAGTCTTCTGAGTCATGCTATTTTTGGTGATCCTCAAAAATTTGCAGTAGTGACAGGACATACTAAGTGGGATAGTGCTATGGAGGAGGAGTCTTCTTCTTGGATGAAGAATCACACTTGGGATCTTTGTTCACTTCCTAAGGGAAGAAAGGTAGTGCGATGCAAGTGGTTGTATCATACTAAGTTTGTTGCTGATGGTTCTATTGATAAGTACAAGGCATGTCTTTTTGCGAAGGGGTTTTCATAGGTTGGGGGTATTGATTACACTGAGACATTTTCCCCTGTCACCAAGATGAACTCTATTCACCTTGTCTTATCCCTCACAGCTTCTCAGGGATGGCCCATTTTTTAGATGGATGTGAAAAGTGCATTCTTGCACGGTGATCTTACTGAGGAGATTTATATGGAGCAGCCTCAGGGATTTATGCAAGATTCCTCCTTGGTTTGTAGACTATAGCATTCTTTGTATGGTCTCAAACCGGCCCCTCAGGCTTGGTATGAGAAGATGGACTCCTTTATGCTTTCTACAGGATTCACACGCTGTCATTCTGATCCTACAGTCTACATTCAGCATCTTGAGGATGAGGTTTTGATCCTTGTGCTATATGTTGATGATCTTCTCATCATAGGTAGCTCATCTTCTATGATTCAGGATGTTCAGCACGCATTGATGGAGCAGTTTGAGATGACTGACCTTGGTCTATTACATTTCTTTCTGGGTCTACAGATTGTTTAGTCCCCTACTGGGATCTTTGTCTACCAGCAGAAGTATGCTCTTGACATGCTTCAGTGCTTTGATATGCTTGATTGCAAGCTTGCTCCCACACCTTTTTAGTCGGGTGTTACTTTGTCTACCTCTTGCACTTCACCTTCAGTGGATCCTACATTGTATTGTCAGTTGGTCTTGTTATACCTGACACACACTCATCCTGATCTCTCCTTTGTAGTTGGTCTAGTCTCTCAGTTCTCACATGAGCCTCATGAGATTCATTGGCAAGATGCCAAGCATATTTTGAGATAAATTCAAGGCACACTTATGTATGGCATTCATTACACATCAGGGGCTCCTCACATTGTTGGCTACACTAACTCAGATTGGGCTGGTGATGTTGATGATTGGAAGTCTACTTCTGGCTTTGTTTTTTGTCTTGGCTCTGGTCTTATCACATGGTCATGCAAGAAGAAGAATGTTCGTGCACTTTCATCTATAGAGGCTAAGTACAGAGCAGCAGTGCATGCTAGTCAGGAGATTCTCTGGCTTCGACAGTTGATGATTGAGTTTGGCTTTCCTCCTGATCGTCCCACTGTTCTGTGGAGCGATAATTAGAGTGTTATTCACATTTCCTGCAACCCGGTGGAGCATCATCGCACTAAACACATTGAGCTTCATATGCATTTCATCTATCAATAGATTCAAGATGGTGTTCTCACTTTGGAGTACATTCCCACTAATGTGCAAGTTGCTAACATCTTCACCAAACCTTTTGCATCTCTGTGCTATCTTCAATTGTGTTCTAAGCTTGGGGTGACAAAAGTTGTCCTTGGGGGGTCTTGTTGAGGCCTTCCTTCCTTCATTTTTTTCTTAGCATGTTTTTTTATCTCTTTTTGGAGAGGGGTTTTTCCCACTGGGTTTTCTCCTTTATCTCCGATTCATAGAGATTTCCTTGTATTGGGTACCTGATCAGGCCTTGTTGTCGGGACCCTCTTTTCCTGCTTTCATAGTTGTGCTAGGTTAGCTTCCTCCTGAGCTTTGCTTAAGGGGGGGTGTTAGAGTGTCTATTTATCTTCACTTAGTAATTAGATCATGTTGATTTAATTATTAATTTGTCTATGTACTCTTTTTTCACTTAAGCTGTCTCTTAGGTGCATATAATTAATATTTCATATTAATTATATTGCGCAACCTAGCTTTTACCTTTTT
>MU226667.1:1755311-1788480 GCA_018584345.1 Thuja plicata
ATTAATATTTCATATTAATTATATTGCGCAACCTAGCTTTTACCTTTTTAGGGTTTCGTTCACCTTTAAGGTTGAACTTTTGTAATTATTGTTTCATTACTTTGGAAATACAATTTTCTCTCACTCTTTTGAGATTTTCCAAACCCTAGCTTCTGTCTCTTTGGTTTCTTTTCGGCAACAGGTTATTTGCATGTAGGTGTTTTTGGTGATCTGTGAAGTTGGATTTCTCAACTTCTACAGATTTGAATCCTTGAATCCACAAGTATGTATGCACTAATGGATCTATAATTTAGAATGTATGATGTCTTCAATAAATTTATTATTGATCATCAACACCAAATCTTGAATGGTTTCTTGATTATGAAGAGGCTTGGAAGAAAATGGATGGAGAGATCACCAAAAAGGGCACTATGTAGCTTGAATCCTTCAATGGCCTCCCATGGATCTCTTTGATGAATTGGATGCTTGAATGATTGACGATGGATGAATCCTTTATTCCAATATTTCTTGATTTCTTTCTTGAACTTCACTTGATAATTCTTTTCAATTGCTCAAGGATGCTTAGTATCACCTAGTTGATGGTTAGAGAAAATGAGAGAGAAAGGCTTCTTTTTATATGAAATTAGGGCACAATCTTCTAAGGAGGTTGACATAGGAGAATTAAATTCCCATTAAATCCTTTACCCCTAGGAGAGGAACTAAGTTAAATATAATTTAGGAATCACAGCTTCAGAACCTGAAACAACCGACCCGGAAGCAGGAAAATGACTTTTTGCAAAGATCGACATCTAAAAATTGTGGGACCCTGAGATTTGAACCCTGGGACAAGGTTGAGGTCAACCTTGACCTAGGTCAAAGTCAAGGTCAACCTTGACCTAGGTCAGGGTCAAGGTCGACCTTGACCTAGGTCAGGGTCAAGGTTGACACAGACCAAAAAGGTCAACCCTAACCCTGAGGTCAAAGACCTCATATCTGCAGTCCAGGATGCCAAAAACTGGATGGAAAGAAGTGGAAAGAGAGGCAGAACATGGGGAAAGCTAGGTAAAAGTTAGGAACCCATTAAAGGTGCTTGATATGACCCCAAACCACTTACTTGGAAGGCTAAACCAGTCTACCATGGAAGTGCTTCCATTTTATGACTATACATATATTATAAGGCAGATAAAGGTCAAGGACTTGGCAGGTAGTTTTAATCAGGGCGGGGCCTACTTGCAAAGGAAGTGTGATCAGTCCTATAGATTCTCTTTCTCAATCATCATAAGCCTTTATGGTAATTATCTTTTATACATCAATGAGGTCTTTAGGGAGACCCAAATCTATGATCATCTTTAGGGTGCAAAGGTTCAAACCAGATCCATTATCTATCAAGAATATTTTTATTTTGGTAGAGTGAATGATATCTTCAATGTGAAGGGGCTTATTGTGATAAGGTTCAGAACCAAAAAGGTCTTTATCTATTCATACTAGGTGTGATTACACAGCTAGGTTCCTTATCATAGCTTGAAATAATGAGGCATTGATTTTCTAAGGGACTCAGGACTCGGTAAGGGATTTCTCAAGGACTTCTTTATGTATAGGGGATGTGTGGAGAATCTCAAGTATGGAGATTTGTGTGGGAGCATTCCCAAATTGTGCTAGATTTTCATATCATGAAGAAGGTCTAGAAGATGTGGATGGTGCAGTTGGTAGAGTGGCAGCAACTTGAACATTGATTCTTCCTCTTCTAGTGGTAGCATTACAATAAAAAACTTTAAGCTTGAGGGTGCATATGTGGTTATCAAATTCTTCTATGTGATCGCAAAGGGAATCAAAACTAAAACAATCATTTTCTTGGATACTTCCACATGTAGCATCAAATCCTTATATATTATTAGTGGTATAGTTATAAGGTACTATTTTAGAAGATGAGGCATTGTTCTAATCATGCTTTAGGAATGGATGATTGTATATTTAGAGTTGTTCATTAGATGATGATGGTGTACGGACTTTAAACTCAATTTTTTTTATCATCAATAAGGTCTTGGACAAAGTGTGTCAACTTCATGCATTTCTTGGTATCGTGACCTTTGATGTGGTGGTATTCATAGTATTCATTGTCTTTGTACCAAGTAGGTTTGGTTTGATTATCGTCATATGGTTGGGTGTTAGGATATACCATCATGTTTTGATTAACGATTCTTCAAAATATGACATCCAAGGGTACTCTAAGGGGAGTGAACTATCGTCGAGGATGTAGACCAGATTTGTTGTGGTTGTGGTTGTGGTTGTGGTTGTGGTTGTTGTTGTTGTTTTTTGTTGTTGTTTTTGTTGTTGTTGTTGTTTCTGTTGTTGTTGTTGCGAGGGAACAAATAGCCTTGATTGTGAGGTTGTTGTTGTTGAGAGGTATTTTGATTCTGCTAATTATAATTATGATTGTTTTTGTTTTGATTGTGATTATTGCCTTGGTTACCTTGGTTGGATTTTTGGACATTCTAAATGTATTTAGCACCGTTTACTCCATAATTGACTTCCCCTTTATTCTTAGTCCAGAATTTTGGTTTTTCATTATTAGACAAGGCAGTATAGTGTTTAATAGTCCCCTTTTTTAAGAGGCCATCTTCAATGGTATTCCCTTTCTTAACGAGCAACTCAAAAGTGTCGGGGGTAACCATTTTCATTTGGAATGACATGTCAGGTACCAAATTCCTGGTGAATATATCTATGGGATTATTATCTAGTATCTTCCAAGGCATTCGATTGGAAGGATGTCTCCATCTTTTTAAGAAATTGGAAAAGGTTTCCCCATCCCTTTGCTTGGTATTGCACAAGTCACTTAGTGACACTTGATGTTCAATATTGTAGGAATATTGTGCAACAAATTTTTCTTCCAGATCAGCAAAAGAAGATATGAATCCAAGAGGTAAATTCATGAACCATTTGAGTGTGGGGCCTCCAAGACTCCTAGTGAAGAGTCTTTTGAGATAATCCTCGTTATATGAGACCTCCTGAAAAGTGACATAAAATTCTTTGAGATGTTGAGAAGGACATGTTTCTCCCTTGTATTTGTTAAATTTGGGGTTCTCAAATCTCATAGGGAATGACATCATGTTGATTGATTTATTGAATAGAAAAGGACATATTTACTCAAAAGATAATTCTTTCTTACCTCCATTATCCATGATCTGGACAAGATTCTTAAGCTCAATGATTTGATTTTCCAAGTCAGGCACACTGTGATGTGTAAGATGAGGACCAAAATATTGTCCTCCTCCAAATTGTGATGTTGAAAATCCAGTTGATGTAAATCCAAGAGTAGGGGGAGGTGTATAATGATAAGCTTGTGATGTTGTTGGGGTAGATGTTTTCAGGACCCCAGAAGGAACCTTAAGAGTGATGAAATATAGTTAACTAAAGATTGATGAGTTGAAGTTTGTGGAAATGATGTTTGACAAACATTTAGGACTCTATCACCAAAGGGATTAGATACATTTTTTTGGTTTGGGTGTAATTGTGAGAAGTCATATTAGGCATAGCACTCATAATCTACTGGATTTGGTCAAGTATTAACTAAATTTTTGCTGCGATGTTGATATAGTTGTTGATGTACAAGGCCCACTAGAAGTAGCCATACCTCTGTCTTTAGATAATGTTATATTAATTATGGAAGTAGTTATTGTACTGATAGGGGCTCTAGCCTTGGTGACATTATGATAGATTAATGCTTCATCAAAATTTTTGGGAACTATGACACCATCATGGACAAGGCTCATAAAGATTTCTATTTAATTAGATTGAATTACCTTCTCCACCATATCCACATTATAGGGGTATTTGAGGAAATCATTGATTTGTGGAGCCATAATGGGTCCAGTATTTTAGGTTGATAAACATACTCAGCCTCTTCCTCTGTCTAGTTAACAATTTATGGCATCCCTAAACCTAGAAGAGGTACCAAGGCAAAGGGATTCTCATTGTCTGGAAATTTTTTCCTTGTCTTCTTGGATTGTGAACGGGTTATGACCATATAATTTGACTTCATAAGGAAGATAAGGATGGACAAGGAAATATTGGACGATGAAAGATGAACTTAGGAGAAAGAGTTTGGATCTTGTTTTCATTACGAGGGAAAGGCCTCAAGGTTTGATGTTTTAATTGATGAAATATTGATGATTGATTGGGGAGGGAAGGGCCTCAAAGTCTGAATTGATTTGAAGGTTTGGGATAACATTAGTGAAAAGTATATCCTTTGAAAGAGAAATGATGAGACCCTTGAGCTACTTATAGATAGACTAATGAAAATCAAAAGCAAGAGAGGGGTAGGATTCATTATATTTGATCACTCAAGATGAACTTGTGTTATCAAGTGATAAAATTCAATTATGATTAAGGATGAGGATCTCAAAGACACCTTGATAAATATTTCCACCTAGGATTGATGATGAAAGGTATGAAAGATAAGATTGGATGAGTCTTGATGATGTTGGATGTGAAAAGATCAAGACAAAAGATTGATTTAGGTCCAAAGTGACAATGGTTGTGCTCCAAAGAAAAGGATTTATGATGCTATGACTAATTACGAGGATGAAGGATGGATGAAAAGTGGAAGGTTTAATCATAGGTCGAAATATTGATGAAGACTTGATTTAGACCAGGTTTGCACAAGTAATTGAAAAAAAAATTATTGAAGATAATCTTATCAACTTTCTCTTGGTCTTGTATTTCCTTTTGGACAGAGTCTATGATGTGTTGATACTTCTTAGCATTTTGATCACTAGTTTTCTTTTCTCTATAGGCCAAAGGTAGTGGATGTTTATATTTCTTATGCTTAGAAGGATTGGAAATTTCCTATATAGATGATGTTCAAAGGCAAGAATTGATTTTCACATTCAAACAAGGTATTTAATATGCTAAGTGTACCTTGATTCAAATAGGGGAAAAAAACAAGTCTAAAAGAATCCAACAAGGGAAAAAGAAACCTTGAAGGATACAAGCACTTATGACTAGTCTGACTGATGAGGAATTGTAATAGTGCAATGTGTATGTTTAAGTGACCCTTTTGAGCCACCAATGTTTTCAATGGTCTAACACAATTTGAAGATACTTAAGTAATATCTACCTAAGTAATTAGCTTAGCGATCAAAACCTTTTCTCACAGCCTAATATCCCTTCGACTCATAGAGTCGTGGCACCCCTAGAAGGTGCCCATGCTTTTTCCTTTTTTGAGAGCTAAACAGAATATGGTTCAAAGGAGACTACACAATGAGACCTCCAATTTCATATTAACTGTCTCCAAACACTCAAGGGGATACTTATGGTGAGTTTCTTTAGGAGAGATTCTTCCCCCTCCTTGCATAAAGATTGTGACTAATTTTGGAGATGAACCAAGTAGCTTCTACCCTAAGGTGTCTAGTAACAAATTTTATTCCTATCTATCCCTAGTAGTCTCACAAGAAGGATTTAGGCTTATAGACCTATGAGTGTTAGATATAATGTAGTCCTGCACGCAGGATTGAAGCCTTACAACCCTAAAAAAATTTAGCAATAAAAATAACTATGTCCTCCTAGACATTAATCTCAAAGAGGGTTTTGATTATAGTGGGTTGGAAGGGCTTGGTTTAGCCTTGATCCCACTTGGGTTGTTCCTATGAGATTTTTTCCTCAATGATAGACCCTCTAAGGGTAAAAATGAAAAAAGAAAGTGGATGACTAATGAAGGTCTAGCTTTATGATTTTCCTATAGGGGAAAGAGTAGACTCTCCTATTCCATAACTTCTCCCAAACACATCAAGCACATGTTCATTTACCCAAGATCCTTTTCTAAATGATGAATCAAGTAGGTCAGGATTTTTAATTTTCCTTAAAGGAAAAGAGCATACTACCCTACTACTCAATAAACCATAAGAAATGAACCTCCCTAGTTAAGCTAGATGCCTAGAAAACTAACTATTGAAGACACAATGTTTGGTTGAATCTCCAAGGCAACCTACAAAACCACAATGTAAGTAGTTTCAATGATCAAGTCTTCTATGAACGTCCTACAAAATAAGTGGATTAATAGTTTTTTGAGGAAATTTTTTGGAAAATGACTTACAAATATGTGTTAACTCTTTAATTTTGCAGTGAAAAAATTATATTAGACCACAAAAATATCAATCATTAGACGTTATAGTGTAAATCATATTAAGAAATTATCATTGTTTTATCTGTAGTGTCATAAACGATGAAATAAAAATGCAAAATGATAGTTTATCTACAGACGATGAATGATTCACCCCAGATGATGAAATACTTCAGAAATGACTAAATAAATACTGTAAATGATGAATTGTTCTGGAAACAACTAAACATTCACACAAAATTAGGAAAGAAAATTTTATTACCGATTTCACCTTTTCCCAGAAACGACGGTTCCTTGACGGGAAATGATGAAACATCGACCGAAGGCAATGAAATATTTATCAGTTTTGATATATCGTTTACCGTAAATGATGAAACACTGCAGGAGACAAAGGAATATTGACAACAAACAACACTCTACCTTCTACTACCTATCCTGCAATACTTAATATCAGAAAAATGACAAAAATTAAGACTAAATCAGGACGTGGGTCCCACTAGGTGTGCCAAAATGTATGCATTAAAAAATCCCTTTAGAGTGTTGCAAGCTAAAACATGCAAATTTGGGAAACAAAGATTTAACTCATACTAAACATATTTAACATAAACTCACAACACACTAAGAATTTCACCACAACCTCCGATGAGCTACAACAAGGGCACCCAATAAGCCTTGTTTGATTTTCTCTTGAAGAATTTTGTGGGTATGTTCTCCCAACACAATATAATAAATCCCACTATGAGTGCTTGCAAATGAAAAT
Organism: Thuja plicata; assembly: GCA_018584345.1. NCBI lineage: Eukaryota > Viridiplantae > Streptophyta > Pinopsida > Cupressales > Cupressaceae > Thuja > Thuja plicata. The sequence goes on from MU226667.1 coordinate 1,762,169, forward strand.
GGAAAGAAAATCTACAATGCAAGCTAAAATGGATGAGTGAAAGGATTTGGGAAACAAGTATGAAGAACTTGCCCCAAATCTTCACAAGATGAATGCAAATGCAAGATCTATGCTAAAGAATGCAAATGCAAGAGATTAACAAACTAGATTCAAATGAAGCTAAAATAAGAATGAAAATGCAAGATTGAAATAAAAACTAGATTCATTCCATTACCTAACATGGAATACCTAGATTATCTAATGTTAAAAAAACTAAAATAGAATGAAAACTAAGAAATGCTCAAGTGCTGCAAAATGCAAGTGTTCAATAAATGTTGCAAAATGCTTTAGCTTCCAATAAATACTTCACAATAGATGCAAATGAGGAGTGAGGCCTCCTTTTTATAGATTTTTGGAAGGGTTAGGTAGAGTTTTAGCTTGGGTGAAGGAGATTAAGAGGAAAAATAATGGATGAACAAGATGAAGAGGTGGAAAAGAATTGTTGACTTTTGAAGTGGAGGAGACAAGAATTTGAAAAAGTCACATGTGTGTGCAAATGATTAAGGCTAAAAGGGTTTTAATTATTTTTTAAATTAGAGGAAAATTAGCCAAAAGCAAGGAGAAGTGAGATTACAATTAAATTAGATTTAATTTAAATGAGGTTTAGAAGAATTTTAGAGAAAGTAAGGGGATTAAATAAATAAAATTTATTTAAAAAAGGAATATAGATGAAAAATATATCAAAATAGAATTGTAATATATTAGGGGTAGTATTTAAATTAATTTTAAATATGGGGTGATGAATTTATTTAATAAAATTTAAATAAATAAATACTCAAATATAGAAAATATAGCTAATTTATAAAAATTAACTATGTTGTTATAGGCAATATTAATTAAATTAATATAGAAATGAAAGGGATAATTTAGGGTGTCTACATAAACACGCATGGGAATTTAATTCCACTTAAAACTTGGAAGACGCACAAGTTTAGAAATATCAAATGATTGAACCTATGTTGAACCCTTGGATAATGGAATAACATAGATATGCATAAACATAGATTTAAACCAAAAAATTTTAAAACCCGTATACTTAACTGTAATGTCCCCTTCTCTGTGATAGGCCATTATGGCACATGATTAGTCTATCTCCCCATATAAATAGACTAATGGCTTCTTTCAGAGGATGTCAGCCAGTCACAGGTTTCAGTGGGTGAATATTTATTATTTGGGACCCCTTTTTTATAGTTAAGTCACTTTATTTTATAAAGTGAGATTATAAAAGTTACTTTATGACTTAAGTCATTTTATTTTAAAAAGTAACTTAAGTGACTTAAGTTATTGCACTTTATCCCACATTGCTTAGTTTGTTGTGTTTTCCCTCATAATGAGATTATAAAAGCATAAAGAGCTCCTTGGGATAGGCACCATGAATATTATAAACAAGAAAGCTAAATATCTAGTTACGATTCAGATTGATTTTTCTTGAGGATGAAACCACTTGACGAAAGATTAAGGAGTTGGACATAGCCCCAGCAACTCGATATTGGTGAAGACATCTAGATTTCACATTAGAGTTCAAGAGTAATTTAAAGATTTGACTTTTATTGCACCAGCATTCTTTATATTAAATACAACAAACAAGGAATCCATAATATTTACAGAAGTGAGGAAAATAAGTTTGCATGTTGGTCTTAGCATTAAGGAAAGGAAACCCATTCGATTAATGGATTGCATTTGAGAGAGACGATGCATTAAAATATACGAGATTCTACATGTATAGTCAGAAAATGGAAGCACTTCTATTGTAGACTAGTTTATCCTTCCAAGTAAGTGGTTTTGGGTCATGTCAAGTGCCTTGCATGGGTTCCTAACTTTGATATGGCTTTATCCCCCTGTTCTACCCCATTTCCACTTTTTCCAACCTATTTCTGGCACCCCAAACTAAGAAACTCAGATTTTGACCTCAGGGTCAAGGTCAACCTTTTTGGGTCAAAGTAAACCTTGACCTTGACCTTTACCTAGGTCACAATTGACCTTTTCCAAGCCTGAGGTTCAAATTTTAGAATCTCAGGGTTTCCGGATGTCGGTCTTTGGGAAAAGTTTATTCTCGCTTCCGGGTCGGCTGTTTCAGACTTCAAGACAACAAATCCTAAATTATGTTTAATATAGGTCCTCTTCTAGGGGCATGGGTCCAATTGGAATTTAATTCTCCTATGTCAACCTCTTTATAAGATTGTGCCCTAATTTCATATAAAAGGAAGCTTTCTCCTCTCATTTTCTCTAAGACTTGATAACCATCATAAGTTAAGCATAATCAAGAATCATAAAACTTTCAAGACTTGAAGAGTGAGATCCAAAGGTGAAGAAGAAATATTTGAAGCAAGCCAAGTAGACATTGAAGCATTCATCCATTCTCAAGCACTTATTTTTATCAAGAAGATCCATTGGTGGCCATTGAAGGATTCAAGCTCCATGGAGCCCTCTTGTTGAAGATTTCTCCATCCACATTCCTCCAAGCCTCTTCCAATTCAAGAAATCATTCAAGATTGGTGTTGAATATATACAAGATATTTATTGAAGATATCCTAAATTCTCCATTCTACATCCATTTGGTGCATCCATACTTGTGGATTCAAGGATTCGGATCCTCCACAAGGACCTTTTACATGAGCAAGGTGAATCGTTTCATTTACTTTATTTATTCCTGCAATTTCAATTATATATTTGAGGTTAATTCCAAAATTGGGGTTTGACCAAGGAAAACTCCCCCCCATCAAACAAACCATTTTTCTTGCAGGCACAGGTTTGAAATAGTAGACCAGGACAGAGATTAAGATATCCTTTTCGACAAACTTCCGGGATCTAAAAACAGAATTTTTGTCTGAGACTTTTTAGGTCGATTCTATGCTAGGGCACAATAAAAAATTCTAGCCAATGGTGACATTGACTTGAGGGTACAAATCAAAAATATGTCAAAATAGAAAAAGATTTATGGGTTTTGTTCGTCTCTGCATTTCTATTCCAGATTCGGTCACTGATTTTCTAGAAACTCAACATAAGATTCAAAAAATAGCATTCTTCATATTTTCAATATTCCAAGGTTAGTGCATTTCTCCTATTTCAATTCAATTAAGGTTATCAATCTATCTAAATCTATTTCACATTCAAATAAATAAACGTGTACTTAAGATCTTCCTCCTTTATTCTTGTTTCCAAATGGTTGATTCATTTATGCATTGATCCTTCCTTTTGGGTTAATCAATTTGGATCTTTCATTTTCATATCTAAGGATAGAAGGATAGCATCTTATTTACCCCCATAAAATATTCAAATGTAAGGTCTTTTATGTTAAATGATTCACTTTCATTAAAACCCTCATTTTAGATCTTACATTTTGGTGAACCCGCGATAGACAACTCTTTCTTTTTGGTGTTAGATTTACATCTTTTATGTTAGATCTTGCATGCATATTAGATTAGCTTTCTTCTATGTTCTTGCATTTCCCTTTCAAAAATTAAAATCAAACTCTTTGTTTTCTAAATTAGTTCATTTGCATTGCATTGGTGTATGAGCTTTACCACTTCTAGTCCTACTTATAGTATCTCGATTAGAAGAAGTCGTAGACTCATTGGTTCCTTTGATCCTGAATCTTCCTCTCCTTTCTATAGGATCCTGGATGACAATTTGAATACTCATGATTCCAATCCTTCTATGGAGCATAACTCTTCTCACTCATCTCATGATGAGGAACATGTTAGAGTAATTATGTCTTCACTTATTAATTAGATCACTTTGATTTAATTATTTAAGTTGTTTATTACTCTATTTTACTTAAGTTGTCTCTTAGGTGCATATAATTAATATTTATATTAATTATTATGCACAACCTAGCTTTTTACATTTTAGGGTTTCGTTCACCTTATAGGTTGAACTCTTGTAATTATTGTTTAATTCATCTTGGAATATAATTTCTCACACACCGTTGAGATTTTCCAAGCTTGGCTTTTTCATCTCTTTGGCTTCCTTCTAGCAATAGGTCATTTTCATGTAGGTGTTCTTGGTGAACTGTGGATTCGTCTATCTAAAATCCTACATGGTATCAGAGCTTCCCTGTTGCTACCTGGTCTAGAGGTCTTGAAGCCACAATTTGATGATGAAAACCACAGCTTCTTTAGGGTTTTTCTTCTTAAATCTAGAAGAGACTTTTTTCTGGAGCACTTTGAGCCAAAACAGACACTGCCATTACGCTTAGAAGGCCTAGGAGATCAAATTTTCATATAAAGTTGGTCATATTTGGCCGTGGTACCATCTGGAGAAAAAAATTGTCCCTCGTGATCGTACGACATGTTTCCCGAGGCAAAAAAATTAAAAAAATTAAAAAAACCCTCTTTAGGGCTTATTTCAGGGCACAGCCCACCACACCACCCCGGCCCGACCCGTGCCCAGCCCCTATTGACAATGCCACCCACAGGCCGCTCAGAGCGCCACCCCGCCGGAGTGCCACCCAAGCGCCACCGCCGCCTGGAACCTCCACCCGACCACCACTACCTGCCCAGTAGTGATGTCACCTGCCGAAAAGTGACATCACTTTCTAGCCGATCATTTTTTCTAACAAATTTTTTAAATTTTCTAGCGAGACAGGCCCGTGACATGCCAATGGCCATCAAATTTCTTCCTGGGTGCTGCAACAATCATTTGACCATCAAATTGTTTGCCTTCACTCTGTTTTTCCAGAGAGCTCTTTTTTGGAGGTGTTGTTGGCTTTTCAACCATAACTTTTGCATACGGTGTCATTTTTTGAAAAACAAAATATTGTCAGAAAGCTATTTCTGAGCCAGAGACAATGATGCTAGTCTTGTTTGTTGATTCAGCCATTTGAGTTCCTATTTTTGGTGTTGAAGTAGAGGCTTCAGTTTCCTCTATCACTGCATTTGACATCCAGGTTTTCTTCTAGTTTTTTATGCTTTTTATAGATGTTTCTTTGGTGTATAGGGGATAGAATTATATCTTATGGGGGATGTATTTTCCTTTCTGTAATTTACTTCAAAAAAGACCCTTCTACTTTCACCTTCTTCTCTCAATGTCGAACCCCTCTATGGCTTGACTGACACCACATAACTATCACACCTAGAAAGCACACATGACCAGCTTTCTTATGTCACATGGCTTATGGTCATGTCTAGATGAACACCAACCTATTCTGTAGTGCCCTTTTGAGGTTCTTCAGCATAGAAACAAAATGGATGAAGCCATGGGCTTGATTGCACTAAACATCTCCAACAGTCTCTTGTTTCACGTGGATGGTTTGACCACTTCTCAGGCTATTTGGGACAATTTTGTAGATTTTTTTTGCATAGTGAATGAGTTTCGGGCACTTCAGCTTGATGTAGAGTTGACCACTTTGACTCCTACCAGCTTTCCCACTATGGAGGACATCTTGATGAAGTGCATATCTTTGTGTTCAGTTTTGCAGGGATGTGGGAGGAACAAGACAGATGGTGAGTGTATCTTCCTGATACTCTCAAAGTTGAGAGGATAGTATCAGATATTTTCTTCCACTTTCTACTCCATTATGGATTCTTTGGGGGCTAGACACACCATGCCTTCCTTTGAGACATTCTATGATCGATTGACACAGGAACAGGCAAAGATCCAATAGATGGATGCTTCTGGCTCTTCAAGCCAAGCATTGGCTGCTCAGTCTTCATAGGGGAACCAAAACAGAAATCCAAACCAAAGAAAGATTCAGTAGGCAGTGAGTATTCCTCCAAACTTGCATAGAAAACTAATTCAAAACCTCCAGCTAACCCTTCCAAGGGTAAATCTTCTTTGAAGTCTACTGAGTCTACCTCCAAGACTAAGAAGAAATCAGTTAAGACCTGTAGTTTTGTGGCAAGGATGGACATACCATTTCTAGGTGTTGGAAACATTTGGAGGCTTTAGAGGAAGCCATGCAAGAGCATCACATTTCTTCTCCTCAGTCCACATCCTCCCCTACAGGGAAAGGTCATGCTCTTACTGCACAAGCAACAACTTCTGGGCCCACCTAGATTTTTGGATTCTGGTGCCTCTCACCATATGACTCACACTCAATAGTACGTCACCTCACTTGATCCTTGTGCTACTTCATAGATTTTTGTTGGGAACTCATCACACCTTTCAGTTTTGGGTTCTGGTTTTGTTGCATTAGCTAGGGGTTCTCTTCAGGATGCCTTGTTTGTCCCTGACATCTCGATGAACCTATTGTCCATCAATAATATTTTCCACTCTGGGTCTGGTAAGACAGTTGAGTTCTCACCACATGATGTGGTTATTTAGGACTTACATTATTTTGATTTTATTATGGCTACTGGGAGTGTTGACTATGCATCTCACCTATATAGATTTGATGGATTTGATCCTTCTGATGGTACAGGTTCCTGTCTTATAGCACATCCAGATTCAGTGAGAAAACTTTGGCATGAGTATTTGGGCCATGTCAACTATAGATATCTTCAGCAGATGAGCACTCAGGCACATGTTCTTGGGCTTCCTTAGATTTCTTTCACTAATGGTGTTTGTCAGGGTTGTGTTCTTGGAAAACAACATAGGGATCCTTTTCCTCAGGGATGAGCTACTCGTGCTTTGGCACCATTGGGTTTTATTCATAGTGACCTCGTGTCATTTCCTACTCCTTTTTCTAGTTCCAGATATATGCTTACTTTAATTGATGAATTATCTAGGCGCACATGGGTGTACTTTTTAAAGTCCAAGTCTGATGTCTTTGATTCATTTTGAGTCTTTAAAACATTTCTCGAGAAGCAATCTGGTCTTTTTATTTGGTGGATATGCACAGATAATAGGGGGAGTATGTGAAGAAAGATTTCAGGGATTTTTGCTTTGAATATGGTCTTCAACATCATTTTTCAGTGCCCTAGACCCCTCAGTAGAATGGTGTGGCAGAGAGAAAGAACAAAACACTTCAGGAGATGGCTAATTATATGATACAGTTCAGGTCCATGGATTTTTCCTTTTGGACAGAGGCAGTCAATTGTGCCAACTATATTCAGAATCAGATGCCTCATAAGGTAGTTCGACATATGACTCCTAAGGAGGCTTGGTCTCATGTCAAGCCTGATGTATCTTCATTTTGAGTTTTTGGTAGTGAAGCATGGGCATTTGTGCCTGATGCTCAAAGGAGAGAAATGGAGCGGAAGAGCTGACACCTCATTTTTGTTGGCTACTGCGAGGATGTTAAGGTGTACAGGTTGTTTGATCCTGATTCCAAAGAGTGTTAGTAATAACTGAGAGGGGGGGTGAATTAGTGGCCTCAAAAATTTCACCTTCAAACATTAACCACCAATCAAATAAACCTCAGATTATTAAGTCCCTACAAGATATATGCCATGAAATACTTATAATGAATAACTGTCTATCAATTTTCCTTGTCTGCCCTTATTCTCCTTGATTACTGATAAGTAGTATAACTATTTATCAAAACTCAGTAAATAAGCAGAGTATACTGATCAACCCAGTGTTAACTATGTTAGATACAAAACAATAAAGAAATGAATCATACACACATAACACATGAATTTTTAACGTGGAAATCTTGTTAAAGGAAAAACCACTAGGACCGGTACCCCCAATTTTCACTCTTCTAAAGTGAGCCCTATTATGAGCCAACCATGTTAAAGGTTAGAAACACACTGTTAAGTTCAAAAAATTTCACTCTTCTAAAGTGAGCCCTATTATGAGCCAACCATGTTAAAGGTTAGAAACACACTGTTAAGTGTAACCTTGCTAGAGGATTTTATACATAGAGGTTGTCACTTAGTATTAGGCATCTATTGCTACCATCCTTGAATTAGCCTCCTTCTTAGACTTTCAATAGGTATCGGGAAAATCCAATGCTACTTTCATGAATCAACCTTTTTGGCACTCCTTGGGATGTACCTCAATATATAGAAGACTGTTAAGTCCTACACTGTTAAGAGACTTGATGCTTCGATGGTTAAACTAAAGCACTATGACCTATTTCTAATGCAACTTTGAATTGTAGATTTTCAGATCTATTTGAGTACATTACCTCTCTGATCAATGTATTAATTCAATTATTTGTGCTCCACACTTTCTACTCTGTGATGCTATGCTTCACTGTTCGTCGGTGTTTGCAAAATTCTTTAGCTCTCCTTCAGCTTGATTGATCAAGACTATATGAAGTAATTCTTCATCAGTTTCTCTTCAGCATCCTCTTTCTATTCACTCCCCTTAATCCCCTTTTCATCCCTTCAAAAATTAATTAAGCTTGTCTCTTATATAGACAAGATATTCACCGTTTCTTGATTCTTGATTCTTGGTGTGAAAAACAATCCAGCCAATTTGATTTAAAGCATAACTCCTAATTTATCTCATAGCTATCTTCTTTCCAACTATACAAATCTTATTTAAATCAATTACTTAACTCTAGTTGAATAAAACAAATAAAACAACTAGTTAAGTCTATCTTTAGCTCTTTCTAGCTAGATATTTGGTCATTTTCTGAACTATCTATTCCGTCAGTCACTTCTTTAGTTAGTTGCTGGTGACAACTGACAGTTCTGTTGGCATGACTTCAGTTATCTTTAGGATCTCTGTCCATCGGGTATCATTGGATTTTTACTCGTCGGGCAACTCTGTTTTCATCTCATCAGGCATCCTGTGATTTTGCTTCGTCAAGCAACACTGTCTTCTGCTCATCAGGTATCACTGTGACTTTTCTTCTTTGCCTTTACCGATGGTGTGCACTCCATTGGTGTAATCTGTCACTTAGTGAAAACTTGAGATTTATGCATTGTTGAAAGCATAACCTTTGTTCTATAGATTCTCTGAAGTCTTTGGCATTATGTACATGATTGTACAGATGATATCAAGTTGACATCAATGACAATACAAACCATTAACTAATTTAATGTTTTGCATTATCTTCAACTTAACATTATCAAACATTCAATCAGTTACATGTCATCAATCTCTCCCTTTGGCATTGACTGCAACATACTATATTATCACACTATACTATTTCTAATACAATATGAAATACAACAGTTGAGATTCATCAAACTACCAATCTTTTTTTTTATAATTGATAAATGTCTGATCTCTGGTAAGCTTTGTTTTAGCTTAGATTTGATTCTTGCAGCTCTTCATCTTCTGATGTGTTGTGTCCTCTTCTTGTGTCAATTTCTCTCTTTTGATTGTTCTCTCTTTTGTGATGTCTTTTTCTCTTGTCAGCAACTAATCTTTCCATACAACTTTCTCTCCCTTAGGATATGATCTCTCCATGTTGGAGTAATCTGATAATGGATAATCTCTCTTCCTTTTTCTTAGAAGAATGTGATAATATAGATAATCTCTCTCCCTTTGACAACAATGCCAAACAAATAATTTACAAATATCTGACATTCATGTCAAATAATCTTTTTTTTTTATCCATAATATATTCCTTGAATTTCCCGTATCCATGAGCAATACAACAATATGCACTGGTGCTCAATTTTGATATATACCTATCTATATATAGATGTATCTTTGAAGTTCATCTCTTTTCTTGCATCAACATGATTGATATTTTGATAATATGTAGGCTGATGCAGCCTTCAGTCATATTACTGACTAGCAGACAAAGGTTTGACCCCTAGTCTCTTTCTCAAGTACTCAAATGTATCCTTGGCAGTGGCTTGATGAAGATATCAGCCAATTGTTCTTTTGATTGCACATACTCAAGTATCGCCTCCTTTTCTTGAACTTGTTCTCTCAAATAATGATACTTGATGGCAATGTGTTTAGTCTTCATATTCATACCTTCCAATAGCTATTTTATCCATGCAATATTTGAGCAATTTGCAGTAGCAGCAACATATTCTGCTTATGCAGTAAACTGAGAGATGCATCCTTGCTTCTTGCTAATCCATGTGACAAGTCTGTCACCCATAAAGAATGCTCCTCTAGTTGTGCTCTTTCGGTCATCAAGATTTCCAGCCCAATCAGCGTCGGTAAACACCTTAAGATCAAATTTGCCTTCTCTTCTATACCATAAGCCAAATGCCTTAGTATTCTTTAGATATCTTAGAATTCTTTTCATAGCAGTCATATGTGATTCCCTGGGGTTAGCAAAAAATCTAGCAACAATTCCTACTGCATATGCAATATTTGGTCTAGTGTGTACAACATACATGATATTTCCAATCATTGATCTGTACAAAGTATGATTTACCTCTGTTGTCTTGTCCTCCTTTGTTAACTTACATCCAGTAGTCATTGGTGTTCCAACTAGTTTTGAATCTTCCATCTTAAATATTTTCAGGCCCTCTTTGATGTATTTGGACTGTGTAATGAAAATACCTTCACTTTGTTGAATGATTCGTAGACCAAGAAAGAACTTGATCTCTCCAAACATAAACATCTGAAACTCTTTGCTCATGTCATTAGAAAATGATTTGCATAGCATATCATTTCCTTCAAATATGATGTCATGAACAAATATTTCAGCAATCAAAGTGTTAGCATCAGTATCTTCCTTCAAATAAATATTATTGTTTTCACTAGTCCTTACAAATCCAATACTTATAAGATAGGAATGAAGTCATTCATACCAAGCTCTAGGAGCTTGTTTCAATCCATACAAGGCTTTGTGAAGTCTACATACCATGTTTCTCTTGTCTGGATCGACAAACCCTTCTGGTTTCTCAATGTGTACCTCTTCTTCAAGTATTCCATTTAGGAATGTTGACTTGACATCCATTTGATATAATTTAAATCCTTTGAATGCAGCATAAGCAAGTAGTATTATTACTCCTTCTAGTCTAGCAACAAGTGCAAAGGTCTCTCCATAGTCTATACCTTCTTCTTGTGCATACCCCTTGCATACTAGTCTTGCTTTGTTCCTTGTGACTTCTCCATTCTCATCCACCTTATTCCTGAATATCCATTTTGTACCAATGACATTCTTGTCATCTGGTCTTGCCACAAGTGACCATGTCTTATTCTTTTTAATCTGTTCATTCTCATCATTCATAGCACTTATCCATTCCTCATTATCTAGTGTAGTATTGATAGATTTTGGCTCAAACTCACAAATTAAACAATTTGAGGTTAAAGACTTACTTCTTGTTCTTGTACCAGCTTTCTTATCTCCTGTGATCTAGATTTCTGGATGGTTCCTTCTTAGATATCTTGCAAGTACAGGTATAGCTCTTTATGTATCAGTTTGATCATTATTTTGATCTTCATTTTGTTCTTCATCACCTTGCACATTATTCTGATTATTATCTTGACCATCGGTAACAGCAGTCTAACTATCAATTGCAACATTATGTTGTTCTCGAATTAAGCATTGTTGCTTGGGTAGAGTGTTGAATCCTTCATAGTATACAAACTTGTTGTAGTCCTCTGGTTCTTTTGTGCTTTCCAGCTCATTGTTTTCTACAAATTCATCTATCTTTACATTTGCACTTTCAATCATTTTGTTAGAAGCCTTGATGAAACATTTATAAGCTTTTCTTTTGGTGGAATACCCTAGAAAAATACCTTCATCACTCTTGGCATCAAGCTTTTCATTTCTATCATCCTTTCAGACATAAAATTGACTACCAAAGATTTTGAAGTAACTTACATTGGGTGTTTTATCATACCATAGCTCATAAGGTGTCTTCTTTGTTTCCTTCTTTAATTGTACTTTGTTTAGTGTATAAACAGCAGTGGTGACAGCTTCTCTCCAGAAGATTTGGGTGATGCATTTTTCTATCATTAGTGTTCTGGCACAATCAACTATTGATCTATTCCTTCTCTCAGAAATCCCATTTTGCTATGGTGTTCTTGGTGCAGAAACCTGTCTTTTTATACCATGCTCATTATAGAAATTAGTGAATTCATCTAATATAAATTCTCCTCCTCTATCTAATCTCAAACATTTCAGATCCTTACCACTTTGTTTCTCTACCATATCCTTATACCATTTAAACATATTGAATGCTTCAGATTTATCTTTAAGAAACATGACTGTCATCATTCTAGAGTAATCATCAACAAAGAGAAAAAATATCTATCTCCATAATAACTCTTTTTTCTCATTGGTCCACATAAATCAGTATGGACTAATTCTAGAATGTCATCAGATGTGTGGGTTTTACTTTTGAAACTAGACTTAGTCATTTTACCTTTTTGACAATTCTTGCACATGATGTTGTCTGGCTTTGTCATCGTTGGTAAGCCTCTTACATTTCTCCTTCTGCTTATTTTCATCATGTTGTCAAAATTCACGTGACACAATATTTTGTGCCACAACCATATGTCTTCATTTCTAGTCATTAAGCAAGTGGTGTTAGTATCATTTGGATAGAATAAGTTACCTTTAGTCTATTCACCGGTACCAATCAGATTTCTAGATTTGTTGAAGATCTTTGCCTTCTTATTTTCAAATGCAACTTTGTGACCTGAATTATTCAATTGAGAAACACTCAATAGATTATAATTCAATCCATTTACCCAATAATCATTCTCACATTTTATCTGGTTATTCAACATTATTGTTCCTCTACCTTCAACTGGACAAGGTGTATCATTTTCCATTCTTACTGATCCACCCTTGTAGTATTCAAAAGTCTCAAACTTTTGCTTATCACCGGTCTTATAATGAGTACAGCCACTATCTATGATCCAAACATCATTTTTTCTTATTTTGGATATGAGAGCTATTTCTACATACCTTTCTTCATCATCATCTAAATCATCTTTCACAGCTACAAATACCATCTTGATGTCTTCATCAGGTTCGGTGTTAGTATCTTCATCTTTGCAAGTAGCTAGGTAGCTAGCCTTCTTGCCTTTGTCATTGTAGTCTCAGGTATCTCTTCTTTCTGATTGTCGGTAACCTCTGTAATCTTTGTTATCACCTTTGTTAGATTTCTTCTCAAAAGATTTGTAATCTTTTCTTTTGTTAGGACATCTTGCAGTAAAGTGTCCAATCTCTTTACAATTAGAACATACAAGTGGCAACTTGCCTTTGTATTTACCTTTGCCTCTCTGCATTCTTCTGGCCATAAGTGCTTCTATTTCATCTAGATCTTCTTCTTCACTTTCACTTTCACTATCTCTTCTTATAGATGTGTGTCTATGACTTGATTCACTTATTCTCATAGAAGACTTAAATGCAGACTCTAAGTTTGGTAAGACACTATTATCAAAGTTATTCATCTCAAATGAAATCAGTCTACCAATTAAACTATCAAGAGTAACTATATTGTTAGCTACTACTCTCATTTCTTGAATGGAAGAAACTCTAATAGCATATACAGGCAATAAGGTTCTTAAGATTTTACTTACCCTTGTCTCCTCTTAAAGTGTACCTCCAACTCCTCATATAGCATTGACTACTTCTTTTATTCTTGTGTTGTACTGTGTGATATTGTCTCCTTCTTTCATTCTGAGATCATCAAATTTTCTCCTAAGGCTTTCTGCCTTGGCTCTTAGAACATTTGTATCACCTCCATGTACAAGCTTCAGTTTGTCCCACATTTTCTTTGCAGTTTTGCAATCTTTGACATCTTCAAATTCAGCATCAGAGAGTGAGGAAGAAAGATCTATAACCATGCAGTTGTGTTCATGCTTCTCTCTCAATTGATCTACTATCAATACTCCTATAGGTAACACATATTCAAATTCTAGGAATTGAGTAACATCATTACCAATACCTGATAAGTGGAGTCTTATCCTACTCTGCCATGAAGCAAAATTATCTTTGTTCAACTTGGGCACATCTTGTCTGTTCATCTTGTGGTCTTTGACTTAGCTCTTGAAACCTTCCTTTCTAAGCACACAAGCTCTGATACCAATTGTTAGTAATAACTGAGAGGAGGGGTGAATTAGTGGCCTCAAAAATTTATCCTTCAAACATTAACCACCAATCAAATAAACCTTAGATTATTAAGTCCCTACAAGATGTATGCCATGAAATACTTATAATGAATAACTGTCTATTGGTTTTCCTTGTCTGCCCTTATTCTCCTTGATTACTGATAAGAAGTATAACTATTTACTGAAACTCGGTAAATAAGCAGAGTATACCAATCAACCCAGTGTTAACTATGTCAGATACAAAACAATAAAGAAATGAATCATACACGCATAACACATGAATTTTTAATGTGAAAACCCTGTTAAGGGAAAAACAACTGGGACTGGTACCCCAAATTTTCACTCTTCTGAAGTGAGCCCTATTAGGAGCCCACCATGTTAAAGGTTACAAATACACTGTTAAGTGTGACCTTGTTAGAGTATTTTATACATAGAGGTTGTCACTTAGTATTGGGCATCTATTGGTACCATCCTTGAATCAGCCTCTTTCTTAGACTGTCAATAGGTATCGGGAAAATCCAATGCTACTTTCATGAATCAACCTTTTTGGCACTCCTTGGGATGTACCTCAATATATAGAAGATTGTTAAGTCCTACTCTGTTAAGAGACTTGATGCTTCAATGGTTAAATTAAAATACTATAACATGTTTCTAATGCAACTTTGAATTGCAGATTTTTAGATCTATTTAAGTACATTACCTCTCTGATCAATGTATCAATTCAATTCTTTGTGCTCCACACTTTCTGCTTTGTGAAGTTGTGCTTCACTATTCATCGGTGTCTACAGAATTCTTTAGATCTCCTTCAGCTTGATTGATCAGGACTATATGAAGTAATTCTTCATCAGTTTCTCTTTAGCATCCTCTTTCTATTCACTCCCCTTAATCCCCTTTTCATCCCTTCAAAAATGAATTAAGCTTGTCTCTTATATAGACATGATATTCACTGTCTCTTGATTCTTGGCATATAAAACAATCCAGCCAATTTGATTTAAAGTATAACTCCTGATTTATCTTGTAGTTATCTTCTTTCCAACTATACAAATCTTCTTTAAATCAATTACTTAACTTTGGTCAAATAAAAAAATAAAACAACTAGTTAAGTCTATCTTTAGCTCTTTCCAGCTAGATATTTTTTCATTTTCTGAATTCTTTGTTTTGTCGGTCACTTCTTTAGTTAGTTGTCGGTGACAACTAACAGTTCTGTCAGTGTGACTCCAATTAGCTTTGGGATCTCTGTCCATCGGGTATCATTGGATTTTTACTCATTAGGCAACTCTGTTTTCAGCTCATCGGGCATCTTGTGGTTTTGCTTCGTCGGGCAACACTGTCTTCTACTCGTCGAGTATCACTGTGACTTTTCTTATTTTCCTTTACCGATGGTGTGCACTCCGTCAGTGTTATCTATCACTTAGTGAATACTTGACATTTATGCATTGCTAAAAGCATAACCTTTGTTCTAAAGATTCTTTGAAGTCTTTGGCATTATGTACATGAATGTACTGATGATATCAAGTTGACATCGATGACAATACAAACCATTAACTCATTTAATACTTTGCATTATCTTCAACTTAACATTATAAAACATTCTATCAGTTACATGTCATCAGAGAGGTCTTATTTTGATGGGATGTCCAGTTTGATGAGCACCTTGCTTCTAGAGTCTACTTCACTTACCACTACTCCCTCATCCCTTCTAGTTTCTTTTCAGGATGATGAGGATGATGATCTTGGTGATCCCCATTTACCTCCACCATGGGATCCTCCATAGATGCCTAGATGGGCTCGTGTTACAGTTGAGGCTGCAGGATCTCTATCTGGTGACCCTTCCACTTCCTGTCGCACCCGGTCTCATATTGCAGGTTCTAACCTTCTAATTCATGCTATTTGTGGTGATCCTCAGACATTTTCAGCAGTGAAAAGACATCCTGAGTGGGACAATGCTATGGAGGAGGAGTATTCTTCTTTGATGAAGAATCATACTTGGGATCTTTGTTCTCTTCCTAAGGGAATAAATTTAGTGCGATGCAAGTGGTTGTATCGTACTAAGTTTGTTGTTGATGGTTCTATTGATAAGTACAAGGCACGTCTTGTTGTGAAGGGTTTTTCATAGGTTGAGGTTATTGATTACACTAAGACATTTTCCCCTGTCACCAAGATGAACTCTATTCACCTTGTCTTATCCCTCGCATCTTCTCAGGGATAGCCCATTTTTCAGATGGATGTGAAAAGTGCATTCTTGCACGGTGATCTTACTAAGGAGATTTACATGGAGCAGCCTTAGGGATTTGTGTAGGATTCCTCCTTGGTTTACAGACTTTGGTGTTCTTTATATGGTCTCAAACAAGATCCTCAGGCTTGGTATGAGAAGATGGACTCTTTTCTGCTTTCTACAGGATTCACACGCGGCCATTTCGATCCTACAATCTACATTCAACATCTTGAGGATGAGGTTTTGATCCTTGTGCTATATGTTGATGATCTTCTCATCATAGGTAGCTCATCTTCTATGATTCATGATGTTCAGCACACATTGATGGAGCAGTTTGAGATTACTGATCTTGGTCCATTACACTACTTTCTTGGTCTGCAGATTGTTTAGTCCTCTACTGGGATCTTTGTTTACCAGCAGAAGTATGCTCTTGACATGCTTTCTTGCAATCCTGCTCCCACACCTTTTTAGTTTGGTGTTACCTTGTCTACCTCTTTCACTTCACCTTTAGTGGATCCTACATTGTATCAACAGTTCGTTGGAAGTTTGTTGTACCCAACACACACTCATCCTGATCTCTCCTTTGCAGTTGGTCTTGTCTCTCGGTTCTCACATGAGCCTCATGAGAGTCACTGGAAAGCTTCCAAGCGTATTTTGAGATACATTCAAGGCACTCTTATGTATGGCATTCATTACACATCAGGGGCTCCTCACATTTTTGGCTTCACTGACTCGGATTGGGCTGGTGATGTTGATGATCGAAAGTCTACTTCTAGCTTTGTCTTTTGTCTTGGCTCTGGTCCTATCACATGGTCGTGCAAGAAACAAAATTCTCACACACTTTCATCTATAGAGGCTGAGTATAGAGTTACAGTGCATGCTAGTTAGGATATTTTATGGCTTCGGCAGTTGATGACTGAGTTTGGTTTTCCTCCTAATCGTCCCACTATTCTGTGGTGCGATAATCAGAGTGCTATTCACATTTCCCGCAACCCGGTGGAGCATCAGCACACTAAACACATTGAGCTCCATATGCATTTCATTCGTCAGTATATTTAGGATGGTTTTCTCACTTTGGAGTACATTCCCACTGATGTGTAGGTTGCTGACATCTTCACCAAACCTTTTTTCATCTCCGCGCTATCTTCAGTTGCATTCTATGCTTGGGGTGACGGAAGTTGTCCTTGAGGGTTCTTCTTGAGGCCTTCCTTCCTTCATGTTTTTTTCAGCATGTTTGTTCTATCTCTTTTTTGAGAGGGGTTTTTCCCACTGGGTTTTCTCCTTTATCTCTGGTTTACAGAGATTTCCTTGTATTGGGTACCTAATTAGGCCTTGTTGTCGGGACCCATTTTTCCTGTTTTCATAGTTGTGCTAGGTTAGCTTACCTCCTAAGCTTTGCTTAAGGGGGGTGTTAGAGTAATTATGTCTTCACTTATTAATTAGATCACTTTGGTTTAATTATTTAAGTTGTTTATTACTCTATTTTACTTAAGTTGTCTCTTAGGTGCATATAATTAATATTTATATTAATTATTATGCGCAACCTAGCTTTTTACCTTTTAGGGTTTCGTTCACCTTATAGGTTGAACTATTGTAATTATTTTTTAATTCATCTTGGAATACAATTTCTCACACATCGTTGAGATTTTCCAAGCTTGGCTTTTTTGTCTCTTTGGCTTCCTTCCAGCAACAGGTCATTTGCATGCAAGTGTTCTTGGCAAGCTGTGGATTTGTCTATCTCAAATCCTAAAGAAGATGCTTTAAGAGTTCCTCCTGAACAAGTGCAAAAACTTTCAACTAAACTTGATAAAATGGGAAATTGGATTATTCAAGAGAACCATAATCAAGATTCCATCCAAGCTATAGAGGCTCTTAAGAAATACTTTCATGATAGTGATCAAGGTATTAATCTCTTGCGTAGTATCACTCATATTGTGCATTTGAATGTTAAACCTTTAGCACAAGAAGCTCAAGATTTAGGATTCACTCCTCCTATCACTAGTAAGGGACCTTATTCTATTCCTTTACCTAGCATTCCTACTTAAACTCCTCCTTTGATGACTACATCTCTCCCAATTTCATCTATTCCTATGAGTGTTCCACCGGTGTCTCTACCTACCTCACAACCTTCATATCATAGTGTACCTTTTACTTATACTAATCCTCTTCCAATTGTGGTTCCAAATGTTCCACTGGTTGTGTCTTCCATTCCTACTACTTCCTACACTTTTCTTAGTGTTCCTAATGTTTCTATGTCACCTATGTCTTCTAATGATTCCATAATTATTAGTTTGGCTCAAACTGTGTCATCTTTACAACAACAACTTGCATCCTTAACTCAATTCAAGTTTAGCATTCCTACATGAGACATGGGTAGTCCCTTATCCTTAGACATTATTCATGCTACTGTTCCTCAACAAGTTGATATGCCTCATCTAGAGAATTACAATGGTAAAGGCGATCTTGTTACTCATGTTAAAACATTTCAAATCCTTTGTAGTGATTATGCTCATGACCATAGGATTTTATCTAAACTATTTGCTAGAACCTTTCGTGATAAGGCTTTGCAATGGTATTGTTCTTTACCTCCTTATTCCATTGATTCATTTCCTAAACTTTCTAATACCTTCATTCAACAATTTCAAAATAACATTGGTCTGCAAGTTTCCTTAACTGATTTAATGCATTGTAAACAAAACATTAAGGAAAAATTCATTGATTTCATTGGTAGATTTAAGCATTTGTATGCTCATATTTCTTATCCTATTCTTAATATTGATTTTCAACGTATGTTTATTTCAAATTTACAAAAGGATATTAGAGATAAGATTTTTCTTACTAAATTTACCTCTTTTCAACAACTTTGTGCAACACTTCATCATTATCAATTATAAGTGAGTCGATTTGAGAGAAACACTCCAATGGCTCATGTTCCAATTGATAAGAGTGACACTACTCCTAGTCCTAATAAATTTTAGAAACCTAACAACTACATCAAGATTAATAAATAGACGAATGTGGTTGCTGATCAATTTGTTGTTGCATCTCACAATGCCACTTCTGTATCCACTGCTTTTTGTATGAATCGTACATTTACTCCTCTCTCTGAATCTTTACATTCCATTATGAGTAGGTTGTTAAGTGCTAATATGATTACCTTTCCTCCTATTAGATCTCTCCTTCCTACTACCATAGCTTCAAAATCCTTTGATTCTAAAGCTTTTTTCCAATACCATCGCCAGAATGGCCATGATACTGAAAAATGTTATTCTCTAAAGCATAAGGTTCAAGACTTAATCGATTATAATGCTTTATTTGTTGATAAATTTTATGGTAATGGGAATAAGTATGTTTCTCCTCCTGATCAAAACCTTCAAAATATACATGAATCCTCTACCCGCACATGATACTAATACCATCGCTCAACCATCTTCTATGGATATCGTTTATGATTCGAAGATGGATGATCTAAATCACATTGTTAATCATGTGGAGAGCATTGTTGCATCTCAACCTATTGTTCAGGATCCTTCACCTCCACCTCAACTTCAAGTTCCATCTAAACCTCATAAAAAAATTAAGGATAAATGACCTCGGGAACTTTCAATTACCTTTGATGACTCTGAGACTATTAAGGCTCCTGATGGTCCCCTTTATATTTATGCTAGGATTGCTAAGATACCTATGCGTGGTTTTCTTTTTGATCCCATATCTTTAATAAAAATTATTACTGAGGAAAATATTTTTATAAAAACCCTACAATGTGATTGTTATGATCCATCAAATGCATGGATCCAAACTTGTGATGGTTTTCTCTATCATGCACTTGGTTCTATTATCTTGCCTGTTGAACTCTGTGGCAAGGTTGTAGATACTACCTTCATTGTTGTTCCTACATTTGATCAATTTCAAGTCATATTTGGTTTGCCTTGTATAACTACTATGCATGCTATTGCTTCTTCTATTCATAAATGTCTTTAGTTCATTCATAATGGAGAAGTAAAAATGATTAATCATAGTTTATATCAACCTTCTAGGCCTAGAGATTGTGCTATTCTTGATTTCTTTTGGCCCTCATTACCTAATTCATGTCCTCCTTGCTCTAACAACCTTTTTCATTCATATCAAGCCTATAAAAATTCCAAGATAGTCAAGTTAAGCATGCCTCAGATAGATCTTAACCGTGGTCTTTTCCCCACTCCTTCTATACCTCCTTTATCAATTACTGCTAACTCTATTACTCAACCTCCCAGTATTGCTTCTCAGCCTACTATGAATCCTACCAATCCTCCTACATAACCTATGAAGGAATCAGTATCAAGCAACGTGATTCTCAAGAGGATCCTTGTTTGGAACTAGCTATTATTCCTACTGTATTGGATATAGTCCCTCTTGCGAGTTTCCCACCTTCCCTAAGGGACATAAATCAAGATGGGGAGAGTAGGCGATGCACTTGATTGGCTTATCCTTCATGGTAGCCCTTTTTGTGTTTGCATGTTGTACTGTGTTTCTTCTGTAATGTGTTTTATAAATGTTTGTTAGACTCTTTTATACGAACCTTGTTACTTTGTTGGTGCAAGGTGATAAAGGAATCAAACCTATTGTATAATTCCTCTATATGTATTTTTACTCTTCTATATGTTGTTTTCATGTTATGTTGTACTTGTGCTATTGTTCATAAATGTTTTCCTTGTGTAGTCTACTTGGATTTGCGACATGGTAGCACTGATTCTTTTTGGTCTCCATGTTGTGGTCCAAAAAGACTCTTCTTCGTCACCCTTGAGTTTTCTTTCCTCCATTGTGATTGTAGTTCTACTTTCTTTGGGGAATGATGTTAATTCATTTGCAATAATATCATATCTATATGTACATATTATCTTATGATCATACTGACCCCACAGTAGGTAGATCCCTTCTATGTTCTTTTTATGTTTATGTGATATTTCCCTTGATTTGTCTTCGTTTGGGGGCATCTCATAGTGGAAACATAATCAATAGAGTTGTTTATGTTTCCATCAAAGTCATTACTCATGTTAAAGTATTATCAATGACTTTAACATGGGGGCATATGCTCTACTCACTTTTTGCACACACAAACATTCAAAATATTTTCAAAACTTAAAAAAATTTCCCTTTATGGATTAAAGACTAATCCTTAAAGCATGGATATTTTATTTTTTAGGATCTCTTGATCCCTCCAGTTTAAATTTACACAGATCTCTTGATCCCTCCAGTTTCAATTTACAATTTTTTGATCCCTTAAGGTTGAAAGGTGTCCTTAAGAATGGATCTCCCTTATGGGTTGACTAGTGAGTAGCCACATTCACTAGGCGGTTCAACTCCATCTTTCTAGTTACACTTTTTCCTTGTATGGTTCACAATGGGACATAAGTTCTCATTGGGAAAGGTAACCATACCCTCTCTCTCTTTCTCCTTAACTTTTGATGTCTCTCTTATCATGATCTTAGGTTTGATAGACTTAAGTCCCTTGGGGGCTTGAGGATTCCATTGTCCCTTGTGATTCCAATAAGATTATCTATTCTTTATGATCTCCTTTACCAAGAGTTTGTATTGAGTCCATACTCTTGCTAAAGTGAGGGCTAAATGTATAGTCAGAAAATGGAAGCACTTCCATTGTAGACTAGTTTAGCCTTTTGATTAAGTGGTTTGGGGTCATGTCAAGAACCTTGAATGGGTTCCTGGCTTTGATCGGGCTTTATCCCCCTATTTTGCCCCATTTCCACTTTTTCCAACCTATTTCTGGCACCCCAGACTGAGAAACTGGAATTTTGACCTCAAGGTCAAGGTCAACCTTTTTGGGTCAAGGTCAATCTCAACCTTGACCTAGGTCACAATCAACCTTTTCCAAGCCCGAGGTTCAAATTTCAGAATCTCAGGGTTTCCAGATGTCGGTCTTTGGAAAAAGTTAATTCCCGCTTCCAGGTTGGCTGTTTTGAATTTTGGGACAACAAATCCTAAATTATATTTAATATAGGTCCTCTTCTAGGGGCATGGATCTAATTAAAATTTAATTCTTCTATGTCGGCCTCTCTAGAAGATTGTGCCTTAATTTCATATAAAAGGAAGCTTTCTCCTCTCATTTTCTCTAAGACTTGATAACCATCATAAGCTAAGCATAATCAAGAATCAAAAATCTTTCAAGACTTGAAGAGTGATATCCAAAGGTGAAGAAGCAAGATTTAAAGAAATCCAAATAGCCATTGAATCATTCATCTATTCTCAAGCACTCATTTTCATCAAGGAGATCCATTGGTGGCCATTGAAGGATTCAAGCTCCATGGAGCCCTCTTGTTGAAGATTTCTCCATCCACATTCCTCCAAGCCTCTTCCAATTCAAGAACTCATTCAAGATTGGTGTTGAAGATCTACAAAAAATTGATTGAAGACATCCTACATTCTACATCCATTTGGTGCTTCCATACTTGTGGATTCAAGGATTCGAATCTTCCACAAGGACCTTTTACATGAGCAAGGTGAATTGTTTCATTTACTTTCTTTATTCCTGCAATTTCAATTATATATTTGAGGTTAATTCCAAAACTGGGGTTTGACCAAGGCAAAGCCCTCCCCCCAACAAACAAACCATTTTGCTTGTAGGCACAGGTTTAGAACAGAAAATTGAGATGGAGATTAGGATACCCTTTTCGACAAACTTCTGGGATCCAAAAATAGAATTTTTGTCTGAGACTTTTTAGGTCAATTCTGCCCTATGGCGCAATCAGAAATTTTGGCCAATGGTGACATTGACTTGAGGGTACAAATCAGAACTGTGTCAAAATAGAAAAATATTTCTGGGTTTTGTTTGTCTCTACGTTTCTATTCTAGATCTAGTCTCAGATTTTCTAGAAACTCAACACGGGCTTTAGAAAACAACATTCTTCATATCTGCAATATTCCAAGGTTAGTGAATTTCTCCTATTTCAATTCAATTAAGGTTATCAATCTATCTAAATCTATTTCACATTCAAATAAATGAATGGGTACTTAAGATCTTCCTCCTTTATTCTTGTTTCCAAATGGTTGATTCATTTATGCATTGATCCTTCCTTTTGGGTTAATCAATTTGGATCTTTCATTTGCATATCTAAGGATAGGAGGATAGTATCTTATTTACCCCCATAACATATTCAAATGTAAGGTATTTTATGTTAAATGATCCGCTTTCATTAAAACCCACATTTCTTATCTTACACTACATATTGGTGGTTGTTGTGGAGGAAGCATACACCTTATCCCATCTCTGTTTACATTTTGTGCTGATCGGAAGCATACAGACTAGTGTCATGTGGTTTGGAAGGTAGTTCGGTGTTAACATGGAATTCATTCAATCACAGGGATACTTTATGGGGAGGAATATGTCCAAGAATAATGCATATTGTTGAAGATATAGTGGAATCTCACGTACAGGGGCATCTAGTATTGGCAATATCATCTTATTTGAGGAAGAATTAACATGTAGACTTAGTGTGTTTAAGGAAAATACCAACTGTCAAACCGTATACTAAGACATCAACACTCACCATGGGACTATACAAACTACACCAGT
Organism: Thuja plicata; assembly: GCA_018584345.1. Classification (NCBI taxonomy): domain Eukaryota; kingdom Viridiplantae; phylum Streptophyta; class Pinopsida; order Cupressales; family Cupressaceae; genus Thuja; species Thuja plicata. The sequence continues at coordinate 1,785,808 of MU226667.1, forward strand.
CATCTACATCCATGTGTCTTGCCCCGCATAAAAGCTACTAGTTTGTGCGTCCACCTTTAGATCATAACCTGGGTGTCGAGTACTAAAAATGTGACTATAAATGTATTGGCTAGTAATGTTGGAAGGAGCAGGGGATACACGCGGGAGAAAGACTTAGTATTGTCACCATGCATACACTTGGGAGTCATACGGGTATAGTGTAGAGCATCATGTGAAGCAAACTGGGCACCCAATCTATGATTTGGTCCCACCTGGGTAGGAGACCAGTTACAACAGCATCCAAACTCATGATAGTAAGGTGAACCTGCTGCACTAGGAGTGATGGAAGTCTAAGGCATCCTGCTGAAGGTCACCTGTAAGTGGTTTTGTTATTCTGTATGAAATATTAATGCATTAAGTCTTTTAGAAAATTTAGATGAATGTAATGGTTTTATATATATGTTGGAAATCACTCATGTCAAGTTTTCAATGTAGTTTTAATGTTGCACTTAAGTGATTGATATATATAATGGTATCATTCTGATTAATAAAAAAAAGACTCTTTCACATTCAACAATTCCTTGAAGCAAGTATAGGAAAACTTTTGAGACTAAACATAAGACATAAAATTTCATTTGAATCTAGCATGGAATATATACAGTATCTTCTTTGTATTATTACAGTGGTATTAGAGCCTTTGTTCTTTCCATCCTAGTGGGTTGATTTTAGATTTTCAATTGGTTCAGTAGTAGAAATGTGTGAGAAGGTATGCATAGAAAGCATAGATCATAGGACTTTAGACATAACAAAGCTGAACAGGAACGTACAAACTCTTTCGTATAGGTTGGTATAGAAAAAATTCATACAGAGGAAAACAAGGAGATTGTTTTTTTAACAAGATACACAAGGTATAGGTATGGCTAAGGAGACAGATAGAGAGACCAAGGAAACATTGAGGGCCATACAAGATGGATAAGATCATATTGCTGATGTATTACAACAACTTACAAGGGTTATCTAGCAATTTATAGTAAGATCCAAGAGACCCCAGAGCAATCACAATGGTGCAGGCAGTATAGCGGGATCACCTAGGGCAACTAGGGCCCCCACTTGTACTTTTACAGGCCCATTATGCCTAACTTTGTGGAGAATAATGTAGGGGAAGAGGTAGCACCGCCCTAGGCTACAGGCATTATTCCATATAATTTGATGACCATGCATGATGAGTGGGATATGTTACTAGATAATGTCAAATTTGATTTTACCTTTCCCCAATACATGGTTCAGAAGAGATAATTTGGTAGGACTCAATAGGATGGGAGACCCAAGGGTCAGAATAGGGATTTGAAACATGTAATGAATAAATTAACTCTTCCTACATTTGATGGTAGTGGTAAGACATCTATGAGATCTTGGATTCACAAGATAGACACCTTCATGACCCTCAAACCCATGTCAAAAATGGAGGTTGTTAATTTTTCCACAATGCGTTTAGAGAGAGCAACATGTGGATGGTGGCATCAAGGTCTTGTCACCCAGGATCATGGGTTGATTACTTCTTATGAGACCTTCAGCATGAATTTGATTACCCATTTTGACAAGAAAGACATAGAGGTTTATTAAAGGGAGTTAGCCCAGCTAAGATGGAGTGGATCTTTGGACCACTATATTGATGAGTTTCAGAGGATTTCCATCATGGTTTTGGATATGTCTGAGAAAAGGAAATTGATGTTGTTTATTGAGGGCATACATGATAGATTCAAAGGTTTGGTTAGAGTTCTCAATCCAAACACCTTGGATGACGCTATTAAATTAACACATGACTTGCATTCAACTTCTTCCATATTGTAGCCACTTAATAAAACATTTAAGGGATCCTCTTCTTTGCAAAAGAAAAAAAATTAGAATAAAAGTATGCCCCCTAGGTTGGATTTTGAGACCAGGAATGAGTTGAGAAGGAGGAAATTGTGCTTCGCATGTAGGGAGCTTTGGACTCCAGACCACAGGTGCCTTGGGAAAGGCAAGATATATTACATTGAGGTGGCTTTCGACGGTGAATGCGAACAACATGGGACAATGATAATGAGGAAAATGATGAGGAGGCTCAGGAAGAGAAATCAACAGAAGAAAAGAAGAGGAAATCCCCCATGAGCAACCCCTATTACTTTAGAATACCTTTTAGGGGTTCCCACATGTTACCCTTTCCATATGAAGGGAGTGGTTAGAGGATAGAGAATCATTTTCCTATTATATACATGTGCCACTCATAATTTTATCAGCACATGTATGCTCTCCAGGAGGAGATTACAGGTAGATGGCATTCCAAAGTTTGAGGTTACCATGATTGGAGGAGAATTGTTGAGTTGTACAGGGAAGATCTCTGAACTCCCGATTCACTTTGGGGATTATCTTCTAAAGGCTAATTTTTATGTTATTGACTTGGATAGCCTTGTGTAAGACCAGAAAAGGGACTAGAAAGCATATTTAGGTAACCACAAAACCTAAACAATATGCTACCCTAACTAATCTAACATTAAACCCATTTGAAACAAGAGTTGAAACATATTCAAAATAACACAAACAAACTCCCTTCAAATGTAGTTCTAATGCTCTCCTTTCTTCTCCATAGAGGTTGATATGTTTCTCTTTGACAAACACAATTGCACAAAGAACTTGAAAGCTTGAATTGATAAT
>MU226667.1:1802167-1840709 GCA_018584345.1 Thuja plicata
CTCTTTATCATCTTTGCAACCCTCTCTTCCAAGAGATTCTTTTCTTTAGCCAATTTTGTTTGCAACTTTTGAATCATGTTTGAATGGACTTGATGGAATTGATTGTTTGGTTGTGTTGATGTCATTTTGCCTTGGCTCAAAAGCTTGTTGTTGCAAATTTATATCTTGTCTTTGATCAAAAGGTAATTGGGATTTTCCTTGTGATGGAAACATGGGTTGATAAGTTTCTTGTTGCCTTTTGGATGCTTGTAACCTAGTGAAGGTAGACATGATGACTATATGCAAATGCAAGATTTTTTTGGAATGTTTGGAAATGCAACTTTTGAAATGTAAGGAGCTTATGCAAAATGCAATCTAAGGCTTATGCAAAAAAAAAAAAATTGGAATTTGAAAAATCTTTGGAAATTGCAAACCTAAGAACCTAACCTTAGGAGAGTGAATAGGAATTTTGACTTTAAAAGGGATCAATTTGATAAAGGGACAAAAAGGGACTAGGTCCAATCCAACATGATAAAGATGGAGTGAGACCAAATGATAGGGGGGTTTGAAATTTGAGAAAAAGGGACCAATTCGAGATTATTTCTTCAATGGCATAAGATACGACCCTAAAATTTGAATCCCTTTGGGATTTTACAAATTTTTTGAAAAGGATCTAAATGCAGTATGAGAACTTTTGCAAGGCGATATGTTATTTTGATGCAAGCTTAATGCAAGAGGATTAAGATTGAAAATGCAAGGATACTAATGCAATGTATGCAAGAGGGATTATGCTATGAATATGCAAGAATGAAGCAAATTGCCAGGCTCCAAGATAAATGTTTTTGGTCTCCATATGTTCACAAGGTTTTGAAACAAGATATTTTGGGAAGAATCAAAGTGTTCAAGAAAGTTTGAGAATGTTTTTGAAATGTTTGAAATTTTTGGCATGAGAATAGAATAGAACATTTGGAATGTTTTTTAAATTTCTCTTTAAAATTTTGAAACACCCACACAAGACACATTGTGAAGAATGGTTGTTGTAAAATTGAAACAAACACATCATAACCTAAGGATGGAAAGGAAAATATCTATTGAATTCTCACTTGAACAAAGTTCAGCCATGCTTACTAATAGCGAACAACCTAGAAGCTTGGAGGCACGAGATCCTCCTTAGATGTGCACTCACTTCTCAGGCACTCCAAGCTTCAACTCCCAAGGTTCAGCACTTCCCAAGGGATTGTTGTCTTGACTAATAGCTACAAAAGTGTGGGGCATCTTAGTTGGTCTCTAACCTTCCGCACCAATAGATAGAAGGTTTTTGGCTACTATGACATGGTGTTTAATAAGGGCATCCATTTGGGTGGTTATACGTGTGGCAGATTAGCTTCGTTATGGAGGCCTCCCAGCCTATGTAAGTTACGTTCTGTAGGTTTTAAGGCACCGCAAGGGTACTGAGGGAGATCTTCTTCCTAGTATAACGCATTCAACACCCGTCCACTGTGAGATTAATCATAATGGCATCTTTTGTATCCTAGTTTGGATGTGCTTGGCTTTATCCTGTTACCGCTTGGGCATCCACTCTTACTAGATCTACTAAAGTACTTGGGAGGTAGCCACACTAAAGGACTTGCATGGATTTCTCTTACACCCAAGATCCATAAAGGCGAGGGGAGAGGATACGTCCATACATTTCCTTGGATTTACAAACTAAAATACACTTCAAGCATATGAATGAAAATGGTTCATTTTATAGCACCAACCTGAAGTGCTTGCTAACTACCAAAAACACACATGAAAGTTTTACCAAACACAAGGTCTTCTACAAATGTCCTGCATTGAAACCGTTAGTAGTTTTTAGGATTCAATCTTCATCCCACGATTTCCAAAATGCTGCACAAATCATTAGTAACACATAAAAATTACTTATCAAGTGCAAAAATATGGATAGGAATGAAAACAAGTAAAGAAACCCTCAAAAAATGCAATATTACCACCTGCATAGAATGTGATACCGCCTGTATAGAACCTGGCTACCACCTACACAAAATCTAGCTACCACCTGCACAAAACCTAGCTACCACCTGCACAAAACCTAGCTGCCACCTACGCAGAACCTAGCTACCACCTACGGAGAACTAGGGTATCACCTGCGCAAAAATAGGCTACCACCTGCGCAGAACCTGCAACCAAGTGCACAGCTACTGATCAAAGGCCTAAAAAGGGGTAAAAACTTGCAAAAATAGAGGTTTTTTCCACATCTAAGTATCCAACATCATCAAAAACACAACTAGGGTTCATTATTTATGCCATTTAAGTTTATTTAAAAATATTGAAGTGAAATTGAAACCCTAATTAGCTTGCATGTGCATCAAAATGGTTTAGGAACACCTTAAGGACAAAATCTGCATTTTATCGTAAACTAGTTTAAAGTTCAATTTAAGTACCCAAATCAGATGTGCATGTTCATTTTAGGTCCCTTATCAACTTAAACAACTTGATCTTGCATAAATTATTTCATTTCCACCCTTAGTTAGGCTAGATTGTAAGTTTGATTGAAATTTGCAAAAAAGCTTGATTGTATGAAACCCTAAACTAGATGAGGTTCATTTTAAGAGCCCAAATCAAAATGTGAAAGTTCATTTTAGGCCTTGAAAATCAAAGTGTGAGGTTCATTAACCATATTAGGGTTCATTAACCAAGTTTAGGGTTCATTTGAATAGTTTAGGATCCATTTCAACCTTTAATCAGATAAAAAGAAAAAAGCATGTAAAAATTGATCCTAAACCCTAAATGAGGATCCCATATGACCAAGTTCATAGCTAAGAATCCATTTACATAGCTCTAGGCTCCAAGTGTGCGGGTATGGGTCCCAAATGCGCAGGAATTAACCACCTACGCAAGACTTAACCACCTGCGTAGAATGTGTGACCACCTACACAGCAAGCGCAAGTGGTATGACCACCTGTACAACTTCTGTAACCACCTACGCAACAATCGCAGGCAGTATGACCACCTGCACAGCTTTTGTAACTACCTGCGCAACTTGGTTTACCACCTACGCAAAACTCTTCCAGAACCTGTAAATGGAACAAAAACACAAAAATTTGTCAGTTAGGCATGTTTCATGTCGGGTTCACCAAATGTAAGACCAGAAAAGGGACTAGAAAGCATATTTAGGTAACCACAAACCCTAAATAATATTCTACCATAACTAATCTAACATTAAAACCATTTGAAACAAGAGTTGAAACATATGCAAAATAACACAAACAAATTCCCATCAAATGTAGTTCCAATGCTCTCCTTTCTTCTCCATAATGAGATTAATGTTGCTCTTTGCACACACACTTTGCACAAGAAGGGAAGTTTGCTACTGAGAGTACTAGAAGATTTACGATTCTTGAGGTTCTCAAAAATCTTGTGGTTAACCTTGAGTGAGAGGAATGCATCCCATTTTATAGAAAATGAGAGACAATTTGGTGAGATTGCACAAAATCAATGCATAAATGTAGATTTTTGTTGGTGAGATGCTAGGAAGCACGATATGGGGGAGATCAAATGAGGAGATATTGAAAATATTTGTGAAGCACCTTAATAGGGATGAGAATCCTCAATTAAGGGATATGATATTTAGGTGGGATTAGGAATCATTAATCAAATTAATAATTCAATATTCTCAAATATTCCTCAAAATTGATAATTAGATTTATGAAATTATGAAAATATCATAAATTGAAATTAGCCAATTAATTAATTAAATTAATTAATTGTTGGAGACTTAGTGAAAAGGGGAATAAATAAAGTTTATTTATTTATTCAATTATGACATAGGATAAACTATGGGTTATTCATCCATAGGGGGAAATTAGTGGATTATAGGTCGAATTGAAGGTGTTGATGTCAAATTGAAATGATTTTGATAATATTGATAATGTTTAGGATCAATTCTAAGGGTTCCGGAATAGTTTAGGAAATCACAAGGCATTGATGAGCTTTGACAATGCGCCCGTGTAATGATGATTGGAAATGGTTGAAAAGTGCCAATGAACTTTATGGCATCGCAAGATTGAAATTTAAATGGGGAAACATCGATGATCTTTGACAATGTTCCCAAAATGATAATCAGAAATAGTATTGACAATAATGAACAATATTATTGAATTGATATTGATGAATTGATAGCGATAACACCAATGATCTTTGACAATGTTATCAAATGGCTGATTAAGGGGATACAAAGCATCGATGATCTTGGAAAATGCTCCTGAAATGATGACAATATTGATTGAATTGAAATAGGGTTTGATCGATTGGTTTGAAATTGGGTTAATTAGGCATCGGTGATCTTGGACAATGCCCCAGAATGGTCAGAATGAGTCCAAAGAATTATGTAAGTGATTAGGAATGGAATAGGATAGGTTTGAATCGATTTAGGAAGGTTTGGAATGGTTTATGATCAAATAGGATTGGTTTAGGATTGAATAGGATTGGTTTAGGGTTGATCAGAAATTATTTGGAAAATGATCGATTTGATAAAGAGAGTAGAAATGTTAGTAATTGATGACATGGAAGAATGACACAATATTAGTGAATGATAAAGATCAAACACATAATATAGAAGACATGTTAAAAAGGGGGCATAGGAAATTAACCATTTTTAGGTTTCTACACCTTGATTCTATCTTGGGTATGCAATGGTTACAGACTCTAGAAAGATACACTATTGATCACAAGTTGAAACAGTTGGAGTTTATGCAGGGTGATCAAACTATTATTCTTAAGGCCATGCCAGATGGCGGGCCCAGGTTAGTATCATCTCATAGGATGGAGACTATCATGAGGCATAGAAATATGGAGTGGGCAGCCTAGTATTTCATATCCTCTAAACCCACACCATATTTAGGGCAGCAGGTTCACATTGTTGTCTAGAATGTGCTTGATAAGCACAAATGGGTTTTTGAGGACATCCCACTAGGTATACCTCCAGAAAAAGGTTTTGAGCACATCATTGAGATGGAGGAGGGTGACAAGCCCATGATCACTACCCCTTATCATCGCCCCAGATACTATAAGGAAGAAATAGAGAAGACAATAAAAGAACTTCTAGATATGGGGCACATCAGGCCCAGTTCTAGCCCCTTTGATTCTTCAATAGTTTTGGTAAAGAAGATGGATGGTACTCTTCGAATGTGTATTGATTATCATGAACTCAATAAGATGACCATTAAGAATAGGTATCCCATTCCCCATATTGATGAGTTGTTAGATGAGTTACATGGGGAGGTATATTTTCCAAAGATAGATCTTCGATCGGGGTACCATCAGATACGTATTGGTGAGGATGATGTTCATAAGAAAACATTTAGATGTCACTATGGGCACTATGAGTTTCTAGTGATGTCATTTGGGCTCACTAATGCACCTGCTAATTTTCAATCTTGCATGAATCATATATTCAAAAAGCAGTTGTGCAAAAGTGTCTAGGTATAATTTGATGACATTTTGCTCTTCAACAAGACATGGGAAGAGCACTTATGACACTTGGATGAGATGCTTAGCATCATGGAGAATCAGTCTCTATTTGTGAAATAATCTAAGTGTGAGTTTCGATTGACTGAGATTCTCTACCTAGGACATGTGATAGGGGTAGATGGACTTAAGGTTCACTAGGAGAAAATATAGGCAATTCTTGACTGGCCACCACCAAGGAATGTGTCAAATTTGAGAGGTTTCCTTGGATTATGTTCTTATTACAGGAGTTTTGTAAAGGGATTCTCTTAGACAGCAACACCCCTCACTGATCTTACTTGGAAAGGGGATTTCAGGTGGACAGATGTGGTAGAGGTATTCTTTGATAGACTTAAGATAGTTATGATTACTTTCTCGATTCTAGCATTTCTAGACTTCTCTCATCCATTTTTTCTAGAGTGTGATGCTTCAGGAAATGGGATTGGTGCAGTATTGATGCAGGACATACATACCATAGCATTTGAGAGTAGGAAGCTTAAGGATAATGAGAGGTTGTATTCTACTTATGACAAGGAGATGTTTTCCATTATGCACGCCCTCGCTAAATTCAGAGAGTATCTAATGGGTTGCAAGTTTATAGTTAAAACATACCACAATAGCCTGTGTTACTTCTTGTTATAGAAAGAGTTGAACGAAAGACAAAAAAAGTGGGTCAGTAGTAAAATCCAGGCATATGATTTTGACATTGAGTATTTCAAAGGTAAAAATAACACTAGGGCTGATGCACTTTCCAAGAGACCCCTAGTAGCAGCTTGTTGTACTTTATCAAAGGTCTCTGCATATTTGAAATCTCATTTTTTGGTTGAGTATTCTAAAAATACTCAAGCTTGTCAAATTTTGGATTGTCAGCTCCTGGATAACAGGTACAAGGTAATCTATGATATTATCTTCTATAAGGATAGGATCTACCTGTTTCCAAATTCTAAGCTTAAGTCTAAGTTAATGAAGGTTTTTCATGGTGCGCCCATAGCTGGAAATCCAGGGTTTTTTAAAACTTACAGGTAGGTTAGGGAGAGGTTCTCATGGAAGGGCCTTAAGGATGATATCCTTTAGCATGTCCAAGAATGCCAAACTTGTCAGCAGAACAAGTCCGAGCATGAGCATCCAGTCAGTTTATTGCAGCCCCTTCCCATTCCAGCTCAGAGGTGGGAGGGTATTTCAATGGATTTTATTATTGGTTTGTCGAGAGTGCAGGGAAAGGATAGTGTATTTGTGGTGGTGGAAAAACTTACTAAGTTTTCTCATTTCTTTGCTATCTCAGCATATTGGTCAGCTTCACAGGTAGCTGAATTATTCTTGCAAGAGATTTTTAGGCTGCATGGTCTCCCCAAGACCATTGTGAGTGACAGGGACAATAAGTTCCTCAATAAATTTTGGTAGGAGTTATTTAGAGTGGCAGGCACCAAGTTGAATCCTAGCACCAGTTACCACCCATAAACAGATGACCAGACAGAGATTGTGAACAAATGGGTGGAAGGTTATCTCCAAAATTATGTAGCGGGGCAGCAGAGGACATGGGTTAAATGGTTGTATTTGGGGGAGTTTTGCTACAAATCCACCTATCACATGACCATTGGCATGTCACCATTTCAAGCTCTCTATGGTAGTGAGCCACTATCATTTATAGACTTGGATCTACAGGATAGCAGGGCACCTATTGTGAGAGTCTAGTTATAGGATCACCAGGATATTCTTAGGTCTCTCAAGGAGAACATTTAGAGGGAATAGAATTATCAAAAGATGTATGTTGATTGACATTAGACAGAGTTGAGCTTTGAGTTAGGGGATATGGTTTACCTTTGTCTTCAGTCATACAGACAGATTTCTCTGAAGAAGAGTGGGTCAGAAAAGCTCAAGCCCCAATTTTATGGTCCCTATTGCATTTCTAGGAGGATTAGTGAGGTGTCTTATGAGCTCGAGCTACCCACAGAAAGTAGGATTCATAATGTATTTCATGTGTCTTACCTCAAGAACACAATTGGGCAGTAGATAGTCCCTTCAGTTGGATTACCCCCGCTTGATAAGGAAGGTAAGTTAGTTTTGGTTCCAGCTGAGGTGATTGAGGTTAGAGAAAGGAAACTATGGAACATAGCTATTAGAGAGTATTTTATTCGCTGGAAGGACTTACCTATCAAGGATGACACTTGGGAGGGTGAGTCTATTCTACACCATCCTGAGTTGAGATTACTTGAGGGAAAGCAATCCCAGGAAGGGAGGACTGTAATGTCCCTTTATCTGTGATAGGCTATTATAGTGCCTAATTAGTCTATCTCCCCATCCGGATAGACTAATGGCTTCTTTCAGAGGATGCCAACCAGTCACATGCTTCAACAGGTGAATACTTGTTATTTGGGACCCCTTTTCTATAATTCACTTTATTTTATAAAGTGAGATTATAAAATTTAGTTTATGACTTAAGTCATTTTATTTTAAAAAGTAACTTAAGTGACTTAAGTTATTGCACTTTATCCCACATTGCTTAGTTTTTTGTGCTTTCCCTCATATCAAGGTTATAAAAGCATAAAGTGCTCCTTGGGAAAGGCACCATCAATATTATAATCAACAAAGGTAAATATCAATTTATGATTGTGATTGGTTTTTATTGAGGATGGAACCCCTTAAGGAAAGATTGAGGAGTTGGACGTAGCCCTTAACAACTCAATATTGGTGAAGTCATCTAGATTTTACATTGGAGTTCAAGAGTAAGTTAAAGATTTGATTTTTATTGCACCATCATTCTTTAAATTAAACACAACAAACAAGGAATCCATAATATTAGTAGAAGTGGCAAAAATCAGTTTGCACATTGGTCTTGGCATTGAGGAAAGGAAACCCATTCGATTACTGGATTGCATTTGAGAGGGACAATGCATTAAAATATATGAGACTCTACATATCGGTGGCTTTGGTGGAGGAAGCATACAACTTATCCCATCTCTATTTACATTCCATGCTGACTGGAATCATATCGACTAGTGTCGCGTGGTTTGGAAGGTAGTTCAGTGTTAACGTGAAATTCATTCATTCATGGGGATATCGTATGGGGAGGAAGATGCCAGGAAGAACGTAGTTTATTGAAGATATAGTGGAATCTCGTGCACAACAACATCTAGTATTGGTAGTATCATCTTGTTTGAGGAAGAATCAACATGTAGACTTAGTGTGTTTAAGGAAAATACCAACTCTCAAACTGTATACTAAGACATCGACACTCACCATGGGACTGTATAAACTACGCTAGTCATCTACATCCATGAGTCTCACCCCACATAGAAGCTATTGGTCTACGCGATCACCTCTAGATCATAGCCTAGGTGTTGGGTACTAAAAACATGAATATAATTGTATTGGTTGGTAATGTTGGAAGGAGCAAGGGATACACGCAGGAGCAAGACTTAGTATTGTCACCATGCATGCACTCAGGAGTCATATAGGTATAGTGTAGAGCATCGCGTGAACAAAACTAGGAACTTGATCTGAACCTTGGTTCCACATGGGTAGGAGACCAGTTACAATAGCATCCAAATGCATGACAGTAAGGTGAAGCTACCACACTAGAAGTTTTGGAAGTCGAAGACATCCTGTTGGAGGTCACTTGTAAGTGGTGACTACTATTCTGTATGAAACATTAATGCGTTAAGTATTTTAGAAAATTTGGATGAATGTAATGGTTGTATATATATTTAGGAAATCACTCATGTGAGGTTGTCAATGTTATGTTAATTTTGCACTTAAGTGATTGATATATATACTGGTATTATTCTGATTGATAAACCAAGACTCTTTCACATTCAAGAATTTCGTGGAGCAAGTACAGGCAAACTTTTGAGACTAAACATAAGACATAATTTCATTTGAATCTAGCCTAGAATATATACAGTATCTACTTTGGATTATTACATTAACCTTATGAAGCAAAGTGAGCTTAACCATGGAGGAAACTCTATAGTTAAGAGCGCTTGACCTGGAGTAGTATTGGGATGGGTGACCTCCCAGGAAGTCCTAGTGCTTCACCTCTATGAGAATCAACTATATATAATTATTTCTAAGTGTTCCACTCATTCTCATGAGAGATGAGTTCTTGTGAACAACTACTCATGAAACACGGATCAATGAGTTTGACTCAAAAACTACACAGTTGAATTCTGATAACAATATGAAAATTTGACTTGTTGTGGAAAATATCTCCTACTTATCAATTGATGAGAATAAGGGGCTTTATAATTAATGGTTAATAAGGCACAACACTTTTTGAATGTTTTTCAAATGGGGTTGCAGGAAAAGTGGGCTTAACCATGGAGGCAATTATGTAGTTAAGCGCACTTGAGTTGGAGTAGTACTGGGATGGGTGACCTCCTGGGAAGTCTCGGTGATTCACCTCTATGATCATTATGTAGAAGCAATGAGTGATAAGTGTTCCATTCATTCTCATGAGAGATGGGTTCTTGTGAGTGTTTTCTTTACTCTTCTTGTTGCAACAGTCCATCTGTTGCATCTTGTAAACGTTAAAAAATAATAAATTTTGGAAACTATAAAGCAATAATAAACATGTGCATAATAAATACTTTGATAATAATTTTTGGAAACTATAAGCAATAATGAACATGTGCACAATTATCATTTTGAAATGAAATGAGAATGGATTGTTGAGAGAATTGTACTTGACATTTGCATACAGTAAAATGAATACATGCTTATTTGAGGAAGAATCAACACATAGACTTAGTGTGTTTAAGGAAAAGACCAACTCTCAAACTTTATATTGAGGCATCGACACTCACTATGGGACTGTATAAACTACAATAGTCATCTACATCCACGAATCTCACCTCGCATAGAAGCTATTGGTTTGCGCATCCACCTCTAGATTATAGCTTGGGTGTCGGGTATTGAAAACACAACTATAACTGTATTGGCTGGTAACATTGGAAGGAGGAGGGGATACATGTGGGAGAAAGACTTAGTATTTTCACCATGCATGCACTCGGGAGTCATACGGATATAGTGTAGAGCATCACGTGAAGAAAATTGGGCACTCGATCTGAACCTTGGTCCCACATAGGTAGGAGACTAGTTACAAGAACATCCAAACAAATGACAGAAGGTGAAGCCGCCGCACTAGGAGTGCTGGAAGTTGAAAGCATCCTGCTAGAGGTCACCTGTAAGTGGTGACTGCTATTCTGTATGAAACATTAATGCATTAAGTCTTTTAGAAAATTTGGATGAATGTAATGGTTTTATATATATGTTAGAAATCACTCATGTGAGGTTGTCAATGTAATGTTAATGTTACGCTTAAGTGATTGATATATATACTAGTATCATTCTGATTGATAAACCAAGACTCTTTCACATTCAACAATTACTTGAAGAAAGTACAGGCAAACTTTAGAGAATAAACATAAGACATAAAATTTCATTTGAATCTAGCTTGGAATATATACAGTATCTACTTCGGATCATTACAGTGGTATCAGAGGCTTTGTTCTTGCCATCGTAGTGGTTAATTTCATATTTTTAGTTGGTTTGGCAGTGGAAATGTTGAGAAGGTATGCATAGCAGGCACATGTCACACAACTTTAGACATAACAGAGCTGAATAGGAACAAATAGACTCTTCCGTATAGATTGATATAGAAAATAGTCATACAGAGGCAGACAAGGAGATTGTTTTTTAACAGGATACGCGAGGTACAGGTATGGGTGAGGAGACAAATAGAGAGACCAGGGAAACATTGAGGGCCATAAAAGACAGACAAGATCATATTGCTGATGTATTACAATAACTTACAAGGGTTATCCAACAATTGACAATAACATCCAGGAGACCCCAGAGCCATCACAGTGGTGTAGGCAGTGTAGCAAGATCACCTAGGGAAGCTAGGGCCCCCACTCATACTTCCTATAGACCCCTTATGCCTAAATTTGTAGAGAATAATACAAGGGAAGAGGTAGCACAACCTGAGGCAACATACATTCTTCCAAAGAATGTGATGACCATGCATGATGAATGGGATATGTTACCAGATAATGTCAAATTTGATTTGACCTTTCCCCAATACATGGTTTAGAAGAGAGAATTCAGTAGGACTCAATGGGATAGGAGACCCATGGGTCAGAATAGGGATTTAAAACATGCAATGAATAAATTAAATCTTCCTACATTTGATGGCATCGGTAAGACATGTGCAAGAGCTTGAATTCACAAGCTAGACACCTTCCTAAACCTCAAACCCATGTGAGAAACTGAGTCTATTAAGTTTTCCATAATGCATTTAGAGGGAGTAGCATATGACTAGTGGCATCACGGTCTTGTCATCTAGGATCATGGGCTGATTACTTCTTATGAGACCTTCAGCACAAACCTGATTACCCATTTTGATAGGAAAGACATAGAGGTTTATTATAGGGAGTTAGCCTAGCTGAGACATAGTAGATATTTGGACCACTATATTAATGAGTTTAAGATGACTTCCTTCATGGTTCTGGATATGTCTGAGAAAAGTAAATTGATATTGTTTATTGAGGGCCTACGAGATAGATTCAGAGGTTTGGTTAGAGTTCTCAAGCCAAACACCTTGGATGCTATTAAATTAGCACATGACTTAGATTCACCTTCTTAAATATTGCAGCCACCTAAGAAAAGATTTAAGGGATCCTCTTCTTTCCAAAAGAATAAAAATTAGAAGAAAAGTATGCCCCCTAGGTTGGATTTATAGACCAAGAACGAGTTGAGGAGGAAATTATGGTCCACATGTAGGGAGCCTTGGACTCCAGACCACAGGTGCCTTGGGAAAGGAAAGATACATTACTTTGAGGTGGATTTTGATGGTGAATGCGAACATCATGGTGACAATGATGATGAGGACAATGATGAGGAGGCTTAGGAAGAGCAATCAATAGAAGAAAAGAAGAGGAAAGCCCCCATGAGCAGCCCACTGTTACTTTAGCATATCTTTCAGGGATTCCCACATGTCACCCTTTCCATTTGAAGGGTGAGGTTAGAGGACAGAAAATCATTTGCCTATTGGATACATGTGTCACTCATAATTTTATCAGCACATGTATGGTCTCCAGGAGGAGATTACAGGTAGATGAAATTCCAGAGTTTGAGGTTAAGGTGGCCGAAGGAGACTTATTGAGCTGTACAGGGAAGATCTTCAAACTCCCAATTCACTTTGGGGATTATCTTCTAAAGGATTATTTTTATGTCATTAACTTGGATAGCCTTGATTCTATCTTGAGTATATTGTGGTTATAGACTCTATAAAGATACACTATTGATCACAAGTTGAAACAATTGGAGCTTATGCAGGGTGATCAATAGATTGTTCTTAAGGCCATGTCAGATGGGGGCCCAAGTTAGTATCAGCTCATAGGATGGAGACTATCATGAGGCATAGAAATATGGAGTGGGCAACCCAGTGTTTCATATCCTCTAAACCCACACCAGGTTCAGGGCAGCATGTTCACATTGATTTCTAGAATGTGCTTGATAAGCACAAATAGGTTTTTGAGGACATCCCACTAGGTATACCTCCAGACAGAGGTTTTGAGCACATCATTGAGATAGAGGAGGGTTTCAAGCCCATGATCACTATCCCTTATCATCACCCCAAGTACTATAAGGAAGAAATAGAGAAGACTATAAAGGAACTTCTAGATATGGGGCACATTAGGCCCAGTTCCAGCCCCTTTGCTTCTTCAGTAGTTTTGGTGAAGAAGAAGGATGGTACTCTTCACATGTGTATTTATTACCATGCACTCAATAAGAGGACCATTAAGAACAGGTATCCCATTCCCCAGATTGATGAGTTGTTAGATGTTTTACATGGGGCAGTATATTTTTCAAAGATAGATCTTTGATCGGTGTACCATTAGATATGTGTCAGTGAGGAGGATGTTCATAAGACAACATTCAAATGTCACTGTGGGCACTATGAGTTTATAGTGATTCCATTTGGGATCACTAATGCACTTGCTACTTTTTAGTCTTGTATAAATCATATATTCAAAAAGCAGTTGCACAAAAGTGTCTTGGTATTCTTTGATGACATTTTGATCTTCAATAAGACATGGGAAGAGCACTTACGACACTTGGATGAGATTCTTAGTATCATGGAGAATCAGTCTCTATTTGTGAAAGAATCCAAGTGTGAGTTTGGATTGAATGAGATTCTCTACTTGGGACATGTGATAGTGGTAGATAGAGTTAAGGTTCACCAAGAGAAAATACAGGCAATTATTGACTGACCACCACCAATGAATGTGTCAGATTTGAGAGGTTTTCTTGGATTATGTTCTTATTATAGGAGGTTCATAAAGGGATTGTGTGAGACATCAACACCCTTCACCGATCTTACTCAGAAAGGAGCTTTCAGGTGGACAGATGTGGCAGAGGTAGTCTTTGATATACTTAAGATATTCATGAGTACTTGCCCTATTCTAGCACTTCTGGACTTCTCTCATCCATTTGTTCTAGAGTGCGATGCTTCAAGGAATGGGATTGGTGCAGTATTGATACATGACAGACATCCCATAACATTCAAGAGCGGGAAGCTTAACGAAAATTAGAGGTTGTATTCTACTTATGACAAGGATATGCTTGTCATTATGCATTCCCTGGCTAAATTCAGATAGTATCTAGTGGGTGGCAAGTTTACAGTTAAAATAGACCAAAATATCTTGTGTTACTTCTTGGAACGGAAAGAGTTGAATGAAAGACAACAAAAGTTGGTCAGTAAAATCCAGGCATAGGATTTTGACATTGAGTATGTAAAAGGTAAAAATAAAATTATGGTTGATGCACTTTCCTGGAGACCCCCAGTAGCGGCTTGTTGTGATTTATTAGAGGTCTCTGCAAATTGGAAATCTCATTTGTTGGTTGAGTATTCTAAAAATACTCAAGCTTGTCAGATTTTGGATGGTCGGCTCCAAGAAAACATGTACAAGGTAATCAATGATATTATCTTCTATAAGGATAGGATCTACCTAGTGTCATATTCTAATATTAAGGCTATGGTAATGAAGGTTGTTCATGATGCACCCACAATAGGACATCGAGGGTTTTTCAAAACTTACAGGCAGGTTAGAGAGAGTTTCTCATGGAAGGGCCTTAAGGATGATTCCCTTCAACATGTCTGAGAGTGCCATACTTGTGAGCAGAACAAGTCTAAGAATGAGTATTCGGTCGATTTATTGCAGCCTCTTCTCATTCAATCTCAGAGGTGGGAGGATATTTTGATGGATTTTTTTACTAGTTTTTCAAGAGTGCAAGGAAAGGATAGCATATTTGTGGTGGTGGACAAACTTACTAAGTTCACTCATTTTTTTGCTATCGCGGCAGATTGGTCAGCTTCGTAGGTAGTTGAATTATTCTTTCGAGAGATTTTTAGGTTGCATGGTCTCCTAAAGACCATTGTGAGAAATAGAGACAGTAAGTTCCTTAGTACCTTTTGGCAAGACTTGTTCAAATTGGCAGGCGCCGAGTTGACTCCTAGCACCAGTTACCACTCACAGATAGATGGCCAGACGAAGATTATGAATAAATGGGTGGAAGGTTATCTTGAATTATGTAGTGTGGCAGTAGAGGGTATGGGTTAAATGGTTGTATTTGGGCAAATTTTTCTACAACTCCACCTATCACATGACCATTGTCATGTTAGCATTTCAGGCTCTCTATGGTAGCGATCCACTATCATTTATAAACTTGGCTCTATAGGACAGTAGGGCACCGATTGCGAGAGACTAGTTACAAGATCACCAGGATATTCTTAGGTCTCTCAAGGAGAACATTCAGAGGGAACAAAATCAACAAAAGATGTATGTTGATCAACATCAGACATAGCAGAGCTTTGAGTCAGGGGATATCATTTACCTTCGTCTTCAGCCGTACAGGTAGAGTTCTATGAAGAAGAGTGGGTCAAAAAATATCAAGCCCCAATTTTATGGTCCCTATCACATTTCCAGGAGGATTAGTGAGGTGGCTTATGAGCTTGAGCTACAGATAGACATTAGGATTCATAATGCATTTCACGTGTCTTGCCTCAAGAAGGCGATTGGGCAATAGATAGTCCCTTCAGTTGGATTACCCCCACTTGATGAGGAAGGTAAGTTGGTTTTGGTTCCAGCTGAGGTGATTGAGGTTAGAGAAAGGAAACTATGAAACATAGCTATCAGAGAGTATTTGATTCATTGGAAGGACTTGCCTATCAAGGATGCCACTTGAGAGGGTGAGGATATTCTGCAACATCCTGAGTTGAGATTACTTGAGGGCAAGTAATCCAGGGAAGGGAGGACTATAATGTCCCCTTATCCGTGATAGGCCATTATGGTGCTTGATTAGTCTATCTCCCCATCCAGATAGACTAATAGCTTCTTTCAAAGGATGTCAGCCAGTCACAGGCTTGAGTGGGTGAATATTTATTATTTGGGACCCCTTTTCTATAATTAAGTCACTTTATTTTATAAAGAGAGATTATAAAAGTTACTTTATGACTTAAGTCATTTAATTTTAAAAAGTAACTTAAATGACTTAAGTTATTGCACTTTATCACACATTGCTTAGTTTGTTGTTCTTTTCCTCATATCGAGGTTATAAAAACATAAATTTCTCCTTGCGAAAGGCACTATGAATATTATAAACAAGAAAGGTAAATATCTAGTTACGATTGTGACTAGTTTTTCTTGAGGACGGAACCCCTTGAGGAAAGATTGAGGAGTTGGATGTAGCCCCAACAACTCAATATTGGTGAAGTCATCCAGATTTCACATTGGAGTTCAAGAATAAGTTAAAGATTTGAGTTTTATTTCACCATCATTCTTTATGTTAAACACAACAAACAAGGAATCCATAATATTTGCAGAAGTGGCAAAAATCAGTCTGCACGTTGGTCTTAGCATTAAGGAAAGGAAACCCATTTAATTACTAGATTTCATTTGAGAGGGATGATGCATTAAAATATATGAGATTCTACATATTGGTGGTTGTCGTGGAGAAATCATACAACTTATCCCATCTTTGTTTACATTCTATACTGACTAGAAGCATATCGACTAGTGTCGTGTGGTTTGGAAGGTAGTTCAATGTTAACGTGGAATTCATTCAGTCACCGAGATACTGCATGGGGAGGAAGATGTCTAGGAAGAACACATGTTGTTGAAGATATAGTGGAAGCTCATGCACATGGACATCTAGTATTGGCAATGTTGTCTTGTTTGAGGAAGAATCAACATGTAGACTCAGTGTGTTTAAGGAAAAGACCAACTCTCAAACCGTATACTAAGACATCGACACTCACCGTGGGACTATATAAACTAAACTAGTCATCTACATCCATGAGTCTCACCCTGCATAGAAGCTACTGGTCTACGCATCCACCTCTAGATCATAGCCTGGATGCTGGGTACTAAATATGCGACTATAAATGTAATGGTTGGTAATGTTGGAAGGAGCAGGGGATACACACAGGAGAAAGACTTAGTATTATCACCATGCATGCACTTGGGAGTCATACGGGTATAGTGTTGGTCATCGCGTGAAGCAAACTGGGCACCCAATCTAAACCTTGGTCCCACGCGGGTAGGAGACTAGTTACAACAGCATCCAAACACATGACAGTAAGGTGAAGCTGCCGCACTAGGAGTGCTAGAAGTCAAAGGCATCCTGATGGAGGTCACTTGTAAGTGGTGATTGTTGTTATGTATGAAATATTAATGTATTAAGTCTTTTAGAAATTTTGGATGAATGTAATGGTTTTATATATATTTTGGAAATCACTCATGTGAGGTTCTCAATGTAATGTTAATGTTGCACTTAAGTGATTGATATATATTGGTATCATTCTGATTGATAAACCATGACTCTTTTACATTCAATAATTCCTTGAAGCAAGTACAAAAAAACTTTTGAGACTAAACATAGGACATAAAATTTCATTTTAATCTAGCCTAGAATATATATAGTATCTACTTCAAATTATTATATTACCTTATGAAGAAAAGTGGGCTTAACCATGGAGGAAACTCTATAGTTAAGCACGCTTGACCTGAAGTAGTATTGGGATGGGTGACCTCACGGGAAGTCCTAGTGATTCACCTCTATGAGCATCACCTATATATAATGATTTTTAAGTGTTCCACTCATTCTCATGAGAGATGGTTTCTTGTGAACAACTACTTATGAAACATGGATCAATGAGTTTGACTCAAAAACTACACAATTGAATCCTGATAACAATATGAAAATTTGAATTGTTGTGGAAAATATCTCCTACTTATCAATTGATGAGATTAAGGGGCTTTATAATTAATGGTTAATAAGGCACATTACTTGTTGAATGTTTTTCAAATGGGGTTGCAAGAAAAGTGGGCTTAACCATGGAAGAAATTGTGTAGTTAAGCGCACTTGAGTTGGAGTAGTACTGGGATGGGTGACCTCCTGGGAAGTTCCAGTGCTTAACCTCTGTGATCATTATGTAGATGCAATCAGTGCTAAGTGTTCCATTCATTCTCATGATAGATGGGTTCTTATGAGTGTTTTCTTTACTCTTCTTGTTGCAACAGTCCATCTGTTGCATCTTGTAAATGTTAAAAAATAATAAATTTTGGAAACTATAAAGCAATAATAAACATGTGCATAATAAATACTTTGATAATAATTTTTGGAAACTATAAGCAATAATGAACATGTGCACAATTATCATTTTGAAATGAAATGAGAATGTATTGTTGAGAGAAGCGTACTTGGCATTTGCATACACTGAAATGAATACTTTCATTTGGTTACAAATGCTTGTATATTTTTTTATACATGCTTGTAGGTGAAAACCTACACATGTCATCACATTTCTTGTAATCAAACATGTGTGTATACTAATGCTTACATTTTTCTATCTATCGTATGCATGTATCATGTATAGTCGCTAATTTTTTTATAATATTTTGGTTTTATGGTCAGGTAGTTATTATGAGATATCCACAATATATTTGAGTTCAATTCAATTCTTTTATTATCCATAATACATTTGAGTTCAATTTAGTTCTTTTAGGTTTGATGCTAAAAAATCTGCACACAATCAAGACCAAAAATTATTGATGGACTATTTAAGATATTTATAATTGTAGACACCCAAATTTGAAATGTAATTAATTCATTTAATTAATTACTCATCTTCTATAGTCCTAGGTAAATTAATTTATTTAATTTATCTTACATCCTTATCCTATTTAATTAAATGGATTTTTATGTTTATTTAATTAAATAATTAGTACCCATTCCTCTATAGTCACCTTACTATTTAAATAGTCTATCTATTTAATTAATTTCACCCTCTTCCAAACCCCTCTAGATAAATTAATTAATCTAATTTATCTAATGCCCAAATCTTTTTAATTAAATAAACCTATGTATTTAATTAAATATCACCTTTCCTCTATTTTGAATTAAAATAAATCAAAATTCAACCCAAATCACTCACCCACTTGCATATTTCTACTTTTCCCACTTTCATTCTTGATCCTATCATAATTAGATAAATACCCTATTTATCTAATTAATCATTATCCTCTCCTAATCCCCATCCACTTGCATTTTCCTAGCCTACCCACTTGCTTCATAATTAACCTATCTCATTAGCCTAATCCCCCTCTAATTGTACACACATTCCTAACTATGAGGATTAGGGAAGCAAAGTCCAACTTTGCTTCCTCCATCCCAATCCTCAAAAAAATTTCCATAAAGGCCTTTATTAGTGAAGTTGTACTTTGGGGTTCTGAGACATAAATGTCATTTATGGCAAGTCTCTTTCCCCATCTCCCAACCACACTAAGGTTGACATATGGTCACCCCTTATTATTAAGGATAGTCCTAACCTCGTCAACCCCTCTATTTAATCATCCCATTTCCCTTCAATTCTAGATCCAATCTATTATCATATTTGAATGAAAATCCTTGAATCCATTAGCAAATTATCCCATTATGCAAACTCGTGTATTTTTTAGAGAAACCTAGCCACACTTGTGAAAATCCTTTGAATCCCTTTTACAGGTTATGACCCCAAGCTTGAGAAAATATGGAGCACTTTAGTGCTATTATGCTATTGAATCTGTGATCATACATACAACCATAATATCTTAGACAAATCATTGCAACAAAGAGGCTACAACAAGGTTTTAAGTGGTTTGTTTTCCTGTTTGTTTATTGCTTCTTTATGTCCAATCTTGATTGTTGCAATGTATTTGTGTTCTGAGTGTGTTTACTAGTTAACTACATTCCTTTGCACACATTTTCTGCAAGCCCAGTGAGACCCGCTTCATGGGTTCACAATTAATGTTTTTGGTATTCTAGGCACTTTCTAACACTTGCAGGTTTTGGATACTTTTATACGAGAATCAGTGCATTCACCTCAAAAATTTTGTGCGCATCAATAGAATTGCCAAAAATGAAAATAAAACTTTCCAGATTTTCTGCAGAATCGCTCTATGAAACAACATATTCACCAATCAGCAGAACCGCCAATTAGCAGAATCACCGATCAACGAAATCACCGATCAACGGAATCATCGATCAACATATTTGTCAATCAGCAAAATCGTCGATTAGAGGAATAGCCAATCAGTAGATTCACCAATCAGCAGATTCATCATTCTACAGAATCTCTTTGTTATTCAAAATTATTATTATTATTCTCCTTATTTTCTTCCTCAAACTTCTCCTTTAGTATGATCTTGGTTTCAATTATTTCTTTATCTCTAGTAAGAATTTGATTATTTATAATGGTTGTTGCTACTAATGTAGTGGTAACTTCTCCTGTCATTCTTCCTTCCTCTATTTATGTGTTTATCTTACTTAGTTCTTGATTTCCTAACTCCTTTTCCCCTGAAGTGTTTACCAAAAGGTTTTTTTGTTCCAATACTGGGGGATCTCCAAATCATCATTAATAGTTCCTTCCCCGGTCAAGTTTTGAATACGTTTATTTAGTATATGATGTCACTATATGGATCACTACTTCATCTTCCACAATTACTCCTTCCTCCATCTCGATTGATTTGGTAGGTTGGGGGTTGATATTTATTTGCACATGGATCAGTTGATAGTTTATGACGAATCCACATTTTCCCTTGTTAAAGCAAATATGTACTCCATTGTCCATTATGAAAATTTTAGGGGTTGGTTTCTTTCTAAAATGATGGGGCAGATTCTTAAATCTAAATGCAATGTTTTTTTAGATAAGTTCTCTGTATATTTTCGGTTTGATGAGATATTTTACACGTGTTGTGGTTAGATCTATGTTTTTTGGTTGGGGAAGGTTATTGTCAAGCATAAATAGCATTTTGAGATCAGACGAATGCGTCCAATCCTCTTCCAACATATGAAACCCCCTAATGCATCACCTAATCTAAATAGTATTTGAGAGTGCATCAGCTCAATAGACAAATTTCTAAATCTAATCTATTTATACATATTACCAGAGCTATAGTGTATGGGATTAAATTTGGGATGCCAATCAATAAATATAAAATTATAGCCTTTAAAGGAAACAATATCACTGATCAACAAATTATGTTTAAGAGCTACTTGTTTACAATCAATGTATAAGAAATCATTGGAGAGAATTGTGATACTTACATGACCTGCATACGTTTGTTCCCACAAGCTCACAATACTCTCAATGGTTTGTCTACTCTCGTACCATTTGGAAAAGAGACCATGTTTTCTATAGTGCATCCTCAAACCCTTAGTATAAATATCTTTTGTAATTGTAAGATCCGAATCCAAACTTGTGATTATGGGGTTTGCGACCCTGCTTTTATCTTGCCAAACATGTGTTCTAGGATTAGACTCTCCAATGGTTTTCTCTCCTTGATGTTTAAACGTATGCCAAGGCTTCTGATGAAATTTAGGAATATTACTATTAAAACCTTGGTTTTGCTTAGCAGGAGGAACTTTGACGGATCCCTTCACATTACATTGTGGTGGATGAATTTTGTTTTGATTTCTCCAATTCATATTATAACCATCTGTTGACCGAGGGTTTTGAGATTCATGAAACTTGACTCAAGGGTTTGTGGATCGATGAATATTAGTTGTGCTCCTCTAGGTAAACCCTTGATTCTTATGTCGAGCTTCTGATAAGGGACAATTTTTGGGAGGAATCATCAACTTAGACCTGCGATTTGCACCTAGGGCCACCAAGTTTGTACCTAAGGCACAACTCAAAATACTTGATGTGATGGGTACCAACCAAAGTCCACCTGTATTGAATCCTTCCCTTCCAGTTCTTACCCTAGTTTGAGTGCTTGTTTCCTGTTTATTCCTTTGATTCCTAACCACTTTCCACCCTTGGTCATTTTTCCCTCCATGGTTATAATTTAGTGGTTCAGGATAGTGTCCTTCCTGGTATTTACCAAAGCATATTGAGGGTTTCTAGTTTTTTTATGTAAAATCCCATCTTTGATCTCTTGAATGGAAGGAATGTTGCGGCCCAAAATCACAAATTTATTTGCAGAGCACCCTACTTGGGCATAAACTGAATCCCTAGTCTGTGTGATGGTGTTAACTATTGAGCATTTCCCTACTAATGTTCTTTGCTCTCTCTCTCTCTCTCTCTCTCTCTCTCTCTCTCTCTCTCTCTCTCTCTCTCTCTCTCTCTCAAATTAATCATTTATAATATATAATACAAAAAAAAATATTATATAATATAAAATACATATATAATTAGCTATTTATATATATAAGATTAATTTAAAGTGTATTATCAAAATTAATATTTTTAATATAAAACAAAAGTATCATTTCAAACATAAATAAAATATAAATTTCAAATGCCCCTGCATCAGCCATGGGTGACAATAAGATTTTACCACATGTACTTTTCTCATTCCATTTACCTCGTGTTAACTCCATTTACCTCTGTGAACACTAGCAAGTGGGTGACTATAAGATAAGATGCATGGATATCTATGTTATGAGCAATACAATGGTGCATTATGTCAAGAATATAGCCACGTACCACTCCCCAATGCTAGTGCAAACCAATCCAAAATGCTCCTAATAGAAGCCAAACTTGAGCGACTAGGGTAGACCTTAATCTGTTGTTATTCCCAACTATTGTCACCATCATTTCCCATTTTATCATTCCTAAAGATTTAGTTCTATCATATTCGAATGAAATAAAGTTTGTTTGGTAGCTAGAATATGCCTAGAATTGGCATTATCTAATTCCCAGTTTTGTTTCTTTCATGTTTGTGTCCATCCAAAAAAACTAGAATTGGAATTTCGAAATTCCAAATTTGCCCCAAATGGGCATATGCATCTTCCACCCAAATAGGTGGAATTGGAATTTCAAATTCCAATACCAATTTTTATAAAACCAAATTTAATATCTTGTCGGACCTGTGACTTCTCCAAACCTTCATTCTGAAACACATTGGTATATTATATTGCTATACACACATGTGTGTATATACACACATATGTGTGTACATACACATGTGTGTATAGACACACACATGTGTGTACATGTGTGTATACACACACCTATATATATACACACATGTACATGTGTATATACACACATGTGTGTGCATGTGTGTATATACACATATATATACACATATGTATATATATACATATATATATATATAGATATATGTATATATATATGTATGTATATATATATATGTATATATATACATTTATATATATACACACATATATACACATAGATATATATATATACACATGTGTGTATATACGAATTCCAATTTTAATTTTTATAAAACTCAATTTAATATCTCCTCAAATCTGTGATTTCTCCAAACCTTCATTCCAAAACACATTAGTATATTATATTGCTATATACACACATGTGTGTATATACACACTGATGTGTGTATACACACATGTATATATATGTGTGTGTATATATATATATATCATCTTAAAATGGAAGCACTTCCATGTTAAGAACGTTTAGCCCTCCTTATGAGGTGTTTTTGACCATCATCACATTGTCCCCTCATTTCTCCATCCTCTCCTACTTTTGTGCATGTTTAGGACCTTGATTGGGCCTCTCCAGACACTCATTTGGCACATTTTCTAGGGGTTCTAACTCCCTGGGTCAAGGTCAACCTCAACCTTGACCTAGGTCAAGGTCGACCTTAATTTTGACCCAGGTCCCCCTTTCCAATTTGAAAGTTTGTCGACTATCGAGAGTCATTAAAAGTTCATTTCCCGCTTTTGGGTTGGCTGTTTTGGGTTCTGAAGTGACGAATATTAAATTATATTTAAATATAGGTCCTCTTCTAGAGGTATAGGTCTAATTGGAATTTAATTCTCCTATGTAGGCCTCTCTAGAATATTGTTCCCTAGAATGGTATATAAGGAAGCCTTATCCTCTCATTTTCTCTAAGAGGAATATAAGTGAAATCTAAGCACGAAAGTTGTCTATATGTTCTCAAGCTTGCAAAGTTCAACCAATGTTTTCAAGTCTTCCTCTCAAGCCTTAAAGTTCTCCATTGAAGATCAAGGATTCAAGCATTCAAGCCTTTGAAGGGATTTGTTTCAAGCATTCAAGATTCAAGCATTCAAACCCTGGATCTATCTATCATGGTGGTGTGATCTTCCTTCAAGATCCTTTGTGCATCCTCAGGATTCATTCATTCTCTCTTTAAGGTGGATTCCAAGCATATAATCATGGAGGTTTATGGTTTCTAACATTGAGTCCAATATTTCATATTTACATACTTGTTTACGTTTGAAATACAATTGCATATCTATTATCATAGCTTCATTATTAGATCTACTTCTACTACTTTCTAGCATTCTCTATTTCAATTATTGATTTCAAGGTTAATTCCTAAATTGGGGTTTGACTAAGGCAAACCCCTCCACCCCAACAAACAAACCATTTTTCTTATAGGGACATGTTTGGAACAACAAATTGGAGTGCAGATTTGGATACCTTTTTCGGCAAACTATCAAGATCTAGAAACAAATTTTCCATCAGAGATTTTGGGTCCGAATTGACATTTTGTTCTGGGTCAAAATAAAAAATTCAGGGTCAAAAGTGACATTCATTTCTGGGTCAGAATCAACATTTTATTCAGGGTCAAAATCAGAAATTTTGGGTCAAAGTTGACATTCACTTTTGGGACAAAATTGGAACTAAACTAGATCGGAAAAAGATTTCTAGGTTTTCTTCGTATCTACGCTTTTGTTCTAGATCTGATTGTAGATTTTCCAAAAACTTAGTGTAGATACCCGAAAACAACATTCTTCAGATCTGTAGCATTTTGAGGTTAGTACTTTTCTTCAATTCATTTCAATTAAAGTTTTTAATCTTCCTAAATCTATCACACATTCTTTTCTATAAAACAAAATCTAAGGTCTTCCTCTTTACTCTCATTTCCAATCGATTGAGTCATTTATGCATTGATCCTTCCTTTGGGGTTAATCAATTTGGATCCTTCCTTTGTGTATTTGAGGTTAAAAGGAACATCTTATCTTTCTTACACATAACAATCCATCAAACCCCATCTTTACCACCTTTACATCTTTTCCATATTTACATTTTGGTAACCATCCATTTTATATCTTACATTTTGGTGAACTCACGATAGACAACTCTTTCTTTTTGGTGTTAGATGTTTTGCCTCTTTTCCTTAGAGACTAGCTTTTGCATACATACTAAATTAGTTTTGTTTTATGTTCTTGCATTTTAAAATACAAAAAAAAAAATCTACATACTCATAAAAATATAAAAACATTTCTTGCATTTCATTCACTATGAGAATCTTTAAGATGCTTTGGTGTATGATTATTTTCCTCATTATTCTTCTTTTAGCATCTCTTTATAGTACTTATGATGTTTATTAAAGTATCATCCATTTCATCATGTTTTTTACTCTTCCTGTTTCACTTGCTCATGCTATTATGAGATTAACTAATACTAGTCTTCCCACTTTCAAAACTTTCATTAAAGATTTGTGTAGTGGACTTATTGCTCTTTTGGATTATGTGAAGAATTGGGTAGATGATACCCCATTTAATAATCTTCCTATTCCTAATCTTATCATTCCTAATCTAGTTCCTAATCCTCCTAATCCTCATCCTATCCTTCCTAATCCAATTGCTAATATTCCTACTCTTATTTCTCCATCTTCTATCCCTAGTTCTTCCCACACTTATGATGGGGCTCAAACTAGGGTTCATGATGCAGATGTGCAAGAATTCTTTGATTTACCTTCCCCTTCTTATCTGATCCATGAGGATATTAAAGGGGAGAAGAAAGAAACCTCTTCTAAACCTATCATTCCACCATACACAACATTTTCTCATGACCACCATAAACAATCACCTCATATAGAAGCTTTGCAAGATATGTACACTGCCGGATACACTATGGTGGATAAAGCTCGGTGTTAATGAACATGGCATTAAAAACCCAAATCATTTATCCCCTAAATAAGATATGCATGGTATAGGCTTCCTGTCTTCTCAAATCAAGGTGGTTGATCTTAACTATTGCCCTCCTCTTCATGTTCTTCTTCCAACACCTTCCTTAGATCACCCTAATATTCCTCAAGATGTGGCTAAGAAAGTGTATGTCCAGTTAATGAATTCTAAGAAAGAAATATTTAAACCTATGCCGAAAAATACTCTCTCTAAATATAAATGTCCTTTTCATTATAGTAGTAATACACATTTACTTGTTGATTGAGTTCATTTCAAGCTATATGTTAGAGAAAGAGATGCTTTAGGAATTATATCTCATTCTCATGCAGTATTACAATTTCTTCATAATTTTGATATAGGGCATTCCCCTCATTCTTCTATAAATTAGATAATATTGTTTCTCCTCTTGTCTCTTAACTAGGGGGCAAGAGGTATTTCCTTCCAATCTTCTAGGATCCATTACATGTTCTTAGCATGGATTTTGTTTTGTGTTTAATCGGTTATTCTTTCTATATTCTATCCCTATAATTTCATGTTATGGTACATACTTCCTTCGCTCATAATCATTCATGATATCTTTTATAGGAAATTTTTTTTGTAAAGATATCTCTTTGCTATAGCATCTCTTGATATAATTAGTATATTCCTTGCTTTCATTCCTGGGGGGCAAGGTAGTTTCCTTCTTTCTCTATCTAAGGATTCACTTTCCTTAGCTTAGTGGCATTTGTTTATTCTACAACATTATTTCCTTATAAAGACTTATGTTTTGGCTATGGATATCCTCTTATATATGAGAGGTAATTATCCTAGGTCATCACCTCTTCTTTATTTGGAAAATTATGTTCTTTATAAACTCTTTCCCTTGCTTTGGGATTGAGTTCTATTCCTTCATTCCAAAATTCCTCTTCCTCTTGATCGCAGGGAGCTTAATGATCAAATCTTTGGTCCCTATTTTCTTTGGAAGATGACATTTTATCCTAAGCACTCCTCTATGGTGGGGGTATTTTTGATAAGATCCCTTCCTCTTTGAGGATCCTTTTTCCATATGTGACATATCCATTTCATGATTATCTATGCTCTTAGAGGTAAGGGTCAATACTCTTTGCTAAGGATATAGTGTATATTGTTGTTAAACCGGATATCTCCTTACCTTGTGAAGTAGGTATCCTCTTTCTCTTCCTTATCCTTCCTAGTGGGTAGTCATGATAAGGAGGGGGGCATATATAAGGTCTCCCTTATACTATAGTTTACATTTTATAACATGCTAAATCCTCAAAAGGTAACGCACATAAGTTGCTAAATCCTGAAGAGACACACATTTTTATATTTATTTTTATTTTTGCTAAATCCTCAGAAGGTAACGCATATAAGTTGCTAAATCCTGAAGAGATACGCATTTTTCAATATGCTAAATCCTTGGAAGGTAACGCACATAAGTTGGTAAATCATGAAAAGACATGCATTTTATATTCCATAGTGATACAAGAATGTGGATCTATGGATATTCCAAAAGTCGTCAGAAGACGCATTACAATTACAAGGCACGGTTCATGGGTGAACCTGTTGGGCTCTCCCTCATTGGTGATTCATGGTGTACACTTCTCTCTTTGTGATTCATGGTTCCCAAGCTTTCCAAAGGCGAGGGTTAGTAGCAATGGTTTACAATGATACAAATCTGAATACACAAAGCTACCAATAACGAATAACTTAAAACGTAATCAATAAAATGTACAAGCAAAGAAAGGAAAACAAATGAATGCAAACCCAAAAGTGCTTGAAGCTTCTATTGTCTCTCTCTACTCCTTCTGAAATATTGTTTTTGATGCTCAGTATTGGTGTGGGTAGTGTTTATGACTTGAGAAGCGTCAAGAATTTAATACTTGAAATTTTTTTGTGATCGCAAGATAGCTTGAATGCTAGAACCAAACTGACGGAGTAATGGTGCACAAGAGCTTAAAATCTTGGATCCTTCAAATGGGTATGAATGGTTTATTATATAGGAATTAAGGATGAAATGAACGGTTGAAATCAATCCCAAAGATAGGGAGATGAACCGTTGAGATCAAAGGGAACTGGAGAAGCCATCAGTAAACTCCACCTCTTCAATTGGTAAAGAGGAGATAGAGTTTGGTTGACTGAAGAGCTAATTGTGAGTTACCTTTTAGAACTGAAGAGGTGGGTGGAGTTACCCATGTGAACTAGAGATATGGGTGGAGTAACTCATGTGATCTAATTGGAGTTATCTCTTTGAAGATAAATGAATATTTAATTCATTTATTTAATTAAAGTTTTCAACATGTCAGGTAATTGAATTCTTTTTTATTTAGAATTGCTTTATTGAATGAAATTAAATTAATTTAAATGAGATTAATTTAATTGAAAGAATTTAATTAGTAAGTTTAAATATTTCAATTTAAACTATAGGATTGAATTTAATTAATTAATTAATGGTAATTAATCAATTAAGCTTAATTAATTAAATAAAATTAATTATTTAATTAATTTTGAGAATTTGATTAGATGATTTAGGGAATGAATTTAGAGGAAAAAAGATGATTAATTAATGATTTAAAATAAACATTAATTAATAGATGAAAATTAGTGTTTTTTATGTCAAGTCGCAAGCTTGTCCATTTTTGGGTGTCTACATTTGCCCCTCTTTGATGAGATGTGACTTGTCACAGTGTGTCAAAGATTCTCTAATTTTGATCTTGCCCCAACTTGCCCTGGCGATAGTAGGTGTATTTATGCCCCCTCAACAATTTTGAGTGAGAAGTTGTGACATGAGCGTTAATTTGTTGAAACCATAATTTTGAATCTGGGTACCTGACTGATTTGAAAAATTCTTTATATTGCATCTGATATTAACTGTCGAAGTTTCCAGAGACTGGAAAGAAAAATCTGACTTCCTAGAGAAATTAGGGTTTTTGGAAATCTCTATAAGTAGTCAAGAGAGCTATTCATTTGTCACATTGCCTTCTTGGAGCTCTTGAATTCTTGGTGAGTTTGTTCTTAGTTTTCTTTGCTTTTTTCTCCTATTTTCATGCAATGGCGTGCCTACCTGGAGTCACACACATACTCGACCCGAGTCTGACATATTAGAGGCCATCTGGCATAGGACATCTAGTGAGTATTATTTATTTGCATGTCATTAATGCATTTATTTCTCACTTTTAAAAAAATTTGTTTTCTGACTTTTTGCATAAGGTGTCGCAATCGACTGCGGTTTTGCCGCAATTGCATTTTGAATGCCACAATTGTTGTCTTAATGCCACAATTGATAAGAGTTCTGCACTTGCCTTGTTTGCATGTTCTAATTGAATTTTATTTGTCACAATTGACTGTTGTGTTTCGCAATCACATAATAGTACCGCATATGTAGGGTTTATTACTGTAATTTCTTGTTTGTAACTATTTGCATGATTTCCTTGTCTCATTTATGCTTATTCTGGTTTTTGTCACTTCCCTCTATGATTGATACTGATATATTTCTAATTTATTGCTGTGTGTAGTTCACCAAGAGGATTCTGCACTGTCGAGAGTCTAGAGCGGCAGGACTTGTATACAAGTTCCATCTCTCTGAGGATGAGAGGTCAGTTCTTAGGGCCTTAGGTTTATATTGGATCTATTACATGCCAAAGATCATGACCAATAGGGGTCTAATCTTAGCTCTTGTAGAGCGATGGCATTTTTAGACATGCACTTTCTGGTTACCCACTGAAGAGTGTATTGTTACTTTGGAGGATGTGTACCGCATCCTTCAGCTTCCGATCTAGGGTACACTTGTGGAGTATGCTACCTGACCTGGTATTGTTGCTTTGACTGAGCTATCTGGATTTCCCTAGGATCAGCTTGGGTTATCCGGTGCATATGATATTCTATGGTCCTGATTTGGCTTGGGCCTCGATAGGTTGTCTACCTTACTAGGTAGTTTGATCTGTGGCATCTTATGCCCTGATCGTTGCCGGCGTGGATTCTCTGTTGATTTTGGTTCCATTTTGCAGAGTATGGTCTGTGATCATATTTTTTATGCATGGGGCCATGTATGTTGGCTCATATGCAATACCATATGTTTTACAAGGCTTACCTTAATGGTAAGTCACTCGGCTGTGGTGCTACCCTTCTGCAGATATGGGCATGGGAGCACATTGTTATATGTCATCCCGTTGGTACAAGTGATCTGCCTGTAGACAGACCATATGTTTTCATGTATGATGGAGCCATCGTTCAGACCCACATGGGTCATCTGTTGTATTGGCGTCAACAGTTAGACATGATGCCCTATTTCATTTGGAGACCGTATAGAGAGTGCCCTATGTGAGATGGAGAGGATATCCATCTTCTTTTTTTTCATCAACAAAGATACCTGATTGGTCATGTGACTGACCATGTTCATATGATTGATTTTCACAATACTGACAAGGTGTTGCGATAGTTCGGGGAGCAGCAGGACGTGTTTGATACGTATGCCTATTTTTCTTGTAGGTTGAGGGACATTGTTGTCTAGGGTGGTGTCATTTCATTAGATGTTGCACAAACTGAGTTTACATGCCTACTTCCAGTGGCGTGGACATGGCAATATGCTACTATAGATGCAGGTATGGTTGTTTTATGCATTTGTGTTCAGTTCCTTACTACACTTTTTAGTCTATCTGGCTTACGGTACTTGTTCCTTATCTAATGTGGTACTGATATTTGAATTTTATATTTTGCAGGCACTACTCCTCAATATGATGCTCATTGGGCACAGACCTGGCATGTTTTACTTATAGATGTCTCATGTCCCATTGCTAGGACTCTCATGAGGAGGCGCCATCAGGTACGACAAGGCAAGGGAGGTCAAGATGGAGGGAGTGATGGTGGTCGTGATAGAGGTAGGGTTGGAGGCTGAGATGGCGGATGGGACAGAGGTAGAGATGGAGGACAAGGGAGGGGAGATGATGGGAGAGATGATCCTGGTCCTAGGGGTTCTGGTGGTGGAGTTTGGACGAGGGGTGGGCAGAGTGGTGGTTGGACCAGTACTTAGAGAGTTGGGTTTAGTGTTGAATTGGAGGATGAGGAGGTGATGGAGGAGGAGGCACCTCAGTTAGTGCAGAGAGTACGTTAGTGTATTGGTGTTTTTTTGGCTTTAAGGGTGGAGGATAGGGTGGTTGTAGAGGATGTAGATATTGAGATAGGGGATATAGATGTTAAGGCCTTGGATGCTGAGAGTGCAGGTACGAGCTCATCTACTGGTAGTGGTAGTACATGCAATAGTACTAGGGAGAGTTTGGAGAGTGACGATGATTATTGGGTGGTGAGGGGGAGGGGAGATGAGGGATTAGGTGATAGAGTGGAGGAGGGTGACATGGATGTGGCCATGGGAGGGATGGACATAGATTCTTTAGATCTAGAGAGACTTACACAGTAGATTTCTATTTTACAGGCCAGACTTGCCTCCTCTAATGCATGTGCCACTGCTTTGGAGGCTAGAGTGACAGAAGTTTAGGTAGGGATGGGTGTGGCAGAGGCTAGAGTTACATCAGCCGAGGCCAGGATGGCTACGACGGAGGCTAGAAAGCGATAGGCTCAAGCCGAGGTCTGATCTTTTATTGACAGTGTATAGGATGCTTCTCACCAGGATGTATTGGACAGATATTATAGATCTGGGCATGATACCCAGAGGGATATTGAGTATTGGAGATACCATTATGAGGGTGCAGTTCTTGCTGAGCAGAGTGTTCCTAGTTATACAGCCTCACAGAGATCCAGTAGGGCTCAAAGATCACAGAGTAGTGGTGTTGGAGCTCCTAGTTCATCACAGAGACCTGCTACTGATATGCCACCCCCTCGTCCACCTGGCGGTGAGGGTGGGGGTAGTACATGATAATTTTGATATCTCTCCTCTTTTGTATCATGTACCATTTTTGTAGTGATGTTCATTTGATATACTCTGAGTTTTATCCATTTTTGTATCCCGACACACTGATATTTATTAACATATATGTTGATTACCTTCCATTGTTCAGACTTGCGACCGTTCATTGTACTTAGATATTTTGATTTGCATGAGATGCAACTAGTGATGTGATATGATGTGCATTGATTTACCTGCTATGTGTATGATTATACATGATTTGGTTTAGGTGATGAAAATGTATATGCAATATGACTCTATTATGCAGACTCGTAGATGGATGATTTACTTTTCCTATGATACTGACATGTTTATGCAGGATGGTGGAAATGAAATGCATGTTTATATGAGATTCTTATGGATGCATGTGTTTTTATGATTTATCATGTATGCAACTACTATGTTTTTTCATTTTTTTGATGCACTTAAATAGAATGGATGAAATCTATTATGCACAAAATATCTGAGTAATGCATGTGTTAATTAGAAGGAAGTTAGTTTGGATAGATGTTCTCTGGGATTGATCTAATAGATATGGAATGATAGAAAAGAATTTTTCTTTTTTGATAGATATGAATTGATAGAAAGGATCAGTGTCCCAAGTTGCTACCCCTATTTTCAATATTTGTCATCATTGCATCTTTTTTTTTCATTTTTTGAAATTTTGAAGAGCGTCCAATGCATCCAGATCACATACCATCTGGATACCACCATGACCTCTTGATAGGCAGAAGGAGTAGAGAGATTTAATAGAAAGAGAACTTAGTGCACCCAAATATTGACCATCTAGATACCGCTTTGTCCTCTGAATAAACTAAAAAAAGGAAACCAAGATAGAACTCCTGTGCACCCAGAGTCCATCTAGATAACACCGTGAGCTCTTGATTCTGTAAAGAAAAGACCAAAGTGAACAAGATAGAACTCCTACGCATCCAGAGTCCATCTAGATAGTATCGTGAGCTCTTGATTGAAAAAAACAAAAGACCATAGAAACCAAGATAGAACTCCAACACCCTTAGAGTCCATCTGAATAGCATCATGAGCTCTTGATTCTATAAAATAAACAAGTAGATAAAAGAGAAGGAATGTCCAATTCTTTCCTAGGGTTAAGCTCAGATCGTGGAACTGTGTGGCTACCAGATAAGTGACAGCACCTATCGCATTTATCCTAAATCATCATGGCCCTGAAATTGAAGTGAACATTCAACAAATATCAATCGAAGAAAATAAGTAATGATCCATCATAGCTACTCTCCTCACTTGGTGGATCCTAGAGTAGCATAAGAACATAACCGTGAAATATAGACTAACATTTGACTGACTGACTGACCTAGTCAACATTTTTTATTGTTCCTTGATTAAGTTGGATTCTCTTGATTGGATCGAATCTTTTGATGGGCTTGATTGGCTTGATTGCTTGAGTGTTTCTGGTTTCAGTAATAGATGACTCATATAAGACTGACCTGTCTAGTTTTGAGTGTATCCATCACTGTGTAAGATGATTGATAGGATTTGATTGATTGGTCATTTTGGATGGCTGATTAGGTTGTGTCAGATGGGCCCAATATTGATTGGCAAAGCTCATGATTGTGACATTTTATAGATTTGCTTCATCGCCAGTTTGCTTGCTGATAGATTTGATAGATTGATAAAGTTGTGTCATATGGGCCCAATGCTGATTCGCAAAGCTCATGATTGTGACATTGATTGACTGGGCATGATCACCCTCTTTCTCTCTTGATAGCCAACTTGGTTTTATTGCTTGGAATTTTGTAATTTTTTTAATGTTTTTGATTAAGGATTTGATTTTTTCAGGACATTTTGATATTTTTAGGATTTTGATGTGTTTTCTGATTTTTTGGATTTTTGATGGGTTTTCTAATTTTTAGATTTTTTTAGGACATTTAGAATCACCCCCTAGTCTAGTGGACCAGTACTAACCATGGATAAGTGTTGGTGCTCAGAGGGGTTTGTGCTTCTGGATATAGCTTAGGTAGTCAGTCTTGCATTTGAAATGTGCTCAAGCTTTTGATTTTGGAGTTCATTGATGGTGAAGCTAAATTTGAACACTTGGTGCCTGTTTGACAAGTTTTCACCAATGTACCTACTCAATAGCGCCTATTTGTCAGGTTTTCACTAAGAGAGAGAGAGAGAGAGATTTTGTTTCTCTTTACTTTTTTTTTTTTGTTGTCATCAAGGCGCCTGATTGCCAGGTTTTCACCAAGGTAACATTTTGTATTTTTTTATTTTTTTGGTATTTTATGGATATGTAGATAGGTGCCTTAACCATCGAGACCTCAAGCATAGAACCTCTTGAGGTGCATATTGCTGATGTATCTAGGGAGTTGATTTCCTTCTGGCATCCCCAGTTGGTATGTCTCACTTTGGGTAGAGCTGACAATAACATATGTTCCTAGCCAGTTAGGCTCGAACTTTCTTGGTTTCACTCTTTCTGCTTGGTTCTTTTGATTTTCCATGAGGACAAGGTCTCATACCTCAAATGTTCGTGACCTCACCTTCTTGTGATAGTTCCTTCTAAGGTGATTCTGATAGCCTTGTAAGTGGTTGAATGTATGTTGTCTTCTTTCATCTAGTAACTCCAGTTCACTGAGTCTTGCCACTCTGTAGTCTTCATCTGAAATCAGGTTCTATAATGATATCTTCAGGGATGGGATTTCCACTTTGAGGGGTAGGACCACCTTGGATCCATATACTAGGGAGAAAGGAGTGGCTCTTATAGGTGTTCTTATGCTAGTTTTGTATGCCCATAATGCAGGACTAAGCTGCAAATGCCAGTCTCGCCCTGATTCATTCACTGTTTTCTTCAAGATTTTTAGAATGGTTTTGTTTGTCGCTTCAGCTTGGCCATTCCCTTGAGGATAATAAAATGAAGATAACCCTTGTTTGATTTGGAACTATTCACATAGATCTTCAACATCTTTTCTTTGGAAGGGTTTACCGTGATCTATCAGGATGGTTTGAGGAATCCTGTATCGACAGATGATATGGTTGAGTATGAACATTGAGATCTGCTTTCCAGTTATGTAAGTGAAGGGAATTGCTTCCACCCACTTAGTGAAGTACTTTATTTTTTCTATGATGTGTTTATGTCCATTAGCTGAAGATGGTGTAATCTTGCCCACTAGGTCAATTCCCCACAGAATTTTTCAGATTGCCCCCAGTCTAGCAAGGTGAGGAAATTATGGATTGATGGATGAACTAGTAAATGGATGAAGATCAAAGGTCTCTTAGTATGTCTTGTGTGTGCATAAATGTTGTCACACTTCTATGAATCATTCCATTCAAGGTTGCTCAAGAATGAGGCCTGATCCATAGCTCTCTAGTCATGGATGTGTAAAAATATAAAATGAAGACCCTCATATTGACCTAGTTGTGTCTATTGCGAAAACACCATGAAACGAGAGATTCGAATGCATGAAAATGAGATCTAATCTATATGATTGCAATATATAAAATGAAATTAATCTAAATGATAACAATGCATATTAATCTATAAAAGGAAATGCAAATGCAAGATTAATCTATGAAAATAAACATGAATCTAATCTACATGAGTAGCCATGAATGCAAGAAGAATGAGACAAGAAGAGAGAAGTTGCAATATCCAAGCTCAAATGCTCAAATGCTCCTCCAAAATTGCTCTCCAAACCTGCAACATAACAATACTAAAAACTCTAATATGAAAATGAGAAGGAGAGGTCTCCTTTTAAAGAAAAGTGAACGATTGAAATTAAGAGGCAAAAATCAAAGGCTGCGATTAAGAGGCAAAAACCCACCACTTAGAAAGATGTGAAGAAAAAGGGTTTTTTATTTAATTTTTAATTTAATTCATTTCCTTTTTCAACAAATAAAGTGGTTTAAGTGGGGATTTTATTTATTTAATTAAAAAAAGAGGTTTTCTTTATAATTAAATAAATTAGAAGAATTTTATTTAATTAAATGGGAGGAATTGAATTTAATTAAATAAGAGGAATTTAATTAAAAGAGAGATTAAATCTTTTAATTAAATAAGAGGAATTTTATTTAATTTAAAAAGAGATTAAATCTTTTAATTAGATAAAAATGATCAAACCTTAGGAAATATTAAAATAATTGAATAATTAAATTAATTACAATTTGATCAAGGAAATTGATTTGAATTGAAAATATTTCAAAGCATTGATTCAGAAATTTGATAAAATAATAAATGGGGCCCAAAGTCTAGGCGACCATTTTAGGGTGCATACATTTGCCCCTCTTTGACAAATGTGTGGTCGACATGGGAACACATGTAGTCAAAGAATGCAATTGAAGTGTGAGGTCAAAATGGGATCACAAAACAACACAGATGTGTGGTCGAAACGGGAACACATCAGGACAGAAATAAGCATAATTGAAAAAGACAAAGTCAACGCCAAAATAATTAATTGACATGTCAGAGATAAAAATCTCAAGAAATAATGATATAATTGATAAAACTGAATCAAAGATTGAAGTTTGATAGGTACTGCCCCCTCGTGAACGAAATCAAAATGAGATAGAGGAGAAATAGCAAATTGATAAATTTTGATCAAATTGAACTAAAAATGAGGTTCTTGATGTAAGATGAAAGATATAAGGATCACAGAACCAAGGTAGATCATCAAGCATGAAAGATTATGCCCCAAGGTTGAATTAGAAGAAGAAGAAGAAGAAGAAAGAAGAAATGGGGTGAAAGTGAATGGAAGATAGAAGTTTGAAAGAGGTGAAAAGAAATGGAGAGAACAAAGAGAATTAGCCTTAGGAAAGAGAATGCCCCAAAATTAATCCACTGTTTAAGATAGAAATTTTTGATTGAGATCACGAAAGAAGATAAGGAAATGAAGATTAGAATGTGATCATAGTTGATTAAAAGTCCACAAGAAAGATGAAGGAAACCCTCTCAAAATCATAATGCAGCCTAAAAATGCAAATTAACATGAAGTCTAACAATGCAAGCTACATGAAAATGCAAAGGTGTACATGCAATAGAGTAACAAATATAGGATCTTGTGTTCGTCATTCATAAAAGAATGTAAAGGAACTTATTTTCATCACTGGGCCATTATTAATGGACATCGGAAAATCACACAATCATCACTAGTCACAAGTGCGACTATGAAGATATGAATGCGATTTATATCGAAAACATCACACAACCATCACTAGTCACGAGTACAAATATGAAGATATGAATGTGATGTATATCAAATTTGAAATGTGGAAAGATTCTAATATAAGCATCAAAGACATAAAGGTCAAGATGACTATGATGTTAGCTTACCCAACTTAATGTAGCAAAACCATGCTCGTATCAAGGCATAGAGGCCAGGATGACTAGCAGAACGGTTGTGCAAAAAAATAGTGAAGCATATTGCAAGAAGCAAATAAAAACATGCCCCATGCCCCAAGTCCTCTAGCTATGCATCACAAAGAGACTTATTAGATAAGGACACTCAACGAAAATAAATAACAGTCAGCACACAAAGAAAATATCATGACATAGCTCAAGCATTAAGTGTTGCGTTTAAAAAATTAAGTGTGTTAATTGATAATAATTTTTGAGGATAAGGAGTGAATGCTTGTAAGCAGGTAAGACCACATGACAAAACGGGGTAAGACCAAACTGATAAGTGTTGAAAAACACTCGATGTCAGGGGTTGTATTGAAAAATACAGTTGGGGTGGTGTTGAAAAACACCGTTTGTGAGATGTCCTAAAGATGAACGCATCCAAGAGACTGAAGCTAATACAGGTATGCCCCCTAGACAAAGACCAAGACCAATTCCAAACCAAGGCCACAAGGAAAAGGCATGATGGAGAAAGGCTAAGTGTTGAGGTCACACGCTAAGAAATAGGGGTGTAAAGGCCTCAAGTAGCGCCCGTTTCCAGATTTTCACCACTTGGATTTTATTACAATTTTTTCATTTTCATTTTTTTCTTCTTTTTTCAAGACTTTTTATTTTTATTTTTTTGAATTTTTGCTACCAAGGCACCTGTTTCCAGGTTTTCACCAAGGCACTTTTTCTATTTTTTTGAATTTTTTAAATTTTTTGATTTTTTATTTTATTTTTGGAATATATAATTTTTTTGGAGATACATCAAAGCACCTATTGCTAGGTTTTCACTAAGATGATCATTTTTTCAGGACATTTTCTGATTTTTAGAATTTTCGACAATATATCATTTTTTTGAATTTTTCAGGATCAATAGTTATATACAAAGGATGCCCCCAGACAGAATGGGCATCAAACTCCCAAGCAAGATCACATCATGCAGTCCCAATGCTTTAGCAAGGTGGAGGACATGAGGGATTAGAAAGCTGGTGGAAGAGATGGAAGACAAGGAAAATGAAGGAGAATGAAGGGAAGAAATCCTCAAAGGCAAACTCCTCAAGAGTACCCAAGCTAGGGAAAAATAAATATCATGTAAAGCACATTTGGACAAGCAATGAAAGGCCAGCATAGGATAAGTCGCAAAAGTGTAATGCAAGAATATGAAATTGTATGCCTCTCTCTCCGGTTTCCCACAGCTTTTCAAGGGCAGGGGTTAGTAGCAAAGGTTCACAAGTGAATGCAAATCAAGTACGCAATAACTACTAAACGAATAACAGAAACATGAGCAATAAAATGTACAAACAAGAGAAAGGAAGACAAACGAATGC